>VZRJ01005447.1:0-43551 GCA_013397565.1 Ptilonorhynchus violaceus
TGGTCATAGAAAATAAGCTTGGATGACATGATCAAGATTAGACTCTAAATTAAACATCTGAATAAACAAAGTACACGCAAAACAAAATTCCTGATTTCAGGGGAACATGTTTTGATAAATTAAGGGAATTCGTAGCTGGACTGAGAAGCTGTGAGATCAGAATGTTCCAGGGACCTGGAATGTATCCTCTCAATGGTGCAAATTATACCAGGAAGCTGCATCCCAAGAGCAGAGAAGAAAAGTGTATAGAAGAGGCTTGAGATAATGGATGTCTTTCCATCTTTAAAAGATTTATTTAGAATAAATAGCTATCTTACAAAATAAGATACAAAAGTACAGAGAACCTAAAGAAATTGTGTCTTAAAATCCAGAAGACAAGAGTATGATTAAATGTTGAATAGAGGCTGGAAGGAAATTACTTTCAGGGATAAGACTTGAAATTATTCTTGTTTAATATTTTCATAATAACTTGGCACAAAATACAGGAGCTTTCTGATAAAATCTACCAATAATAAAAAACTGAAAGACATTAACAGGAAAGAATAGGGATATCATACAAGGAAAGCTGCATCACCTTTAAGTCTTGAATTATAGAAATGGGATAAAACCGAATAGGATAAAATGTTTAAGTCATGCACTTGGGTGCTAGTAACAGAAGGTCCTCCTCAAAACCAGAAAACCTATGCTTGGCAACATCTATGGAAGAGAAGTACTGAGGTGTAAAGGGTTATTCCAAAATGACTAGGAGCTTCTAATAGGGCACAGCTGTGACTGAGGCAAATGCTGTTTTATGACATACCAAAAGAGGTATTTCTAACACAAATAAGGAAGAGCTGGTGTCACTGTACAGGATCTGGCAAAAATGTCTGTGTATGACTAAGTGCAATTTTAATCATCCCTCTTCAAGGAAACACAACTAAAACACAAAAGGAGAAGGGTTACTAGGTTAATGAGAGAAACAGAAAGCGTGTTTTTCAAGAAAAACTTAAAAGACCATGATTGGTTAGAGCAGCAAGAGAACAATTCAGAAGAGATGTGATGATTGCCTAAAAATACATCTGAAGAACAAGTACCAGTAAGAGGAAAGAAGTATTTAATCTAAATAATAATACTGGAACAGAAACAAAGGAATATAATCAGCTTTGAGTATGAATAGAAATTAGAGATACTAATCATTAAAACAAAGAAGTTCTTGAACTGTGTTCCTTTGAGAGTAACAGGGGCAAAAAAAACCCTAATTGCCTTTAATGGACAAAGTAAATTTATGAGAGGGATGATGTAACATAGTGATTGCAGGGATTGAATTTGATGATACAGAAAAACATTTTCAACCCTGTTTTTATGTTGTTATAAAAGAGTCATGAATTTTTTTCTCTCTTTCCAGCAAGTTAGGATATAAAATGTTCAATTTCATTTGCAGGTTAGAGAACAATGTCAACTTTCTATTAAAACACCAGAGTACGGGAGCAGACTAGCTAAGCAAGTTTTTAAGAATCACTTGAAAAAATATTTGACATGGCTTTTCTAGGTGTACTGAGACAGACTTACAGATGTGGGTAGGTCTTCTGAGGTTCTTTCCAGACCTAAATTTCTATGGGAAAACACAAGCTTTTGTCTGTCTGGACTCCAGCTTAGTAAAACAGCAAAAACACATTTGCAGTGTGTTTTTCCAGTGTTCTGAGTGTTTTAGAAAATTTATAAAGTAAGCACAATTCCCAAACGGAGATAGGCAGCTTTTGGCTTTCATACCTGGACAGTCTGGTATACACACAAAAAAAATATCATTACTGCATTTAGCATTCTCTAGCAGAGAAAATGCAGCCTGGTGTTAGCTCCATTGTAAAACACTTTTCTTCTCTGAACTTCCTTCCAGAGCGGCAACAGGATTCTGTGTTCCATCATTCTGGACCACTGGCAGGGACCATCGATAATAAACTACGATGATGAGAATGGCAAAACATGTATGCACATTGCTGCTGCTGCAGGCTACAGTGATATCATCAGTGAGCTGGCTAAAGTCCCAAAGTGCAACCTGCAGGCCCTTGACGTGGATGACAGGTAACCATGGAAACTCTGAAACTGAAATTGCTGCTTCCTTGCTATTAACCTGAGACCTGCTCTGTTTACTGTATAATCACGTTTCCTGTTTCACAGGCCATGGCCTGGTTAATGCCCTGCACCCCACAGAGAACTGTGCTTGCTCAGAGACACTGCAAACCAGTCCAGCTCACACATACCATACCTGCTATAATGACTGGAATGATATTTAGCTTTCTGTTTGTGGTAGGAAAAGAAGTGATTTTTTGTGAAAGGACTTTGCCACCACTCAACTTCTTTCAATCAAAAGTGAACATTCTTTTCAAAACAATAGAACAGGATCCTGCCACTTGAAGCCAGGATCCTGCTGCAATTTGTATTTAAGAAATGACAGTGTTCTCTTGTTGCATCTAAGATGATAACACATTATTCCTGTAGGACCAGAGGACCTTCACCTCCCATTCTGAAAAGGCATTTGATTCTTTCCATGATGAAATCTCTATATCATAAGTACAGAAAAGTCGTCTTTCCTCTTTTTCACCCGACACCTATGACCCTTGGAACTTTGCTCATAAATTTATTTAATGCAACCAGAACCAGCTGGCTGTTCACACTGATTATTCTGCTCAGTGAAGCAAAAGCCAAGGTTTTCTTGGCTTATGCCTTCAGGTACTTAAAATAATATCATTCTTCATGGAAAAGTGCAATAAAATGGAACAGAAATAAAATGAACAGGGCTCTGGAGCAGTTTCTAAACATCAGTAAAATGTAGTTGAGAAGGCTGTGTTTCTACAGAAAGAAGAGCAAAGGGAGGAGATTAACTACACTTCAGAGTTCATTAAGGCACAACCACCTATTCCACGTGCTCAGATATTTCCACAGAATATATTAGACTTAGAGAGATATGCTGTTCACTACCAACACTATAACAGATTTTCATTCTATTGTGTTTCTGACTGCACCTATCTGAAATCACTGGGATTGCAAAGAAATGGAAAATGTCAATTTTATTTTTTTATTCTTAAACATATTTCTTGTGGTGTTGTCTGTGCTTTCAGGTTTTTCACAAGAGCAAAATACTACAATTTGGAAACTGAACAAAATTTTCCAAATACAAGATGCAAATTTTCTGCCAAGCAGAAAATCTGTTTGATTCTCCTGCACAGATTCAAAACAATTATATGCTCTGGTCTGTGCCTGTCACAGAACACAGAAACTGTCAAAGTTGTAATGGCAGTCTGATAGATGTGTTCAGTCCTTCTCATTCATCTGGGAGAGGCTTTTCTTGTTACCTTCATGGAGAGCCCTGTGCCAACCATTGCTAATTGTGCTTGATGTAAAGATGAGAAGAGTTTGTCCCTATGCAGTGGACACTACAAAGTTTTTTTTCGAATTCTGCTCTGAAAACTTCAGGCACTTCTCCTACTCTACAATTCCAGCAGTCAAAGAAATGCTATTATATAGTATGTATAGGCATTCTGCAGCCTCATATCTGCTTTATCTGCAGCTCAATAGATGCAGCTACACCAGCGTGGAATAAGTTGCTGGAGAATTCCTTAAAATGTATGCCATGAATCTGGGCAAGTAGCATATCCTGTGCACACCTCACTATGTCATTAATAGTTTCGATAGTAAATCTGTTCATCTATTTTAATGATAGATTTAATTTTCTGTAGGACTCCTTTGCACTGGGCTGCAGCAGCAGGGAAAGCTGACTGCGTGCAGACACTGCTGGAACTGGGGATAGACAGCAGCCCTCGAGACATCAATGAAAACACTCCTCTGACATATGCCATATACTGTGGGCACACGGCATGCATCAAGCTGCTGTCTCAGGAGAGCAGGTAAAGGTAAAGTTCACATCTTGGTCACATGTTGCCACTGACTAGAAAATAAATCTACTGCTTTTTGAATGCTACTGAAGGGTTTGAACCCTGGGTGGTGTCTCCTTGATTCATATGCAATGCTCAGTTCATTTCCCACCAATGTCGCAACATTAGAATTTGTTATTTACTGAAGACTCTTCACTGGGATTGCAGTACTAGTCTACCAAGCAGTAGAAGGTTCTGAAGAAGTTGTGAGTATAGCTCTTGCTCAGTCACCTTCATGCAAGACATTTGCATAACAGAATAATTTCAGCCCTCAGATGTATATATCTTCCACTTTTTTAAAATCCCTGTGCGCTATCTGTGTGCTCATGCAATCAGACAGACAGACTGAACACAAAAGCAGCTTTGACAGACAATAAAATCTCAGGTTTTCATCCTCAGGGTATGGGTTTGGTAGTATTATCCTAACCTTCCCTAGTTCTCCACCTTGATTGTCTCTTCTTATTCTAAGTTCTTCTCTGTTAAAAAGTATAACAAAAGAGTTATTGGTTACAGTCTTCCTTTCTTTGTATTTTTCCTTTTTCAGCAGATGTTATTTATTTCCCATTCTTCAACTTTGGTAAATGAGTATGCACTTACATTTATCTTCACATTTCTTTGTGCTTTCCCCTCCTTTCCAGCCAACAGTTAGCATTATTTCCTGTTCCAAAGTGTGAGACATGGCTAATAATACCTCTTCTCCTTCTCCTGCACTCTGTCTGTTAGAGGAGGTTAGAGATTAGCCAAAATTTCATCTCAAAACTACTACAGCAATACCAGTGTAGGTAATTATCTTGACCAACCTGAAACTGTGCCAGATGTCTCCAGCACAGGCAAGGCAAGGAGAAAAGGGAAAGGGCAAAGGGGAAAGAGGAAAAAGGAAAGGGGAAAGGGGAGGGAAAGAATGGTGAACCTGTGCCTTTTGTTACAGTGTTAGCAATGACTGTACTGTTGGAAATATCATTTTCTAAATATAAAATAATACAAAGACCACTTGATTTAAAAGATCACAGCATGTTCTTCTTGTTATCATTAGATTTTTGCAGCTGGTAGATGCTGAAGTGAGAAAAGTTTATCTTTTTCCCAGATAGCTGCACTAAGCTACATTAAGATGATTGTAAGGCAATTCACCAACAGGAAAGAGTGAAGTAACACAGTAGCATTTTCAGTCTTTATTAATCACAAATTTGGGATCCTAATTTTCTTGAACCACCCCTGCAAATATATCTGGACAGAATCTGAACTCATTTCACAGAGTAACACAGTTGGTATTTTTTCATTGTTTGGTAATACTGATATCACATTTTTATTTGTATTTCCAGTAGACCTGAGTCAGTTCATCAGTTTCCCTCCCAGAACAACAGACTTATAAAGAAAGAAGGACGATTCAGTATGCTGAACCACATCTTCTCTTGCAAAAAGAAGAGAGATGATCAGAAAATCAGTCAGGAGGCGAGAAGCAGGGATCAATATCCTGGAGAAGAGACCTCAGAAGTAGATGATATCATCACCCGCTTTGATGGCATTATGAACAAAAATTGCAAAGATATTCCAGATGAGTGTATGACCACCCCTGACTTTAAAAGAAAGAGTGCAGACACAAAGTACCTCACAGCAGAAAAGAAGCAACCAGCATGTCAGGGACTCCCACCCATCAGCATCCAGAGCCTCCCCCCAATCACTGTGGGCAATTCCTTCCTAACTGCTTCCCAGAGCACAATTTCAAGCTTCTCGTCCAGCTCCAGTATCCACTATTTTCCACACAAGTCTCAAAAGAGCAGAAGTGAGCACAGCTTGCTGGACCACACAAGCAGCTGCCAGGCTTTGCTGGATGATCCCTGGAACACAGACTCTAACCAACTACTCTCCTACGAAGTCTCTACTAAGACTTCTTCAGACAAACTGATGAATGGCTTAAACTCTGATAGATCTCACCACGTGTTTTTGTGCCCTCCCTGCCTTCCCTCACTTCCCAGTACTCCATCAGGTAATTTTTTCCTCCTTTATATCCCACATCCTATAATATCTACTGATGTGGCAAGCTCAGAAAAAAGTAGGGACCCATAACATTTCTATTTCCTTAATATTTTTTTTAGCTTCTCCTGTATGTAGCCATCACAGATAACATATGGATGGGACACAAGTTGGAAGCTGAAGCAAGGTGCTTAGGCGTGGGAAATAAGAGAATTAAGTAGGTCTGATGAGCAAGCAAAAACTTGGGTATCTAGGAAGCATGTAAAGTACCTGAGCAGTAAGTGCCTCCAGGTCATATATATGCTTTGTGAATTGCACATTAACAGCCACTACCATGCCTGCTGCCTTGTGTCCACATCTAGCCCTGGAAGCAGATGTGCAAGAGACCAGTCTTGCACTCAAATCTGTAACTGTGCTGAGAGCTGCTTCTGGATCCAACCAGGTCCAGTGCTGTGCTGGACACCTTTATGCCATGCCTCTTTACCTTTATAGGTATATTCTGACTCCAGGCTGTGGTGGAACCCCTTCCCACCCTGAATGCCACCCTGAGTGCCAGCTACTAGGTCTGATGTGCTGTTCTTATGGTTTCTCCAAAGCTGAATTCAGGTTGCCAAATTTACGGAGATGGGGTAAATATTTTTATGCCGTGGTCTGGAAATTGTAATGAAACACAGCATTAGAATTCTAAGGTGAACTCGATATCAGGATTTGGCTGTATTTGGGATCTTGTATTTTGTTTGACTCACATCCATGTTTAAATGAATCTGGCTGGCTGGCCTGCACGCTGAAGTTTACTTCAACATATCAGTGTCTCCAACTTCATCTCCTTTGGGATTAGTCCCATGCCAAAATTAAACACATCTAGCATGCCTTCCAACCACTGCAATATCCAACTGAAGATGAAGCAAGCAAAAGCAACCCCCAAACTTGACAGAACATCATTAAAAGGAGTAAAAATTATATAGTAAGTTAATCTACACTTATCCCAAGAGACAGAAGGCATTACCCTTCAGTGGAAAGAGGAGTGAACAGAAACCCTGCCTGAGAAGAACCCCCAGTTCTGATAGCGCAATGATAGTGCAAACTGTACTGACATCTAAGTGAAGTGAGCTACAAAAAAGCAAATCTTTGCACACATGTCTGACAAGGAGAGTAGAGACAGCAATTTCAGAATGACAGGCCATTCTACATACATTGTGCAAATAAAGGCTGGAAATATTTCTTTGGTGTAAAAAGGAACTATTTTTAAAGTTCCACTTCCTGAACACCAGACCACATTCCTGAAAGCTTAATAGAACTGCTCCATAGGTGTCACTACTTTTTTACTATGCACTCTTCAGCTATTCACTCAAGCATATGAGCCCCAGACTCCACACGCTCAGCAACGATGGCTTCTGCATGACTCCTTCTATGCTGAATTCTGCAAGGTTCAGCTCACATGTGGAACACAAGAATAGCTGCAGGGCTGCTTTACAACCTCAGTATAATAGGGAACAGTGAGGCTAAGATATTTGAGATCATTGAACTTGACAGCAGTAGGAGGAATGAACTCAAACTGGATAAACCAATCCAGAGGACACTATTTCTGGGAAACATTTCTTGTTGGAATTTGCTAGACTATTAATACATTTGCTGTGGAAGTAACTACCATGTTATTTAAAATATTATTATAGATTTTTCTTAATATTGTAGTATACTACAGTCTTAAGAAAATTGTTAAATCCTTGTTTGCTCTGGACAGAAGGTTTTCCTAGGAAAAATATTTCTGTGAACATCCTATGACAAAAATCTTGTTGTTACAATGGGAGCCATCTTCACATGGCCAAAGGAAAAGTAAATAATCTTATTTCTGACAGTTTGTTATCTCCCTCAGAAAATAAAAAGCCTGAATCTTCTTTAAGCCCAGTTCTCCTTATACCAGCTTCCTTTAACAAAATTTTCCAACAATAAAAAAGATTCCTGTAGCTGGCAAAAAGGACCTTCCTCTGAAACATGTGAATTAAAATCCTGTAAGGAGGAAGAGAGTGTCTGTCAGGAATACGTTGCACAACACAGATATTGTCTAACATTTCTTCCTGATAAAAAGATCTGCTTATCCCTCTTCATGCCTATGTGTGTGGTTTAAATCTGTCTGCCCCTATAATTAAAGCCACCTGACTTTCTGTGAATTAGAACTGCATTTATTGTATGAGATCCATGGTTTCCTGGTCTCCAGTACACTGTGCCTGCAGGACTTAGAGGGATCAGAAGCAAAGTAAACCTGGGTCCTGCCCAGCCAGCAGTGCTGTGCAGGCAGCTCTCTCTCTGAGGAAAAATATCTTTTGCTGGTTTTCATCAGGGTTTTTTGGGTTTTGTTTTGGGGGTTTTTCTTAAATTGATTTTTCTTTCTTTCTGCAGGAGGCTTAGTTCAGGCGGAAAAAACATCTGGTTTTTGAAGACACTGAAGTGTTAATACTTCATTTCTCAATTCATGGCTGGGGGTGTGCTACATGTAATTTCCTAAACACCGAATATCTAGGCCAGGATTATGGATATCAATAATCTAAGGGAACTCAGTTTGAAAATTATTTTCTCTGTTGACATGCAGTGTTGATTGTCTTGCGTGACTATGTCTATTGTTAAAGTCAAAGCTCATTTTTTTGCTCAATTGCTACAAAGGCAGCTGGCACATATATGTGCCAAAGCCTTTGGAGGTTTTTTGTTCCGTGTTCTGTGCTCCTGGGAATGAAAGATGAGGCAATTTACTAGCTGAGCATTAGCACTTATGCAGAGGAGAGAGGTTGCTGTATGCAGCAACGAGAATTACTTTACTATTTTGCCATTGGTTTCTCTCAGAATTACTGCTTTGTCTTGCCCTCCACTGAGAAGAGTGAAGGTGGTTTATACCAAAAACTATTGTCAATATTGCAAGAGTGTTTGCCAGACACAGTAGTGAGCTGGCATCAACAATCTGAAGCATTTTGTACTTATGAGCTTTGCAATCATCTCTTTTCGCAAAATGTACTGCCATCTATATTTCACAGAGAAAAACTGTGTAAGTAGAGAAATTCCAAGTGATACAGGTAACAGGAAGCCTGTCTCAAATATAAGGCAGCTCTGAGATGCCTATCACCTACTCATCCTTTAGATTACTAAACTTCCAGGTCTAAGATGATACTTTATTACAGATTTTATTACAGCAGCCCAGTACCTTCTATTTGCTTGAATAGGTGATGTGAAAAATGGGCTGTTATTAAGTTTATGTTGGTATAAACAGTATGGTGTAGTTCAACAGGAAGCATTTCTTGTCTAGAAAAGAGCAGAGCAAAGCTGATCAGTTTGGCTATTGCTTTCTCAAGCTGAAGAACCAATTTACAGTGAGACATTCATCATAACATTAACAACGTTTACACAAAACACACTGCTCTGTGGTTCACCTTCCTAAATGCAAAGAAAAATCAAAAAGAGCAACCTGTAAAAAAACCCAAATGCGGACCTAAATTTTATAAGAATGAAATAATTTCCTTTCCATTTCATTCAAAAATAACTGCCATCATAAATGTGCTCTTGGGGACTGCAAAGATGATGTCTCAAAGAGAGAAAAACTATTTTTTCAGATGTTATGTAGAACAGATAGAAAGGAAGAGCAGAAGAGTACTTCCACTTGATGCCAGAACTTTTAAAAACAAGGATTCTTTTCCAAGCATTCATATAATCCTTGCAAATATTATGCTTTGTACTGTTGTTTTGCTGACAGATATCCCCATTTATGAAATAAAGATATCTCTTGATAGCAACAACTTCCCATCATCAAAGCCATAATGGTACATACACAATAAGCCATTAGTTCTCAGCATAAACATCACAGAAACCAATATAACTCAAATTGCACCAATGAGAGCAACAAATTATTCTCTGCTATATTGGAATTGATGTATTTAGTTATTTGTGCAAAGTGGGTACAATGCCTATAGGAGAAATTTACCAACTAGACACTAGAAGCATTAAAGACTAAATAAAGACTAAAACATGGGAAAAGGAAACCAAAGTCTGTTTCTATTAAGCACAGCTCACCCATTCAAGATTCTTCATGCTTTAGCTCATTACACATCAGCTTAACCACAGGATCCAGCAGACTGACCCAATGCCTGTCAGCTGTTGTGGTTTTTGGACCAGAACCTTGCTCCATGCTGAGCTGAGGGCTGCACTATAACATGGTGGTTTGCCTGATAAACACCACTTTAGTTCCTTTCACAGGAATCCGTTTAGTCAGCAATGTAGTTACAGCAGTCTTGACAGCTACTTCAGTGCACCTCAAGGAAACTGTTCTACAACTATTTTTCTATAGCTTTATCTTGCACAGCCCAGCAATACACAGGTATTTTCAAGCACCTACTGCAAAGCCACAAAGGCAATTAGTATCATTCCATTTCTTCTTACTGCTTCAGATGTCCTGCTACATGCATCCCATGTCTCCCCTTGTCTCTGTGTGCCAACAGAGTGTATGCTTGCTCTTCAATGAGCTATGTTGCAAAGCCATGCTGGATGAGCAGCTGCTTGGCAAGACAACTCATTACAAGGCCCATCATGGATTTGGTGATAACGAGAAAAATAATCTGAGGGAGTCAAGCCTCAGATCCTAAGATCAGCTCAGGAAAAGGATCTGGAGAAAATGTTGATTTGGTGCTTGGGTTTCTACCTTTTTCGATATTAGACATGTCATTTATGTGATAAAATGCATTACATCATCTAACATACTGTCTTTTTAAATCATATTAGACCAAAGTTAACTTTAATCTTAAACAATGACATGATACAATTAGCCAATTAACCTTTCATTTTCCAGTATCTATTTTTGGTAAAAATGAAACTGCCATAAACATAGTCTAATAAGGATCAGTATCAGTTTATATTGGTTCTGATATGCTTTCATCTGCAACAAAACCCTCTCAAAGCTCATCTTTACTGCTAATAGACTTCAATCAAATTCCTTTTCCAACTAGCAGTTGAACTCCATTAGCCTTCTAGTACTTAGAAAGGCTCAGAAATATACCCTGCTAAGGTATTTTGTAAACTAAAACTTCAATTCTGAAATCAAACCATCTAATTAAATAACGTTACTGATTTAGAGTCCAAATATTCTTACACAGACCTGGCTAATGAACTGTGCACATTTTAAGACCTATTGCCATATTATATGAGAGGAAGTGATAAGGGTATATGTGAAGGTTATATTAAATCAATTAGTCTTTTTAATGAATGTAAAGCAAACTAAGAAAAGCTTCTTTTTTTCTGTCGGTAGTTTCTTGTTATTACATATTTTTGAGAATTACTAAGTTTTCTTTTCTTTTCTAGAAGCCAGAAATGCACAGTGCACCATAGTAGTTACAATCATTTCCATATGGTAATGGATTATCTTTTTCTTTCACAGGTAAAAGTTTTCAACAGATGTCCATAGACCAACACAAAATAAAAAACTTTATTCCTGTAAGGAACAGCCTAGCTCCCATACCCAACCACAGTGCTCACAAAAGTAAGTACAGACACATGCCATTTGCAGTATCATATTGTGTGCCTCCATCGCTGGCATCTGAGGGCTTGAGAGAGGTTTCATGTTTGTTTCTCACAGCATCATAGAATGGCTGAAGTTGGAAGACACCTTTGGAGGCTGTCTGTCCAAGCGCCCTGTCCACAAAGAAGTCACCTACAGCACTATGCCCAGGATCACACACCGTTATGTTTTAAATATCGCTATGAATGGTACTTCAGACTACACAATATATCTGGGCCAACTGCACCAGTGTTTGACCACCCTCAGGGTAAAAAGGTTTCTTCTAATTTATTTGTGGCCATTGATTCTTTTCCCTCTATATGACTCCACTGAGAAGAGTCTGTCTCCTTTTCCATTACTCTTCCCAATCAAACATTTATACATATTGACAAGATCCCCTGAGTTGCGTTCTCTTCTTGAGGCTGAAAAGTACCAGCTCTTTCAGCATCCCCTTTAAGGCTGGACACTCCAATCATTTCCATTGCTTTTTTTTGGATTTGCTTCAGTATATCCATGTCTCTTTTGTACAGAGGGCCTCAGAAGTGGACTCAGAACTCCAGATGTGTTTCACCTGAGCTGAGTAGAGGGGAAGAATAACCTGCCATCATCTGCTGGCAATGTTTTTCCTGATGCAGCCCTGTATGCTGTTGGCTGTGTTTGTGCATGGGCACATTGCTGGCTCACGTTCAGCTTGGCGAAGCAATGCTCTCAAAGAGCAGGAGAGCTTCACTCAACACCCCAAGCCCTGACAGAGTGTCAAGATTTAGTGATTGTTCCAGGCTGGATCAAGCCAGAAGCTGGGGTGTTCTTCATATACAAACACTAGCTGTACCCCCAGCAGCATCCTACCCTCACATACTTGTGCTCCACAAAGCACAAATCTCCACTGTATATTGGATTAGGATTTACAGTTTATTAATTGTCATCCTGTGGGTCAGCCAGGTCCTAAAGCATTCACATTTCAGACCTAAATTTAAGATCCACTGCCCCTTATAATCTGAGTTTCAGAAGCAATTCTGCAGTTATGACAATATTAGTAGAAATGAAACAGCAGAGGTAGCTTTATAGGGACCATCAGATTGGGTGGGGATATACAGAAGCCTGCATTGCTGCTGCTCCATAAATCAGACAGGAAGAAGAGATTTGTGAATGACTGAGGTGGTATTCTCTGTCTGCTCAGAGGAAAGAAAATAATCTCATTGCTTTTAAAACCCCAGGTCCAGCTGTTCTATTTTTTAAGCTTTCTACTAATGTTCTCCGTGTCTTCTAGCTAAAAGTAGTTGTAATATTGTAATAGTTGTAACCAAAATCCTTAAAAAGTTATTTCATAATCATTGGTGTTACTGCAGTAATTCATACAAGCAGTCAAGAATTTAGTTCTACTCTCATGCCAAAAACTGTGTTTTACAAATAAAATACAATTATCACAATTAAGAATCATGGTTTAATTAACTAACACAGCACATCTATCCAGGTGCCATTAGTTCTTGAACATTACTTCAAGCCAGTAACAGAAAAGCAAAATTATTTGCAAAAGAGATTGCACTTCTTCTTTGTTAGCACAAATTATATGTTTGTTCCTGAAGCTTTCCAAGTAACTGTATCAGAGCCAAAATTTTACCCATCCTCCATCCAGCTCTAAAAATATTATCCTTCTGGACATAGCCTTTACTCAGGCAAAGTACTCCAACAACAAAGACCGAGGACAAATATTTTTGTTTCTCTAGTATTTTTAATACACAAGACATGTGTTTAAAAACATGCAAAGGGGGGGGGAAAAGGCAACAAAGAAGCTAGAACAATACAATAAGCACAAACTAGAAAGAGAACTGAAACTACTCAGAGATTAACCGAAAGGAGAAATATCTCCCCCAAAAAAAGGAAGGGCAATGGAAAAAAACGGAAGACAACATTAAATCTCTAAGTAAAAAGGTTTAAAAATACATATTAGAAAGAGGAAAATAGGAATGAAACAGTGACTTAGGAAGAGTACTTGAGTGACTTTAAACCATAGTTTATAAATTCTCACCCTTCGCATATTCTCAGGGCCAAAGAGATCCCTCACATGGCTTCTTGAGTAGCCTCAGCACAGACTGCATCTCCTATTCTACAGGCTGCTGCTTCATCCCCAGCACACTCTTTCTATCTGATCAGACAATGCTCCCAAAAGCCCCTGGAAAACAGGCCTAGAACTGCCACACACCCCTCGCACAATGCCGGAATAATTTTCCAAACAAGTATGGGACTTTTAAAGAACTCTCTGTTGCTCTCTTCATGTAGCTTAGATGGTTCTGGAGACATCAGAGAAGACAACATGTGTCTGATGCACAAAAAAGTGGCATTATTACTTGTTGGGGAAAAAAAACCAAGAAAAACCAAAAGACAAAACAATTTTAAAAAATTTTAAATCTATTTCTACAAGTCATTTAACAATATTTTCTTGGGATCAGTGGTTGTTTTTGCCATTATTCATCATGATTTGAAGTTTCTTCTTTCCCAAGTTAACACTAAAGCAATCCACAAAGCACCAGCAATCTGCAGAAGGCCACCATGGTCCACTGCTTGCAAAGGAAGGGAGCCTGAGAACCATCCCTTCTGCTGGACTACATACTCCTCGGGCAATGCCTCTCTGGCAGCCTTATTTTTGCCTCTGCAGTTTGTAAAAACAGCCAGTCAAGAGTCGCTACTGAGTGGAAAAGGCTCCCTGAATCAGTAGCTCATACTGTATCACTAGGTGTTCAGTGGCTGATTCTGCCCTCTGCATGTGAATAATCACTGGTGCTTTTGCTGTATGTAGCTTCTGGGGCATCAAGGGCTCTGACTCTCACAGATCCCAGTTCTGGGTTCAAGCTCATGTGTTTCAATACATGTACTAATACTAGCCATTATATGCATTGTTTCAAAGCTATCCATGTACCAGTCCTGAAATCCTAAATCAAATATCCTAAACTGAGCACAGTACGTGGAACTACGTGGAAAGCACTGATGTTTGGATTCTTTGAATGAACTTGGGTTTGTGGTGGCTACCCTGTCATGGGGGTGACGTTAAGCTACGGTGCTTTTGCCGTACTTAAACCCATCATTAAGGGATTATTTAGTACATAAATCTTTATGGATATTTTTCACACAGGTGTGAACTCTGAATACATTAACATGTGACTATGTTCTGAGGAGGAAAACGAGTGAGCCTCTCAACATGCATTTGGTTTGCAGACCAAAATTTCAGTGAACTCAAGGCATTCCACCATGTACCAGAAAACAAATGGGCTCATTTATTGCATTTAGCCCTCCCTGATTCACACAAATTCAAGACCAACTACAGCAAAGTATTAATGGCTTGGGTTTTTTTCCATGGAAAGAGAAGTGATTTTCTGAATTTCTCAATGTGAATGAATCTTGAATATGATTCATGAATTACAGTACACTGCTAGAGGCCAGGCAGCTCTAGTAAACACTGTCTGCTCAGGTAATCACAACTTGAATAGTAATTGAAATTAGCTAAAAAGAAAAAAAAATCTACCAAGTTTCTAAATCCTGTTTATAAAGATCCTGCTTTGCCCTAAATCAAAGCTCTAGAGAAGTACTGCTGCTGATAAATAAATAATGAATGATGACATGAGTATAAGGTGTATGGTACAGGGGATTATGACAAGAACTTCAGCCTCTTTCACACAATGTATATAGTTAAAATACATATATAGATATAGATAATAGATATAGATATAGATATAGATGATATAGATAGACAGATATAGATAGATATAGATATGTGCAGTCAGCATCCACTGCAGACATTAGGAGGTAATATTTGTTTTCAACAGGGCAAATTAAATAAAACACAAAATTTCCAGCTACAACACCTCAGAGGAAAATGTTAATAGCCTCTCAGATATTCATCACAAATATGCAAATGGAAGAATATCACAAATGCAATGAGCATGCAATCAAGAAAAGACAAATTTAAAAAATCGCAAGGAAAATTCTGTAGCCAAAACAGAGATAGTGTAACTCCAGAAGGAACTCTTCATACGCTTAAACCAACAAAAACCAAACTGTTTGTATATAATGAGCTTGTGAATAAAATGGAGAATAAAATGAAAAGAAGCTAGTGCAATTCACAATTCTGAGGCAGAGAAAAGCAGGTCTACAATTAAGATTTTGAATTCTCCTTTTAAAAAACCAGGAAATTAGTGAGTTTTCTGAATGAACGAGCTTGAGGATTTCAATTTAGAGAAAATACAGAACTATATTAGCTTTAAAGCACAAACAATTTTACACTGATAAGTGTGAGGTGGAAATTAGAGATACTCTAAATCCACAGTTTCTTACAAGACTACAATAAAAAGATACAACAGGAGAGCCTCAGGTCTGTGTCTTGGTGTGCTACAGGGTAATGGGCTATTTCTGTGGCCTGTGAATAGCAGAGCATGTCTGGACCTATCTTTATGATTGACCGTGCCTACAGCAACCCAGACACAGTGTTCCACATTCTTCCATTTCATCTTCCTTAAGATTTTGATCAGCATTTATCTTCAGTAATATAGCATTTTTGTTAAAAATAATATATTCCTATGGAAAACTTCTGTTACAGTCAGCCTGTGGTTTCTGATGAAAAAATATATTGTGAAAATCTCTCCAAACAGACCAAGTCTCCTTCGGACAAACTATAGATTCTCTGCTTATCGAAAGTAAATCTTTGAACTTTTCAAGACTTATTGATCATTAAACACAAGGTAAATCATTTAACACTGGAGTTGTTTCCTTTAGATGGAGGTTAGCCTTGCCAGGCTTATGCAATTTTTTATTAATACTTTGATCACGTTTTTCAAATACAGGCTTGAGTACACACAATAAGAGACAACAGTTCAAAGAAAGTAGCAAAATCGTTTGTAAAAATGCCACGCTTTTCACTTTCTGTGCACTCTTTTTCTTTTTTCATTTTCCTCTAGTTCAGCTACCATCTCAGGGTGCTAAGAAGTTTAAGTCCCTGAGGACCAGTGCAGTTATTCTCCCACCAGCTCCAATTTCAAGATCTCAGAAAACAGGACATTCTCAGAGTCATATCCTTTATTCTCTCTTGCCTGGTGTATCAGGAGAGCCTCTGAAACCAAGCTGTATTCTACCTGCTATCACAAGCCAGAAGAAATCTAATACTGCAGAAGAGCTTGAGAAATCACTCACCAAATCAGATGCTGAAAATTAACTCATTACTCTGGCTTAAATTAGTTGAAATATGTCTAAGTGCTTGTTAAAAGATAACTGTACAGTGAAATCTCATTAATTTGCACTAATGATACTCTTGTGAACTGGAGTGTAACAAAACCCAAGAAAATATAGCACATCTTCACAAAAGCTGCATTCTGTGTGTGTGTGTGTGTATATATATATATGCATTTTCATTATAATTTTCCTTTATTATGAAATTACTAAATCAATATTTAATGTGGTGTAAATTTATTTTGTGAATGGAACCCTCTTAACATGTGATTTGGTTGCAGCAATGCCCTGCTAAGCTTTCACAGAAAAAAAGGAACAAAGTGTATGGTTTTCTGTGTGATTTAAAAGCTGGAACTAGGGAAACATATTGACAGGCTTTCTCTGCAGTTTGTAAATGCAAAGGTGCTGATTCTGATGCTGTGTGCCATCAAAAAAAAATCTTTTTAAGATTTAGAAAGTAAGCTCAAAATAAAAGGTAGTTTTGGCAATTGAGGTCTTTTGTCTCTTCGTTTTTCAGATATCTTCTAAATTGTAAGTTTGTGGGTTTTGTGAATTCAACAAGCTAAAAAAGTACAATGAAACACTAATCCCTGTGGGACAGACAGGACTATAGCATGCACTGTTCAAAACTGTTCATTTTATTGACAGATTTATGTCTTATTTAATTCTTCGTACTCCTCAGTGACAAAAGTGCAATCATGTATTGTTATCTTCATGAAACAAGGATTGCACAGTCCTGAGTTTTTAGGCATTATTTCACTTGATCACTGAACTGAAGGCAATTTAACTAGACTGCTGTTCAATCAAGAACCTTTGCAAGTGGTATAAGCCTTTGACTAAACATTACACAAGACTGTCCTTTCCTAGAGGCTAACAAAGACGCCAGTCTCTGCTTGCTTTAGGATTCTTATCTAAATCTTGCTGCCATTACTTTAGAGGCTTCTCCACTTCTGATTATAGAGGGGCTGTGGGCTGGGGGAGGCAGTCCCCTTTTGTCACCCTTCTGTATCACCATTTCTAGTAAGCTGGTCCAAAATTAGCTCTACATCAGCAGCTCATTCAACAAGGACATGGCATTTCTGTTTATCTCTAGATAAATGTATATTAGATGTACAAACATTTCTTTTGCCGTGTCACAGCAAAAGACAAACTTGACATGAAGAAGAAGATAATCATGTTCCAGTAGCTGCAGTTTCCAATTTCCTTCCAGTAAGGACTGTAAATAGGATGGCTGGTGGCTGTCACAGACAGTCCCAGAAAGAAAAAAGCAGAGCACAACAGCTGCTCTGATGCAACACAGAGAAGAGGTAACTTTTGCTTACAAATAAAATAATTTTTATTTTTATACCTCTCATCCAAATGTCAGGGTGCAAAGCTCAAATTCAACAAGTGATGTAAACATCTAGCTTCTTGATGAAAAACGTAAGACTAAAAAGCTCATGTGCTTGGACCTCACAGGTAACCTGAGGCTGGATGGAAAAAACACTGCATGACAGATGCATGCTCTGTTAAAGGAAAAATCAATTCTGGCATGCTCTGTCTTTGCTCCTGATCAGTGCTGTTCAGTCCAGCCTCATGGAAAAGTCCAGAGTCTCTCCTACAGTTTAGCAGACTGCTATTTGCTCCACAAGGTGACTGTCTGATCTGCTCTGCTCTGCTCTGCTCTGCTCTACAGAGCCCCTGAGCTTCTGTGCTTGAAACTCCATCTATTGCAAGTCCCAAAACCTCTATTCTGACTTATGCCACTTTGTACCTCTCCCTGTGGCCTCACACAACAGACAAATGGTTCATAAGTAATTTCCTAGAAACACTAAAGCTTCAGTGCAGACTTTATGCCACTATTTTGGTACAAAGCAAGTGGTTTTAATGTAAACTGCACAAGAGAAGGGAAATTCTAATTCATACAGCGCTGGCCGTCACAAGAATGAGGTTTGTCTTCATAGAGTGAAAGTCTAAAATAATCATGCTGGCAGAGATTATCTTTAGTTCAACAAACTGCTTGGGAATGGGTACAGCATGTGGAATAAAATGAAGACCAAATAGCACAACAAGGAAATCCTAGTGAGGTCAAATATTTGTAACTCCATTGCCACATTAGCCCTTTTCAGTGGGTATGGAAACCACGCTTTCAGCTACCTACTGGGATGTCTCAAAAGAGGCAGGTCACAGGATGCAGTTCCAGTTTTTCCTGAATAGAAGGGGATCCGCATTGCTACTACTGGATTTGAGAGAGGAGGTGAATCTCTCTCATTTCTTCCGTTACTCTGCCTGTCCAGCGTCCAGAAGAGTTCTGGACTGTCTAATGGCAACCATAAAAGCTGTGGTGGAGCCCATTTGTTTGCCCATTGCTCTTCTGTGCTGGAGACAACAACACTAGAGCAGTCTGTATTGGCTTCCCATAGAGGCTTGAACAAATTTCAAAGGTTTCCAGTATTATAGCAAGAGAGAAAGGGAGAGAAATTCCCCCATGCCTTAGGCTAGACACTTCCATTCCCAGAGAGGAAGCAATCAGATTTCTGGTTTTCCTGCTCAGCAGTGCTTTTTTAAGGCAGCATGGGTGGACAAAGCTGAAAAATGAACAGTTTCTGACAAAGGTAACACTGTCTTTCAAATGAAATTCCTTCAAAAATGCAGAATTTCAGGTGCAATCACTTGAAGCTAGAAACATACTTTACCACTCTGTATGCAATATATTTGTGTGACAGGAGGCAGCTGCTAAGTTATTTTTTCCTAGAATTTTCACCTATTTTCCTCATCGTTTTCTAAGAATGAATGTTTTTTCTGTGGGTCTGCAACCCAGGAAAGGCTTTTTCAGGAAAGGAATGCAAATCGAATTGCCTTTTCAAAGATAAGCGTAGAATACAGTTCTTACCTGAACAGAGACAGTCTTAAAAGCTGGTAATCTGAACTAAGATCCAGGTCACTTTTCTAATGTGTTCCTTCTGTCAATAAGGAAGCAGTTTGTGATTTACCAAATACAGAACTTTTAAAATGTAATGGTCATAGGAAGCATTAAAAATTGTTCTCAGAAATGTTCCCACCAGAAACTATTCTTATCTTTTGAGTTTGGTAGCCAAATTCTACAGTAAACCAGACAAATTAAGGTGAAGTATTTCACCTTCAGAGGAGAGCAGACTGTTGACTGCAGCATACTGCATGAAAGATAACAAATGAACCAATAGCTACTTAAGCTACTCTGACCTCTTGATCAGACCTTTCCTGGAAGATAATGGCAGGAGAGACAATAAAAGGCTAACACAGTTGATTAGCAATTGCCAAGAAATGTCTGGTCGGTAGGCCATGACAGATTTTCTTTTCCCTCTGTCTAGTGATTAAATAACCCTGGCACATCCTTCTGTGACACTAGTTGAGTGTTTACTCATAGAGTGTGCCCTATTCAGGTGCCTGGGGAGTTCAGCTTGGCACAGAGCTAAAAAAATACATACAGAGGATATATTTTCTGAACAAAACACAATATATCTCCTTATTGGCACATGCTCTACATTCCTTATATCATTCCAATGAATATGATTTCAAAATGCTTTTAGAAACAGTGCAGCCATTATTCCAGTGGATCATTTGCTTATACATGAATGGACTGGTCCACTCTCCAGTAAACTGTGCAGGTGATTAGCATTAGTCCATTATTTAAAATAGGGAAAAACATTCACATGTAAGACAAAGGATCACCCAGTACAATGATGATCTTTCAAAGGCTATTATATTGATGAGAAGAATACCCGATAAGCAGGCTAATTTTCTTTTATAAATACCTAAAGAAGATATACCCTCTAAAATTCAGTCCTTATAAAGCATTTTAAATACTCCTACAACTGCCAAAGGTGGAGATCTCTGTCCCCTCACCACTTAATACACTGCATTCTGCTACCATCATCAAAGGATTGTCTGCACAATCCAGTGCAAAACACCAGAAGCATCATAGTTACCACTTTGCGTAAAAGCAGATCAACATTCCAAAGACTTCTAAGAGGGCTGTAAGAGCTTGTGATAATACTGTTATCCTGACTTATCACACCTCTTGCTCTGCATCAGTATTTTAATAATGATTTAGAAGAAATATTGAAAGTATACATTTTTTGCCTTTGTATTTTAAGGGTGGAATTTTTTCTCATTATTTTCATAGGGTTTTCCTATGATTCAGAGAATCACAGGAAATTCCTTAGATTCAGAAAAGAGTCTTCTGTGCTGGCCCTATTGGTGGAAAAGCTTACCATTATGACCGAGGCAGTTTAGACCACAGTTTGTCAGGTGTCCAGTCTCAGAGCCAACTCAGACCAGGAGCACAGAGTAGTACTTGATGTGAAGCAGTTGACCCAGAGCTAAAAGAATAACTCCATGCCTGTCAGGATCCTTAAGTCAAACTGTTCCTCACAGACAGCCAACACCAACAGCGACCTGCCTGATGCAACTGCTACTGAGCCTAGTAAGGTCACAGAATCACAAAATCACTGAATGGTCGGGTTGGAAGGGACCACAGTGGGTCATCTGGTCCAGCCTCTCTGTTCACTTACACTGTATAGCCTTCTGCAGTTAAGTTTCCATTCCTCATCTCACTGTGGTGCTTTAAGGTACTTGGCATCATGGTGTGACTTTCTGCAGCTTTGCAAACACCAGAAGAACCTGCAGAGTCAAGGGTATGTTCATAGCTGTCTAAGAGGATTATTTGAGTCTACACACATGTGCCTTCCTGCACCTTTGCACATGTTTCTGAGCTCAGTGTGTGGAATTCCATCCCATGGAAGAAGAACGTGGTGGACTTGTTCATCACACAGAAGAAGATTGATACTGTCTGAACACGTTAATGCACTAAAAAAGACTTGGTCCAGCTCTCCCAATGTGTCTCTGTAGCCATCATCACCACTACAAAAGACCCCACAGTAATAGTCTTTCCTATCAAGATTACATCAGAAAGATTAGTTTGTTAAGGGTGGAACTGAGGGGAAGGGGCAGGAGAAGCAGATCTCCTCCTTATACACAGTGACACAAACTTCAGCTGTATTTTCAGCTTGCCAACTGAGCTGAAAGTAGTTTGCATATACTGAGAGCTATGAAGGGAAACCTTCCTACAGTTGGCTGTACTTAAATTTAATTGAAGAGAAGTGGCACTGTATCTTTCACATACCAAAGCTGAGGGTAAATATAATCTGAGGAAGAAAGAAATATAAGGTCTGACCAGAAACACTGGTTATACAATACAGTTTTAAAGACTGCATTTTCTGTTTCTAAAATTTGCCAGTCTTGTAGTATTTCTGAAGTGGCTCTTGCAGTAGACTTTTGGAATTAAGCAGGGATTTATTAGTAAGAACAGATAAAGCAAATTGTTAAATAATTCTGTGAACCCAGAGAGAGGCTCTGCCACACCTTCTGTCCAACTCCTAGCACCCAAGAGATATCATTTTTTCAGATCTGGGGGTCTGGAGCTTCTTAAAGATTCATTCACCCTCCAGCTATTGATCCCAAGAGACATCCTGTGTAGGGAGTTTATCAGAAAGGAGTTGGATGCTTTGAAAATTCGAATACTTGAAACTCTAAAATATTTTTTGTGCTATGACCTCTCTTGTTACAGTGTCTAGTGTCTTTTCCACAGTTCACTATGTTGTGATCTTACAAAGATTTTCCTCCCATTGTTGATTTGGGCTATTTTTCCATAATGTCCTAGAAACTACAGACTTAAACCACTTGAAGTTTGTCATTGTGTCTGTAGTCTTTCTCTCTCAGCTAAGAGAGTTTTGAAAAGACTACTTTTCTTGTAAATAAATTTGCTATCTTATTTTTTTGTAGATTCTAAGACATGTCTTGGGAAAGCTGCCTCTGATTTGTCACTGCTTAGGTTTCTTCATGAAACACAAAATCATGCCCACTAAAAGATTTCATTATAATTAACAGACATGGAAATTTCCATGTAATGACTTGTCAGTGGCATAGGCCAAGAGGAGCAATTTGTGCCCTTCTGTCCTTCTACTTCCTTCTGTTCTGTTGGGGATTTTTATGCCTGATGAATTTACATCAGGATTTTATTGTTTTCACTCCTGTATACATACCTACTGTACAGTTAATCAAATGCTGCATTTATAGGCACTTTAAAATCACAGCTCAAGCCTCTCCTACATTATTCCTGATGCAGAGCTCTTACTACTTAGTTTCAGAAATGCAAAAATCAATGTGTCAGGATTTTCAGCTATATTACGCCTTTACTGGAGTAGTTATTGTTAATTCAGACACCACCTTCTTAACTGTGACGGTTGTTACATACAACAGAAAAAAATACTTTTCCAAATTATTTTTCACAAAGAAAATTTCATTGGACTGTCAGATCTATCAACACTAGTTTTCAATGTTATTTTTGTAAATGTAAGATCAGCACATATCAGACGAGGGTAAAAAGCACACTGTGTATCTGTGGCAGGAACCATAAGTTCTTCATGCAAATTAAAAAAAGCAAGTACCAGTTTTTGCACACTTTTGGTGTTTTCTGGTCAGGTGGCAAACAGGAAGATAGTCTGCTTTCACAGAGGTTTTATTTTCCTCTCAGCTTTTATGTGACGATAGCAACTGGTTACTAAAATCCACCGAGATCTTGCAGAAAACTGGAGGATACATTTATATGTTCTAATGAAATTTAGCACCTAACAAAAAAGTAATCATTCCATCACTGAAACCTTCCCAGTAGGCTAGTAAATAGTATTAGTCCAATGTCTATGAAGAAACTAAAGCAGAAAGATTAGACACTACATTTCCAATAGAACTGGGGCCAGTGGGGAGTAACTTCAGTGCTCAGGTGTTAATCCTCCAAAATGTGGTTTACATATATCCTCCTTACTTGTTTTGAATGTTCAGTATATTTATGACAACTGGGTGGAGGAATGCAGGAAGCAATTTAAGGGCTGAAACATAAAGATGATAAACAGCTCTTCTCAGTGCACAGTGCACAGAGTCAGAGTCTGACAGCAGATCCCGGCCACTGGTTTATGCTTATTCTTGACCAAAAGCCACCTTGGCCAGCTCAGCTGCAAGGCTTCTGCTGGGGAGTGTGTAGTAGTCACAGTGTGATCACTGACAGACTGAAAAGCAACATTACCCAGGGCTGTGTACAGTTAACTCAGGACCCTGGGAATCTTAATCGCAACCGCAGCCTCAGAGCAGTAGGAAAGGACTGAGAAACAGTATCTTCAGGAAAATTAAGCTCCAAACTTCTCGTGGAAGTTACTTTGTGTGATTACTTTCTGCTCTAGGAAAGGCATAGAGCTGCCAGCTGAGATTAGCGCTTCCTTTGTCTCCTTGATCTTCCTTGTCCTCTCATCTCCTTAATCTCCTTAGATGATAGAATAGAATAGGCAGAGATTTTGGAGTCACAGTACCACTCTGCCATCCCAAGCTACAGAAAAGAGATTAAACAAACTAATCCATAAAGAGCATGTTCCAGCTGCTCTCCTGAGAAGTTTTGTGAATTCTAACTGAACTCATCACATAACACTTACCATCACAATGGATGGTTTTATTTCACATTCTCTAGCTGATCCAAATCAAAATGCTTCTGCCCTGAAAAGTACCACCTATGGGCACCAGACATAGTACACGTGGTCAGAACACCTCTCTTGGGCAGTACCATTTGGTACACACCTTGGCACATCATTTTCACCCAAACAAGATGCAGGGTGAACAGCACTTGAGAATGCAGAGCTGCATTTACAGGTTAACTATAACAAAGTGATGAGGACATGGTGGGGTTGTCATGTTCTTCATTCATATCAAATGGAAAACTCTCACAGTAAAATCTATATCACAAGTTTGTTTGTTCTTTAACTTGTCTCTAAGACTAAAAAGGCCAGTGCTAACAGTGCTTAAAACTGGCTTCTGTGAGCTGAACCAAAATCATCAACTCAAACCACAGAGGCCACTGCAAAGCAATAGAATGGGTTCAGTTCCTACTGACACACTGCTTCAGCCAACAGGCTGGTCTGAAGAGTTTCTTGTATTACTGTGCCACCCAAATACACACAGCCATGAAAATAAAATCCACATTAGCTAACTCCATTGTTTAACATTCTAAACTTCATAATACAAGTTTACTAACTCAAATGTTGGGCTAAGCTAAACAATTGCAACAGTTCAAACTAACAAGTATGAATTGCTTCAAGTGATAACTTAATTATCCTCATTTAAAACATGAACTTCTGTCTCTGCAGTAAATATCACTTGTTTATGGTTTTCTGTCAATGTACTCTTACACCAGTAAAAGCTTTACTTATCTCCTGGCCCACCTTCTCATCTCTGTCAAAACACCAAGCTAATCCTCACATTCATACGCATTTCTGCAACTCTACAATCTGCAAGAGCATGATAAATTCTGCATTCAACACAACAGCTGGGGAGGATTTTTCTGTTGGTTGCTATGCATAATCACATCGTATTATTTAACTAAATAACAGCATTGCATTGATAGCCAAGTTGATTTTTTTATTCCAAACATTTTTCAAGAAGAAATTAAATCCTTCATCTGCCTGAATTTGAGAGCTGTCAGAGATCTGTGTCAAAATGTTCTCTAAATAAAGAGACCTTCAAAGAAATGCCACCACAGGTGTGAACTACTTCCTTTCAGGCATATCTACCAACAATCTCAACCCTAGCATTAGTCTGAGAAACTGTCTTTAAAGCTATTTTTAAATATATTTTCATAACAGAAATCAGGTCTCAGTTCAAAAGAGAATTTTTACAGAGAAAAACATCCCAGTAAAGGGCCAAAGCCCAATGAGAATTTAATCTGGCTACTGCCGTAAAAGACAGTAAAAAATGTTTCTATAAATATATCTGCAACAAAAAGAGAGGTAAGGATAATCCCCATCCTTTACTGGATATGGAGAGAAATATTGTGACAAAGGATAACAGCTGAGGTACTTAATGCCTTGTCTCCATGTTTAATAGCAATACTAGTTTTTCTCTGGATATCTAGCCCACTGAGCTGGAGGACAGGGATGGGGAGCAGAATGAAGCCCCCTTAATCCAAGGGGACATGGTCAATCACCTGCTACTCCACAAGTCTATGGGGTCAGATGAAATTCACCCAAGGGTATCAAGGGAGGTGGCAGAAGAGCTCACCAAGCCACTTTCCATCACTTACCAGCAGTCCCGGCTAACCAGGCTGATCCCCAGTAACCTGAGGTTGGCAAATGTCATGCCCAAATACAAGACAGGCTGGAAGGAGAATCCATGGAACTACAGGCCTGCCAACTTGACCTTGATGTTGGGAAGGTCACAGAGTAGGTCATCTTGCAGGACAACCAGGACATCAAGCCTAGCCAGCATGGGCTTATGAAAGGCAGGTCCTGCTTGACCACCTGATCTCCTGAGGAAGAAGCTGTCTACCTGATGTCCGCCTGACTTCAGTAAAGCCTTTGACACAGTTTCCCACAATATTCTCCTGGAAAAGCTGGCAGCATAGCTTGGACAGTGCACTGTTCACCGGGTAAAAATTGTGAGGATGGCCAGGCCCACAGAGTGGTGGTGAATGGAGTTACATCCTGCTGGGGGCTTGTCACCAGTGGGGTTCCCCAGGGCTCACTATTGGGGGTAGTTCTATTTAACATCTATTTTAATGATCTGGATGAGGGGATTGAGTGCACCCTCAGTCAATTCACAGATGACACCAAGCTGGGTGGGAGTGTTGAACTGCTGGAGGGCAGGAAGGCTCTGCAGAGAGATCTGGACAGGCTGGATCGATGGGCTGAGGCCAATGGCCTGAGGTTCAACAAGGCCAAGTGCCAGGTCCTGCCCTTGGGNTGTCCCCTTGCACTCGGCACTGGTGAGGCCACACCTTGAGTCTTGTGTCCAGTTCTGGGCCCCTCACTGCAAGAAAGGCATTGAGGGGCTGGAGCGAGTCCAGAGAAGGGCACTGTAGCTGGGGAAGGGTCTGAAGCACAAGTCCTGTGAGGAGCAGCTGAGGGAGGTGGGGGTGTTTAGCCTAGAGAAAAGGAGGCTCAGGGGTGACTTTATCACTCTCTGTAACTGCCTGAAAGGAGGCTGTAGCCAGGTGGGGGTCGGCCTCTTTGCCAAGTAACAAGCGATTGGACAAGACGAAACAACCTCAAGTTGCATCACAGGAGGTTTATGTTGCCTACTAGGAAAAATTTGTTCATGGAAAGAGTTGTCAAGCATTGGTACAGGTTGTTCAGGGAAGTGGCAGAGTCACCATCCCTGAGGCTGTTTAAAAGACACGCAGATGTGGCACTTGGTGACATGATTAGTGGTGGACTTGGTAGTTCCGGGTTAACAGTTGGAGTCAGTCTTAGGCGGTCTTTTCCAACCTAAACAATTCTGTGATTCTATGACATTTTTGATTTTGCGACCATTTAGATTTCTTCACGAGTCTGAATTTTGCAGGGGGATATTCCTTTCTTCTCTTTATGGGTGACTCCTAAAAGTAGTCAGTACTGATCCTCCCACTGTAGAATTGTTATCTACATGGTAGGATGAAGAGTGGTAACTCCTCAATGCCAACAACACAGAATAATAGTGACGTAGTATTGGAAATGACAATGTCACAACACGAAGTGCCAGTAATTAGTTGCAGTACATCAGGGTATGGTGTACCACCCCACTGTAATGACATGCATTCGTTCAGGCATTGTGTTTTTGGACTAAAACTCTCAGTCTATCATTTTTAAACTGATTACCCAATCTTCCTGGGCAGGTCTCCCAGAGTGTGTAATCTTGTCTGTACAATGACTAAGAAAACATTGAATAGGAAGACTTGGTGATGTGGGGTACTTGGGTGTGGTTTTGTTTACTTTTTAATGGTAAAGGAGTGTCACCCGAATGTTGAAGCTCTAGGAAAACAGAAATGGGTGTCTCAGATCACCAGTTAATTTCTGCTGTGTACTCTGGAAAAAAAGTCACTTTCTTTATAAAAATGGTATATTATATTTACTTATTTTAGTGGTGTTTTCAATGGATTAGTAAGATATAATATTTTAAAATCAGAACTTGCTTCCGGAAGCTTACACTTGCTACCCCAATCCTCAGCAAGGAGGAAATGGTAGGGCCTAGTTCAACAGAATAGAGCAGCAGAGCAACAAAATGGATCTCAATGTGTTGAGTTCTAAGTCCCATGTGTCCGTGCAGAAGCATGCTAGAATGCTCTTGCAAGGGGGAAGGAAGGAACTGAGGAACAACCACATGATGTGCTGTTTCCAAGGTGAACCTCACAATGTGATTTGAGTCAAATCAAGAATTTTCAAGAAGGTATTCACAGTAGTTGTGAAAGCAACTATTGCATGGATCCTAAGTGACTAGCAAATAAATCTAAATAAGATACATGAGAGCTGAGCGGCACAGTCTCTGACTTGATCTGATTATTTTTCAAAAATATCTGCAGGGTTATGCTTTCTACATACAAAGAAACAAGCACCAGAATCAAGTTTCAGTTTCTGTGTTCAAAAATGGGAACCAGGCAGAGACAGAGGAGCTTATTGCTTCTCTTCCATTGTCATCCTAACAGTGTCTCTCTTCTGAAGGATTCCTGGCCACCTTCTGCTGTGAACACACACTGCTTTTCACACCACCTATTCATATCGGCCAGCACCAACATAGTTGGCTCCCATACCCCCAGAATGTGTCCTATATACAGCCAAACTGTTTAGCAACATACAGCTATGCCATACAGTGCCAGGACTATGTTAACAGTTTTGATTTTCTGGGAATACTTATCCAGTTTAAATCAAGATTTTACTGGCAAGTACTTTCAAAATAGTCTCTAGCAGGAGTTTAAGAAAGTAAGCAATAAATATGTTTATGAAAGAGTGGAATGTCACTGACCAGCAGGGCACATGACAGTAATCTGTACTGTGATTTATAAAAGAGCAACCATTTAGGGTGTGATTTCTGTGGTTGGCTTATACCGTAAAAAAAAAAAAGGGCGAATTCCATTATGCAAAATATTCTTTCACTTTGCAGTCAGCATAACTGGAAATACAGCTTGTGGCAGTAGCCAGCATTGTCTCAGACTGTATCCATCCTCTCCCAAGCTGCAGGCAAATCTTTTGCTATTCACTCTTGTTCCATTAGACTCCAATTGCACTAAGGTGCATCTTTTATACATAAGATGAGACTACTTATTTAACTGTAATTTATTTACTCATATCAAAGTGGCACCTAGACACACCAGTGAAGATTTAAACCTCATTGTACTTCGCAAACACACTGCAAGAAATAGACTCTGTAATCCCCAAATTTATAACTGAAATAAGCAGGCTACACAGAGAGTGGGAAAATGAAACTATTTTGGTCAAGGTGATACAGCAAAGATATCTTGGTTGGTTTCTTGATTCAGCCATACATTTTGTTAGCAGCTTTCTGAAATTGAAAACATGATGCCCATTGGCAGTTAATTACTGAAAATGGTGGTACTCTCAAGTCATCCATTAATATCAGTCTCTCTTGTTATCAGACACATAAAACCCTTGTAGTGCTGATAAGCCCTTTTGAACAGTCACTATGTTTACCCGAGGGGTAAAAGAGGGGGCTGCATTTTAGCAGTGGATAAAACATAATTATCACATATGCATAATTCCTTAGACTTTCTCTAACTGTTAACTATTTTTAAATT
Organism: Ptilonorhynchus violaceus; assembly: GCA_013397565.1. Taxonomy (NCBI): domain Eukaryota; kingdom Metazoa; phylum Chordata; class Aves; order Passeriformes; family Ptilonorhynchidae; genus Ptilonorhynchus; species Ptilonorhynchus violaceus. The sequence continues at coordinate 29,249 of VZRJ01005447.1, forward strand.
AATCGTAACAGCCTGTGCTCCTCCAAACGTGTCAGCAATGTATGTAAACTAAGAAATCCACGTTCTTTTAACAGCTACATAGCTTCATTCTTTTGAAGAATCTGTAACAGAGTATTCTTTAACCTTCCTGCAGAGCATCTTTCACCCTTTAGCTCATGCCAGTTACTATCTTTAGAAGCCAAAGATCTAAACATATTCTCTAAAATGGAAGGTTGCAAGGCCAGTTGAAAAGTACAGCTGTAGGAATTCTTGCATATGCGCTAGTGTAAAATCATTGTAGAGGAACATGGGATCAGTGAGAATCAAGTAAGTGATTTAGCTTCAGATGTTCCAGTCAATTTTAAAACAATGTTTATAGAGCTCTGAGACACTACTGCACTGCAAAACATGCTAGTAGATAAGTGCAGCAGAACCCTTTATGTCTCATGTCACAAGAGCCTCAAGACATATTTAGGACAAATTTTTCAAGTTTTGTTGGTAATTTAATACATTTTTCAGAATTTTACACATTTCACCTGAGGTGAAGAGAAAAATGAAATACATGCTATACCCATTTGCTACAATGCTTGTATGAGTGTTTCTGTTAGAGAAGAGCATTACAAGAAGAGGAAATGCTGTAATCAGTACCCACAAGCTTTGAATGATTTCATATAGAAACAGAAAATAGAAATACAAACATCTTTCTCTCCAAATATTTCTTGGCTTCTTTAAGAGAAAGTCGAATTTGTGTCTGAACAATATTTCCAATGTAGTTCAAATGTTTATATTTTTAAAAAAATCACAAAAAAAGAAGCTATGTCCTCCAGTGCTTTTAGAAAAAAAATTTCTGTCATAGAGTTTAAGGCTTAAGGCCAGCTAGAAAATGTGGCAGCTGCTCAACAACTATTTGAGGTGAATTTTAGACAACAGTACTTTTATACATGGAAATTCGCCCCTCCCATTCCAAACCAGAAAAGCAGGCAAGATGCCAGGAGTTACAGCCTATGACCATGTTTTGAAGAGGGAATTCACCTGCCAAATCATGAGCTCCTTGAGCACTGCACAACTTTCCACACCCCCTCTTCTGTTTCAGAATACACCTCTGAAACAGTTTCTGCCTGTGTTGAGCCTGGAAAGATTAGAAACCATGACCTATTCCCATGATCCTTCCCTGGACTTTTCCCATCAATGTTATTTGAGTGTATTCTGTGTCCTGCATAATAATTTTTTATGCATACAGAGAGTCCTGTCATGCAGCTACACTATCCACAGCCTTTTTTAACATAAGATTGAAAAGTTTCAATGACAGCTTATGACAGCTTTCAAAACTACACTGACTTCAGTCCATTCAAAACCGATTGAAGACCAGATCTAGATGAATCAGCTGATGAATAAAATGGGAAGGCAGACTTCCTGCTACCAATAATTATTTAACCACAAAGTTTAGATCAATGTTTCTATTTCATTTCTTATCTGTACTTCCTAGGCTTGGAACTGAATTGTTTCAGTGCAAATACAATAGTCTGTCTGCTGAGAATACTACCTAGGTAAAACTTGAGAGTGAGCCACAAAATACTTAAGTGGAAAGCAGCAACTTTTCTTCTTTCTGACAATACGTTACAGAAGTGAAGTAAAACACCATCCTAATCACCCTTAAAAGTAAACCACATCAACATAACTTCAACTTAGCTTCACTGGTTTCCCAATACTGCTAAGTGCATGAAGAGTTTGTGCTTTCCAGTCTTGCAGTGGTATTGATTAGCATATTTAGAATATAAACCCTGTACGTTGAGCAGAGGCTGGGGAATTCAGATCACTGGCATAAAGCACGACCAAAACCATTGTGTTTGTCTTTATAACTCAAAGCTTCTACAAGCTTCTACACTCCATAGCACGAAAATTTGGCACTCTTCCAAACCAGGAGAAAAACTACAGGTAACATTGTGATGGTTTTTTTCACTATTTTAACAATGATTATCTTGGAACTGAGCACTATTTTGCTCTTCCTGTAATCTGGAGCAGCTGTTTGTTTTCTCAGTTGTAAATGTCAGCAGTCACAGTTAGTATGGTTTTCATGAATACAGAGCTGTACGAAGCAGAGAAGAAGACTTGGAGTATTTCTTTAGAGCAGACTCACTACAGACAATGCTTCTGCTTTTATGGCATAGTCACAGCAACACAAGGCAAGATGAACAGTGACATCTAAGAGATCTCTATGATCATCAAGAGGTGCAGCCATGAAAGAAACCCCTTATGAAACATATTATTCCAGTGGTATCCTGTTCTATTATAGCTCTAAAAATAAAAAGAAATCAGCATTCTTTGGAAATGTGCTGAATGTGAGGAAAATGGAACATTCTTCCCCATCTGCTGGAAATACTCTAAAGTAAACAAGGGTGCTAAGCACTGGGCAGAAATACTGGAAGTAATTTTTTAAAATAACAGAAAGGCAGACGCCAATGGAGGCCCCTGGTCATCCGCCTAGGCTTAGCACTGGAAAGAAATTACGGTTTGGGAAACTAAATGTACAGATAGCTGCCAGATGGCTAATCATGGTTAGTGCAGAACACAAAGGGCTTTGCTTGACACTCGGGCTTAGCAAAATAACAGATGACCCAAAAAAATGAAAATTTTACAGATTCTGAAAAGTCTAGAGTCAGTAAATTTATACAGTCTGGCTCACAAATTCAAACTCTTCATTTAAATGCAAGACCTTGCTTAGATGTTGATTGTTGTCTAGGAAATACAGGCTGCTAGGAAAAGCTTTAACAAACTTGTATCTGAGGGGAATGGTGCAGGGTTTGACTCTACTATTAGCACACCACAACCAACATTAGACTAAGATGATAAAATTATCAAGTCTCCTCATTTTGTTATTAGTTGCTAGGCTAGGAAGCATTTCCCATACGTACATTACGTAACACAATATTTACTACATGTAATATAGTCACCCAATATACCTTAGAAAAGTCAGCAAATATTATCATCAGTAAGAATCCAAAGAAGTGACACACGAAATACAACACATTCATGATAGCTAGAGAAATACGTTTGGTTTCACAAAAGAGTGAGTTGTGTGCCCATTTTACAAATGCAATCAAAAACTAACAGAAATCCCAGAGGTCCTAGTGTAAGAAAGAGAGAAGACTAAAGGTTGAAATTTGTTGGGATTTTAAAGCAATCTGTGACTTAAAGCAATTTATTTGAAGCATTATTTGTGTAAGGTAAACAATAAAAGATAAATTTTCTTTTTCTTGCAGTAGTTAAAATTTATACAGAACCCCACATATCGTTGAGACAGGCACAATGTCCTCTATATTTCTTCAATAATCTTGTTACTTGTCTTTTCCTCCTTTATATCTTGGCAATTCGTGGCCCTTTTCACATAACTTACTTTGCTGTTATCATCACTGATTCTTTTTTTAGCACTAGGGTTTGACTCAAATAGGAAGCAGATTCACACTGTTTCCTTGCCTTTCAAGCTGTGTGTCAGTCAGTCAAGCAGTTAGCATCCTGTCCTTCACCATTATCTGGTAGCTTCATTTCATAAAGTAATTGACACTAGTATTGTCATCCATGTCTCAAAAATCAAGATATGTTTCAAAAATCAACAGTAATTGAAAATATACACATTGTAAAAAATGTACCATAAAAGGCTGAAAATGTAGGTGACCTCTGTCACTGTGGCATTTCTTTACATTTTTGGTTAGATTGCATTACTCACCTGGGTAGCCCATTTTTGGAAAACTGAGGATGAAAACTGACCTTGTAAAAGACAATAGAAAAAAAATTAACTTCACTGAGAATAGAATTTCCTTCTACTTTTTTTATACATCAGACTTTTCCAAGGAAACATTGTTTTTCAGTCTCCATTTGTACATAGACAACGTCACAAAACATTATTTGGGCATTACATTTTTTGTTCACAAAACAGATTAAATTCCTTTGCAAAAAATCAATTCTGTCTGCCAGAGTGTCATTTTTTTGTCTGCATTTTGGACTCATCTACCAAAAAAATAATTTTACAAACAGGCACAAATAGATCAAACTCATTTAACACAGATACACTGCATTAACAGTATAAAGTCTCATACAGCATAAGAATGTTTCTGCTGAAGTAAGGATTCTTTTACCTGATACAGGCTTTATATATCCTAGAAAACTTTCCCTCCTCAGTTAACTGTAACAATATATGAAAAGAAAAAAAATGCCATTGTATGTTGAAATAACTTTACATTTGGACCAATATTTTATAAAATGTTCTGAATAGTTCAAGGTACTTTCACAACGATCCTATTTGTCTGTAAGTAATTCAAAATGTCTTGCCTGTATTAACTACAAATAGATATTTTATTCTTATTAATTTCTGAGTACCAACATGTCTTAAGAGCACAGTGACAGGTTTATTTCCACTCATTTCATATTTCAATTTTCATATTCAGAATTTCATCTTCCCTGAAGTTATTTTAGAAGGGAATACTAACATCACTCTAAGTAACCTCTAAAATCTTTTAACTTGTGTATTAAGCCAAGTTTAAAGATGAAATAAGATAATTCTTACTAAAATTCATTCTCTTGAGTATTTTCTTGAAAATCTTTACTCATTCATGGTACTGATATCTTAGGTTCCATATAAACAAGAAGGATTAGCAGAGGTCAGCAGAATCCTACAGAATTCAACAAGGGAGTCCAGTCCATTTGTTATTGAACTCAATAGCAAACACTTATTTAAATAAAATCAGAATTAGGACTAATATAAATTCATACTTGCATTTAACTTTTTAAAAATGGCTGAAGATTTAGTTCCTCAAAGAACATCCTTACCCGACAGGGTCAGTAATAAGACACTCATTAGCTTTGCTGGTCTAGATTTTCATCAGTAAGTTTCACCTCACAGTTCAGGAACCAAATCAGCTAGCCTCTATAATATGCTGAAAACCTAGCTGTGATTCTTCAGCATAATCACACCACTGAGATAATATCACATTACTATAAATGAGAACACTGAAAACACACTGGTCATGTTGACCCTGACAATTTTGAGGAGGGAAAAAGCAAAACCAAAGAATCCTAAATCATGACCTGAAAAACTTCTACTTGGATTTTTTTTCAGTAAATTGGAGTATAATATTAGGTTACTTTCCTTTTCTCAAGAAAAGTGTAATTGAATAATGAACAGGTAAAAAGTTGTTTCTTGAGCTGGCTGGAAAATAACCTTCTGACAGCATTGCACATGCTCACAAATGATATTTAAAAAAAGTATGTCAGTTACCACTTTAGAGCTATCAAGTTTACAGTGTGTGAGCCAGTAAACCTAAACCTGATCTGGATCCAGCTTTGAATAATTAACTTCTTCCTGCGTGCAAAATCCCCCTACAGAATCAGCTGGATATAATTTAAGACTTCACATTTTAAAACAATTGTTATATTCACTCCAGACATGGCTGAATTCAGTCATCTGTAAAAGGGACTTCTTATACACAGAAATGAGACTGAACTTTCTGTCTTCAACTCAGACTTTTTTCTTAAGGCTGGGGACAAAGAATTGCTGCTTACAAAGAAAAGAACTGTGTGAACACAGATAATAGTTTCCTCTCATCCCTCGGATACAAGGGTCAGCAATTTGCCAAGGATTATATGTCAGATTGTGTTTTTCTTTTCTAACTCAGTGGTTAAACTTGCTGGAAGGAACTCAGCAGGAGCCAGGAACTGCTGCTTCCCAAGGGACATCATCGCATCACCATACAGCCAATAGCTCATCTGTACGTGAGGTACTAGTTTCACATAATCACAGAATCATTTAGGTTGGAAAATACCCCGAATAAGTCCAATCTGACCAATCACCACTAAGTGTCACGGGCACTAAGTGCCACGTCGTTTCTTGAACACCTCCAGGAATGGTGACTCCACCACCTCCCTGAGCAGTCATTCCAATATTTAAAAACCCCTTCCATGAAAAATTTCCTCCTGATGTCCAGTCTGAACCAAGCTCGGCACAGCCTAGGGCCATGTCTTCTCATCGTGTCACTGGTTGCCTGGGAGAAGAGGCCGACCCCCACCTGGCTACACCCTCCTTTCAGGCAGATGTAGAGAGTGATAAGGTCCCCTGGAGCCTTCTTTTCTCCAGGCTAAACACCCCCACCTCCCTCAGCTGCTCCTCACAGGACTTGTGCTCCAGATGCTTCCCCAGCTCCGTTGCCTTTCTCTGGACTCACTCCAGCCCCTCAATGTCTTTCTTGCAGTGAGAGGCCCAGAACTGGACAAAGGATTTCAGGTGTGGCCTCACCAGTGCTGAATAGGGCCACCGTCAACTCCTAACTCAGGCACTGAGAATAGCAGCTTGTTATTCACAGCTTCCTTTTTTTCCGTGTCTGTACCTGCTCCTAGTACTTCCATCCGTAGCAAGGGTTCCCTCAGATCACAGGCCGACCTCAGATCAGATACCAACCTCCCTAGCCAAATGTGACTCTGGATGGTGAGACATGCCCTGGACAACACAAAATACATCCAGATGTAAAAGTCAGGGGAAAGAAATGTAGTGGAACAAGAAGATTTAAATGGGACAAGGCAGGAAAAGGACAGCCTGACATCTAAAACACTGCAGGAGAGCAGAGAGATAGCAACTACCAGGTCATTTCTGAGAACACCAAGTGTTCTACAAAACCTTGAGCTTCCAACAATTTGCAAAGCAACTTTAGACCACAGCTTATGCAACATTTGAAAAGCCTTCCCAGCACTACAAGGGGTAACTACAGGGCAGCTTTTTTCAAAATGAGATATGGAATATATCTTTACACTAAACATGGAATCACTCCAAAGGAGATAGTTGGTTGTTGTGAATGTATTGCTGTATTTCCAGGCATTAATGGTCATCTAAGTCTGTATAAAGTACGCATATTATCAGTGATGCACAATTAAACTTGTAATAAGGTATGCATAAATGTAACATTAAAAAAAACCTTAAGAAGACATGTGGAATATATTCCAGTAATCCTGTAAATAGTAAATGCATTGGACAGCATATCAATAGCCCAATCTTTAGTGATAGGTTATTGATTACCATAGAATTGTAAAATAATTTAGTAAATAATTTAGAAAGCAAGTTCCAAAGGCACTGTGGTTCCACCCCTCTCTCAAAGTTCGTATTATCCACTATCAGCTTATGGAAGAGCAGTGCACTCAACACATCCAAAGATGAGATGACTCAACTCCATACTAATGTTTTTCAAAAATTTAGTTTAAAAGAACCTCCATATATTGTTGCTGTTACATATTGGTATGCATGTAGTTTAGAGTATGGAGCTGACAAGAAGAAGCTACTAGGAGAATGTCAACATAATATGAGAAATTTTCATCACATCCAATGCATTAGAAGTAATTTCTTAATGACTCCTTTTGAATCAAGCTTATCAGGCAATAATGAGTGATATTATGAATTTATAAGCATTTCTGAAATACATTTATTCACATTGTTAAGGACTGATACAAATTGTCAGGATAGTAAAAATTTTAATATCTCTTCTGATTGGTGAATCAATTATTCTTTTAGTTGATATTGATTGTCACAGTCATATAATAAAATTCAAGTACTATGTAACGAACTATGACTTTGGAGCAAATGCTAGCAAGCAGTTTCATAAAGGATCTATTCAGAAAAGGCACTGAAATATGAACAGTTTATATCTCTCAGGATACATTGATGATATGACTTGAACCTGATCTTGTGTATGTAGATCTCTCCAAGAGGATTCTCCCACTGCTTAATTGACTATAGACAAAATATATTAAAGTTAACCTTTACAGAATGAATGACAAGTGGCTCCAATTACAGAAGAAAGGAAGGGAAAAAGAAAAGAGACAGGAAAGTGAAAAAGAAAAAGGTAGACAATGATAAAGAATGAGAGAGCACTAGTCTATGATTATGTGAATAGTTTGGTGTGTATGTTACATCTTTTACCACTAATGTTTGTCATTTTCTCTTATTTTTTAGGATCTCTGACTCTGGAGGTCTACATTTTTTCATACTTTTATACACCAGCAAGACAATGTGCACCTACTCCAGTCTGGTAAATATGAGTGAGAGAACAAGACCAAAAAGAAATCACAAAATGTACCAAGTTCTGTTCCTGGAAGTTAAAGCTTGATTACAAATATTCATACCAGAATTTCAAGAAACAATGACAATTTCTACATTGGGGCATTGGCTCTAAATAGAATGCTTCACAGACCAGTGCAGGAGATGCTCTCAGGCTATGATTCATATGTCTCTGGCTTATCTCTTAAAGCAAGCTTTCACTGCTACTGGCACTATGGAGGAGTTTCAGTACTGACAAACTGGGCTTGATTTTGCTACACCTTACGCATGACCACCATCATTTCTGTTTGCTAAATTCTGACTGCAAAGCACTTGTTACAGCATGTTGGTGAGACAAGAGGAAAACAAACTCTGTAATTTCAGATTTTTGGCAGAATTTGATTTGTTATATAGCTGAGTGATAGTATAAATTGAGCACAACAATATTATTAGCCAATTAACCTACTCCTAAGATAACTCTTAAAAGGAATTATTCTGACAGACTGATGCTGGACAAGTTGTAAATACAACAGCTGTATTTAAGGTAATGCTAAAGGGAGCAGAAAAAAACAGGAAAATACATTATAAGTTTGGCAATGGCAAAGGACAAAAAGAGCAAAAAGAGATAAAAGAAAGGAAGAACTCTTAACAAACGGTAAAGAATGGTAAATAAATGCTAGGGTAGAGCAACAAGAAGGAAGATAGATCAGTGAGATCAGAAACATAAAATGCAAAGTAGATCTTCAAAGGCAGTGAAACATATGGGGCAAAGGTCTTTATTTGTATCTTTGTACCATATATAAAGTTGCCACATGAATTGGCTAATACAAATCATTACTGTTTCTTTGATTTCCTAGTGAATGCATAAGTTACCTAAGTACTTGTTCACTCCAGGTATAAATTATATAGACTTGTAGCTGATGGAAGCTATACTATATACATATATATCTAGTATGTCTCAGCAATTAGAAATTATTACCAAAAGCCAATATTCTCCTTTGTTCTCTTTCATTCTGTTATTTACTTTATTCTCTATACAATTTCAAGTACAAATTCCTATATTCCTTTTTGCATCTCTTAGTTACACATTTACACATAAATACACCTGACATGTTGAATTTTGTCACTGCTTTTTCATTTGTTCCTGTTCTGAGGTCTTCATTCCTTTATCATATGAAGTTATTACTCTTTCCCACAAAAGCACTCATTTTGGTGGTATTATCAGTAAAATACTCAGGATGAATATATTTTACCATGTATATCCTTAATTGCTCTGAACAGTAGTAGTTAATTTAACTATAAGGCAGCAGCCAATGAAAGGTTATCTAATACTAACTTAGCTTCAGATTAAGATTCAGGCCCAGCTCAGTTGTTCTTCACACATGACTTTATACTTTTTGTGCAAATAGCTTATTATTTTGGCAAAAAAGTATTGACTTACATTTTCTGGCATATTTGTTATTGGCTATACTGCTCATTAAAGTCTTTGTGGCCAAGTAGGAAAGACAATTCGAGTCAATCTGAGATGTTGTTTTCTTCTTTTTAGTCACCTTCTGCTACTCCTAGTCAGGTCTCCTTGCCCACTGTCCAAGAGTTCTGCCTTAAGGACACATCTACATCTTGGTCTGTGTGTGCAGAATCACCCCAAAGGCATTTTAGCTCCAGCAGCTCCCAAAAGCATACTAAATTCATGGGCAGCTCAACCATGTGGTAGAAGAGACTGCAGCATAACACCTTCACCTCACCTTAGCTCTGAACCAGATCTTCTTCATAGTGAACTGTATTGCTCATTCTGACTTAACCATTTTCCATGTTTGATTAATTTAACCCTTTACAGTCTTTTTATTTTATCTTCACTGAAATGTCATATTTGTTTTCCTTTTTCTGGTCTCATTTTTGGTCTTGTTCCTCCAGTGGAGACCAGACCGCTTTTTTTCTCATTGTCCTGCCCACTATCTTTTCATAAAAAACACCCCCTAGCTACATGTTCCGTAAGTCAAAGCTTCCAGTCTAGGTCTAAAATGTTATTAGCTCTATGATTTCCACCCCAGAAAAACAAGCAGATTGGTAAGCTCCACATTGCTTGTTAGATGTGCCATTAATTTAAAGTGGGCTATAAACCAACCTCCTTCCTATTCCATATGCCCTGCTGCAGCTTCATGGTGTTACCATCCCTCTTCCTGAGAATCAGAACGAAATAACTAGGTCAAGTCCTCTTCAACAACCCAAAGCTTTCCTGTCAAGCATATCACATGTGGAGATGTCAGGTATTCCCACTTCTAACTTCTTCCAATGATCACAAGAATTTTCTGAAGTTCTGAAGCCCAGCTGAAGCTCTACAGCCCCTGGCTGAATTTTCCAAGGTCTTGCCCAGAGTCTCAGATTTTATGCCCTTTTACCGGGCATAGCAATGCTAAAGAATGAGGACAGTCCTGTTGCCCTATGCATAACTCATTCCCCAATAAAGAGAGGCCACCAAGCATCAAGTTGTACATATAAGGTTGCCATAATGGCTGCTTGTGGCTCAGTGAACTTTACCCATTTGTCACACAAATTGCAAACACATACTTGTTCTTGAAAAAAGCAATATGCTCCCATCTCCCTCAAGAGGAAGTAATGAATTACCAAGCCTACTTTTTGCTGCCACTGAGCAGCTCATCTTTGGTAAATTATAAGGCTGTGAAGTGCTGCAACTGTCACTAAATCATTTCCAACAGTTACATCAGCCATTTTGTTCCTTGCTGCTGCCTCACAGCCTGCCTCCTCCCTACTTCTTCAGAGGACTTCACCACGACTTCATGACCTACACGACTGTGGCTTCAACAGAACAGTCTGCTATTGTGCTGATCACTCAGGCCAAAGGACTAGTCCTCTCCACTCTCCGGGGAAAAAATAAAGTGACTCTTCTTCACGTTAAAGAACATCAGACTTTGGAGATCCTAAGTTCAAGCTCCGGAGAGTGACAAAAGCTGAGACAACATCATCATTTTGGCAAGAGGTTTGGATGTTTCACTGAACCTCCCAGGCAAATAGTTCTATATAGTGATTCAGCCATCTCACAGAAAATGTCTTTGACTTGCCATGGGTCAGAACATTACTATTAATGGGTCTTGTTGTTCAGCTTCTCCCTTACTTTGAAAATCTTTCCCAACATCCCTGTTCTGAGAGTGACACATCTCCAAAAAGAGCCCACATGTATTCAGAGTGAGAAATCTTTTCACACCCCAATGCATGCTGCTCCATGGCCTTTTATCAAGATAACAATACATTCCAGAATGATCTTTTCCTCTCTGTGGCACATCTATGGAAAGATTCAGTAGATTTTGCACAGACTGCAAATTTTGTCACAACTTGTTACAAAGCTGCTGAAAATATCCATAGAGTGGTACAAGTTTGTTCCTCAGCAATCTCTAACAGCTCCTCCAAAAATATCTCTGCTCCCACAGTTGAACAGACCTTTGCCAACAGCTTCTTGTTTTTCAAGTGTCACTGCCCATCTCTACACTCCCAGGCTATCTCCTTCTTCCTGGGACTGAAAAAGCAGAGGATGTGGAGGCATGCTTCACCTATGTATATCCTAGCTGTGGATCATGAGAGCTTGGAAATGTCCTACATAGCCCTGACCAGAGCACTGCGTTGGAATACAAATTGCAGTGTGAATAAGCAGATGGTGATTCATCTCAAAGACCTTTCAATTCCTGACAATTAACTTTCTTGCATTCTTGCCTCATATATTTAGGGAATATATGACTAAATATTTCATTAAATGTATAAACTAAACATTTCATATAACACTTTATTCAATGTGCAGATTAAAATGTTAGCTGGCAGGAACATTCTTAAAATGTGGTCAGAATTTTTCATTTCTCTCAGTATTTGAAAGTTTAAATCACTGGTGTTATGTTACCTACATACCAGCCCTATAGTGCATATACAGTACAGTATAAAGCCATATAACATGTTTCAGTAGGGAAGACTATAAAGCAGTAAATCAAACTAAAGAGTCTTTCCAGGAAATCATGCATGTGCAGAAAAGGCACTTCACAACATGCTTGAATGGCTTAATTCTTTTCTTTACAAGGGATCTCAAATGTCCTGATTCTACCCCATGGCAGTTGTAATGCTATTAACTTTTTACCTGCTTGCACTGGAAAATGCCCTATGTCTAAGAACAATCAGATTTTTGGCAACTAAATTGTTACTGAAAAAATGATTTTTTGTGCCAATAGAGAAAAATTCAGTACAGTTGCAAACAAATTCTTTTGTTTTTCTACGCAACTTCAGACATGTGTAAATAGTTTTACACTATGTCCATAAATAGTCCATGAAATACAAGATCTCTTGCTTATTTGAGGAGTTACAATGCATGTAATGTGAAAGTGAAGACTATCACAGGACTGCTTTTGAAGGGAGGTGGGGGGTTGTTCTACAAGTTCTGGCAATATACCAGGAATCGCTTCAGGCTATAGGATTTCAGAATAAGAATGTCATAAGAGGCTTTCTGTTGGCTGGGGGAGGGAGGAAAGTGGAGAGTCTACTTCTGGAATGTCTATTTAGCAGCAGCACTCAAGTGATCTTACAAGAGACAGAAGACATGCTAAAACAAGAGAAAAAAAACACATTATTTTTTCGGTCCCCCTAGTTACAGCCTGGTTCCACTTAAAGTTTTGTTGTCAAATACCGATTTTTTGAGAGTGCTGAAGCAGGAATATCTATACAGACTGAAATCTAATAATTATACAATCAAACTTTTCTTGTACAATCTCAAACTGTAACCCTGAATCAACATAAACACAAACACACCAGCCTTTGCTGATGAGAAAGCAAAAGTGACAAACTGTAAAGCTTTCTGAAAAGCTTTACTGAAAAAACCGTGAAACTTTTTCCCCAGATGTCATTTGTCCTGATATATTAAGAAGGGTTTGAACACCAAAAGTCATGTAGGAAAAAATGGAAAGGATTGAGTCTATTAAGCTCAGAGACCACCAATGGGAGAAAACAGCAGTATCTACAGTATCTAAAGTTTCTAGACAGAGCATCAGCTGTGAGCAGGGACATAAAGTAACAAATTTAATCTGCAGGCTAGATAAATACCTATCAGAAATTATATAAGTACAGACAATTTTGTTATTAGGAAAGCAGAGGAACTAAATGACCTGTAAACTCCAGTCCATCCAACTTTACTCTGTTGCATAGAAAATATACAATATTCTCAGAGTTAGCAACAACATTTTTGTTGGATATTCAGCCATCTCAGACAATAAACCAAACATCATCAGAGACTGGTACTAAATATGTGAGAAATAGATTACCTTCCACTATCTTTTTCCAAAGTTCTAAGTCTTTTCCTATTAGCAGCTCATGCCAGTGCCTGAAACAGGGTATTGAATTAGATGCCTTATTTATCTAGCCAAACTGCTCACTCCTCTAAAGACGTAACTAAAATATAATATACCTCATATCCTACTCGAGCCCAAAGATAATTTAAGAAGGGGTAAAAGCCTAAAGTGTACAGCAGGAAGGAACCCAGGTATGCATCAGTGATGTCTGGTACTTTCCTCACTAGAAATACCCTCCTTTGACACTCTCAGCACCAAGTTTGTGGTGTGGCACTGAAATCTGTTCCTTCTCACTCGTGAACTGGAAAAAAATTAATCTGGAATGAAGCAGGCATCTCAGAGCACATGACTCTGTCTGATTTACAAAAGTAATTTTTCAGGATTATCGAATGAAGAAATGTCCAAGGATAACCCGGATCACATTAACGATCTATATTAAAGACCATTCCTTAGCAACCCAGATTTCCACAAACACCTTTTTCAGGGACTGGAATCCTAACTGATTTTCAGGGTCTGAAACATCGAGACTGCTCTGGAGCACAGCGCTTTGCTCACACCGCAGCTGTTGACAAGAGCATTCTCTAGCCGCCCGTGCTCCCAAGGGAATCTTGCGAAACGCCGGGAAGGCCGCTGGCTCCTCAGGCCTGTCCAGGACAACACCCTCGCTGCGCCGCCCGCGCAGGCCCGGCCGGACAAGGGCTGGGAGAAGCTTCCAGAGGCCTGGCTGGCGGCGGCCCGGGCACGGTCCGGCTTTTCTCAGCCGGGCGTCCCGCGGCTGCCGGCCAGAGCTGAAACACACGTTGATGGGAGAATGCTGTGGGGCCGCGGCGGTGGGCACGGGCATCGGACGCGAGGGAGCGATGCGGGACACGGGCACCGCCTTCCTCAGGGCCCCCCACCGCCGCTCCCGC
>VZRJ01005447.1:43774-63839 GCA_013397565.1 Ptilonorhynchus violaceus
TTCTCTCCGGGCCGTGTGCGGCGGGCGGGGACACGGGGGCGTTCGTCCAGGGCTGACCGGGAGACGGACGGGCGGACGGCAGTCTTGCGCCACTCGGTTCCCGGGCCGATCGCCAGCCGCTCCAGCCGTGCGAGCACAGCCCGCGGCGGTGTCGCGTCTTGTCCAGCCTCTCCTCGCCGGCGCCGGCAGAGCTGCCCGGCGGTGACGCTCAGAGCGCAACATGGCCTCGCCCGGGGCCGCTCGCTGCGGGGCCTGGGGGCGCCGAGCCCCTCGCGGTGTCGCTTCTGCGGCGCCCCATCAGCAGCCCTGCCACTGGCGTGGCGCGGAGGGTCAGGCTGGAGGTTGTCTGGGCGCTTCCCCAGAGCGGTGGTAGTTATTGCCGGCCTTCTGCGTTGGCAGAGGTGTCGCGACCCTCGCGGGACTCGCGTCTTTCGGGCTTTTTCGTCTGTCAGATAAGCCTGGTCGAGCGACCGGCAGGCAGTTCTGTGATGGAAGGATTTGCGTTTTATTGCTTTCACCACAAGTGGTTTGCTCTTGTTGCCTGTAGATGAGAATGTAGAAAACTGCTGCCCTGAAAGATAAACATACTTCGTCTTACTGCTGGTCCAAGTACTGGAGGGGATTCCCTGAGGAATTAGGGAGGAGCGGGTACAGGGACTGTCTGGTAACTTCCACTGTGCTCCTGAGCTCCAGTCATCCCTGTAGTGGGGCTCTGATGCTTTCATTATTTTCGTCTCTCAGATGATGAAACTGAGGCACAAAGGAAAGTGGTCTGCCAAGTGTGTTGGCAGGATAGAGGAGAATAATTCCCAGTGTCAGTTTTCATCCTTGTTTTAGGCTGACTAGGGGTTTGCCAGCTGATGGCTGCTTGTTACTACTGAGGCAATCTGAAGGAGAAACCTGGTAGTAGAACTGTGTGGGATTATAGTTCTGCCATTAGTGATCTCTCCTGAGGGGGGGCGGGGGAAAGGGAGTCCACAACGTGAAGAGGTTGGGTACTTTGGGAGTTAGGGTCTTTTTTCTTCCACCCTCTTTTCTATAAAAATACAAAATTTACACTTATTATATGCTCTTACTTTCAGAGGAATAATTATGTAAAAGACACTGTTGAAAGCATGTAACTGCTGAACTTAACATTTTTTTATTTATATGTTGATGTAGGGCAATAAGAATGTAAGTGTGGATGATGAAAATTTGAGATTGCTTACTAGAAGTTGAGCATTAAAAGTTATTATTTGAATCTTGTTTATATGTCTAGAAATGTGATGCTTCAGGTAAAGTCAGTACATAAATATTTTTGGCTCTGGCGGGAAGATACATGCACATCTGTAAATGAGTACACAAAATGGAGATATGCAGTTTCCCTTGCTGCTTATCTGGAGGATTAGCACTAGCACAATTATATGAAATTAAATAAACTTCTTGGCCACTTTTTCTCAACAATTGTCCTTGTATTAGCAAGAACTGTCGAGATTAAAGAAGCAGCACTGCTGGTGATCATTCTGGAAGGTTTGACTTCAAAATGAGAACATGGAGTGCTAAGACATTACTTTATAGAAATTGATTTGATTTTTGTATGGAAGCTACTTGCTAGTTGTGAGAAAATTCTGAAGTATTTCAGAGAAAGTGATTTACAGTTTTAAGAAGGTACCAGAAAAAACTTAATTATTGCATGCAAATATTTGGTGCCTCTAATTAGGCATTTCAATAATTTTTATTTTGTGTTCCTCTTTTGGTTTTCTTTTTCTCTATATATTTTTTATTCTGAGTGCTCTACTAAAACTCCTGAGGTAGGGATAAACCTCCTTCTAGAGGCAGAGGAATAAGTAATGTAGAGAAATGACTTGCCTAGGTGGTGAAAGGGATAGAGATGTCATTTGTATGTAGAGATTTTAAATACAAAAATGTATTTCAGAGTATTTTGTTCATATAATGTCATGTAATATTTTCAAGTGCTTCTCTTAGAGGCATTTGGTGGTTTTTGAGTCTTATAAATATTTCCAAGAAGAAAGTAAGCTAGAAGGGAGGAAGGAAGGAAGTTTGTAGATGAAATACGCTTAATTAGAAAGCAATTACTGTTTGTGTAATCAAAATTCCTTGAGGATAGTTACAGCTTTTGGATGGCTTAAAGTACAATCTGGCTTGTTATAAAACCTCAAGCAGCAACTGCTTTGTGAAGCATCACTAGTTCTGTCTGCCTGAGCTATGT
This sequence comes from Ptilonorhynchus violaceus, assembly GCA_013397565.1. NCBI lineage: Eukaryota > Metazoa > Chordata > Aves > Passeriformes > Ptilonorhynchidae > Ptilonorhynchus > Ptilonorhynchus violaceus. The sequence goes on from VZRJ01005447.1 coordinate 45,984, forward strand.
GGATTCTTAGTGAGAGATTACCACTTGAAGCTGTAAATGTAGCTCTTCATTTATTTGAGGAATTTCTGGAAATCCATTTTCCAGCAACCTTTGGTCTTTCATGATTGATGTGCTGATGAGCCTTAATAGACTGAACACCTTCCTGTGGTGGTTGTGGTGTTATCTATGCTTCCTGACTTGCAGGCTGGCTTTGCTGTCAAGTACATGTTATTTTGGCTATGATTTCTTAACCTGACATTGTCGTTTGTGGGTCACTTGGACAGTAATTTCATTACCTGAAATGGAGAGATAATTACTCATTATATGACGTATGCCTGTATTCATTTTGGGGTAGATCTCTTGATTTATTAAATAAGATTAAATTTTAAGATTTCTTTCTTGCTGTTTGGCATGAACACTTGACACTTCACAAACTGTTAGTCACAGGTTAATCAGAAAACTCAACACTGTTGCTAATTTTTGCATATGAAGTTTGATTTTAGGATCGTTATTAGCTTTTCATAGGACACTGCATGAAGCATCAGTTTAAGGATCAGGCATAAAGGCTTAGTGCTTTCCTTTCAACATGGCTGCAGGATGTGAAGAATAATAAAGTCTTGTTTGTTATAGAGATTGAATGGAGTGATCTCATGGCATATGAGTTTTATAAGGCTGTCTTTACAGAAATAATCAGAGCATTTTAACAGTTTTTTTCCTCTTTGGGATAACTTATGATCTGTGAGTTAAGAACTGTCACCAGTAGTGGTTCTAAATGACCATGTTGGTCTTACTTGGTAGTATTTTCATGGACTTTGATCTTTTGCCACTTAGGTAGACTAAACTATGAGAGTAACGTGACAAACTTCTAACATCAGTTTCTTTCTCTGTCTCCCTTGCCTCTTTACCTAGTGATCCAAAACAACTGCATGATATAGATGAAAGCATTGATTTGGCTTTTTGGTTTTGTTTGTTTTTAATAAAAAGCGTCTGAACTGACTAACTGCTTCAGTGTTAGTTCAGCATCGGGTTCAGCTTTCACCTTAGATTCTTAAAACACTATACGAATCTATAAAATGTAAAACTTTGATTGAGCTATGCATAGTGACTGAAAGAAATTGCTGAATATCTGTTGTCTAGACTAAAAGCTTAGTCTGACTTTAAAAAGTTAACAGTGAACAATTGGTGTTTAGCATTTCTGTTGAATGATGGCACTATCTTTTAAAGTTTGGTGTAGCTTGTATGCAGGGTTTCTGCATTGTCTCTGCCTGAGCACTTCACACGCTCAGATAATAACAGCTAGTTTGCATAGAGGTATCTTCCTTATTCTAATATGAAGTACGGCTCCTTGTTTTGTTAGTTTGAAGTCCCACCTTTTTTTTTTTCCTTTTTTTTACATCTTTCATGTAGGCAAGATGGATGGAAATGTCTAGTGTAACTCTGGATCTTTCCCCTAGAACTAAATTTCAATTAAGAATCAGTCTTGTAAAAGCCAGAGACACTAATGTTTTTAAAAATAGCACACATTAGAAGGGATTGTAATAGCTCCTTTGTGGGTTTGAAGGTGTGTAGCTGCAATCTTCTTCAAACTGCATTGATCAGCAGGGGGTGGGGGGAAGTAAAATAAATCTGAACAGCCTAAAGCAGGTATATGCTGAATTGTGGCATGATTTTGACACTATAGTTTCAAGTGCTTGATTCCCATACTGTAGGTGGGTGGGCTTTCCGCTTTAACTCTCCTTTGGAGGTGATGCAGCGTGAGTCTGTTCTTTCGCATTTCAGGAGCTGAGTGCAGTGGAATCAAGTAGGATGATCTGTGGAGGGCTTCACTGCTCTCTCAGAACAGTTGCTAAACTTTCCAAAGTGCAAAGTAGTAGAGATTTGTACTCCAACCTCTTACGTGTGAATGAATCTGCTCAGAACAACTGAAATGTTGTATTCCAAGTGTGGAAGACAGTTGAGTATAGAAATGGCATTTATTTGAAAAGATAGTAATTTAAATTTAATTTCCTGTGAAAACAATCATACTTTAGGGCAAAATACATGATAATTACGTATTATTGTTCACTTCTGTTAAGTTGGTTATTGCTTTTTGTTTATTTTTTCCTTCCGTTGCTTTGCAGTATTTTTTTTACTGACCTGAGCCATACTTAATAACTGCTGGTGTGAAAATCATTGAATAATTTTGGGGAAATATCATTTAACTTGGATAAATAATGACCCAAAAGATAACCAGTAACTTTTTCATGATGTAGTAGTTGGTTTAGGTGACATTGCCCTTATTCTAAGATGGCATGAATCATGATAGCAAATGGGAGAGAAATGCTATATTGAACATTTGAAAAACTTTCCTTTTTACCTTTTTGCATCTGTTTCATTCTTTCCCCTTCAGTGTGGAAGGTGCTTCTGCTGTTGTTTTGCAGCTTTTGGCAACTAGCAGTGAAGCAGAGCTGCTGCTTCTTTCCACCTAGCTTGTAGTTGCTTCAGGCTTCTGATGAATTTCAGATCTGATGCAACTCATATTGTTCTACTTAAATACTTTTGAATGAATCTTGCTTGAAGTAACAAATCCTGAGGTCTGTCTGCAGTAGAGCTCAACCAGCTTTAGGTAACAAGCAGTATTCTGGTAAGTGTTAGCATAAGTCAAGACACTAAATTACATCCCTATCTGCTGGTTTTATTTTGTGATTTAAACTAAAAGAGAATATTCTTCAGAGTTTGATTGTATTCACCATGCAAATTTATAAAAATCTGTGACACTAGTTGGGATTTTAAAATGCAGAAGCGCATGTGTGGGTAGAAAGCTTATTTTTCAGATACTGGACACTTTGCATCCAAAATAAATCAATTGGTGTAGTTATTTTACTGTACCCTCGTATTAAATATCCAAATACATATTGCATTTAAAGCACTACAATGGTTCTCATATTCAGCCCAGTGAGAATATTTGGGTAGAACTTAGAAAAAATTAATAGCTTTTTGATTCTCAATGCCGTACAGCTACAGTCTGATTATAAATGACTTGTTATTTAGTTGAAAAACAAACCAACAAACTTCAGTGACAAACAGAAATGCTTGGTAATATATTTGTCAAGTCTTTCAATCAGCAATGTTTCTACTAAAAAGTTTCTGTGTAGGAGATTTTGGTGGGCTTTGAGTAATGAATTCACAAGTATAGATGCAAATAAAGACACTGCTGGGTGATTCTGATGGCTTTTATTTTAGTAAAGACGTCTAGGTTGGTGAACCCTACAAAGACTGCTATAAATGAGATTGGCTTTCATTTAGTTGTTGTTCTTGTGAATAGAGATTTTCTTTACATTACACTGTTTATCTTGATTTGTAAAGAAAAAATGGCTTAGTTGTGTTGGTGTGTAAGGAATGAGGTTCTGGCTTTTACATCCATGCTTAAATGTGTTGTCTAATTTTACTTATATAGGTGAAATGCCTTGTGTCATTCTGTCACTAATATGAAGTAAATTACATGCAATCAAAGCAAAGGGGTGTTTACTGTTATAAATTGCAGGTTTTTGTCTTCTGATAATAGTAAATGTAGCTTATGAATTTTTCATGTCTAGAGAATACTGTGGAATTCCTTTAAACCTTTTAGTGAGTTTATGTTTATGGGATAAAGCTCAGAATACTAGTTTCCAAAGAAATTGTCAGGTTAGTGAAAAGTTAAACTTCAGAAACAGATTTGCTGTAGGCCATCTCATCTCAAACCTGAGTAAACCTAAAGAGCCTATGTTTAGTTTCTAGGTGTAAGAATAGTATGAAGTCTGCTTCTAGAAATCAGCTTGTGAACTAAATGCCTTATTTCACTAAGCCAATCTACCTGTTCCTGTAAAGATGCGTAAATGTAGCTAAAAATAATATAGTTCATATGATTAGTAGGAAATTGTCCCTTGCTTTTAGTAGTTTAGGGCTGCTTTAAAACTGCAAGCTGAGAAAAACAACAGATTTGTGCCTCAGAACAGTGGGGGTGGAAGCTACTGTGTGAACACTTCAGTTTCTCTAAACTGCTTTGTAGAAACGTTGAAACTTGAGAACAAGTGAGCTCTGCTGCAGTACAGAAATAAATAAGATATTATAAAGCACACTTCAACTTTTGAGGAGTTGCAAACTCCCTTGTAAGGTTTTGAAGAATTAATTAGTGCTTTTTTTATAGTAGACAGCAGTTCTTGATGTGGAAACTTTGTGTTTTGTAAAACTCCTGTACATATTTTAAGTCACTCTTGTGAACGAGACACATGGTTTTGTGGTGAGTTGTTCTGAACCTTGTCCAAAGCTTTTATATCAGTGCCCTTGAAAGTCAGGTAAGTATGATAACCATAATCAAATTCGTAGGGTTATGTTTTAAAACCTGAACCACAGTGTTAGGCTCTATATTCTAACTGAACCTACCACGGAATTACTAGTGAAGTTTCTTTTCGTGTGCAATGTGAAAACCTAAAGCTGATACATTTCTTAAATTTGTAACTAAGGTGGCTTTAAACGGCCTCAGTATTCTTCAGTAGAGATTTGATTTTATTTTAGCAGTGAGAAAAATAGAAACAATATGCCCATTCTAAAGTGAGAAGAGACAAACCCTTGCAGGAAAATAAACATGCATATGTGAGAAATTATCTTAGAGGAAATGCAAATCTGAATTTGACCTTGATGTAAAGTGAAGAGTAACAATTTAAATTTAAAAATATGTATCCTTCTCTGTTACAGAAATTCGGTGCAGCATGTTTTCTAGGTGGAACTGGGTGACCTGTGGCTTCTGTCTACTGTTGTACATTTGTTCTCCTGATGGTAAGACCTCTGTGTCTCAAATACAAGAGATTGTTGAACTTGTCAAATCGAATGTTTGAAGCACCTGCTTGCTTTTTGTCTAGGTGCTTGTGGGATGGGGACAGAAAGCTAGTCTTCTAATGCTAGTTCACCACAACAAAGGTGCACACTCACCCCGATTTTTGTGTTAACTTTCTTAATAGAAAATTCTTTTTTATCTCAAGAGTAACCCCAAGAATAGTTACTTCCTCCTTCAAAACGTATAAACATTCAACCCCTGACTCCTCTCTCTCTCTAAATGCCCTTGTTTATTAATAGAGCTTTTCTTGCTTGGTAAAATGCTCTTGCAAAGCCTGAGGAATGCTACGCTGCCTTTTCCCCTTAAATCTTCTTGGTGGTCCACTAATGCATTTCAGTTTTATAACTGTCAAATAAGAACTTCCTGCTTAGACACATGTAATATTTTTAACATTACACTAGTAATATATCAGCAATACTGATTAGGGAATGCTCTGTAATTTTTAATAAAGGTGAAATTCTTTTTTCTTTTTAGCTTCAGATGGACTTGTGCAGTCGTGTGGTCACATCATCCCAGAGTCTCCTGTATTGGCCCTCGGTTCCAATTTCACAGCATTATGCATTCTGAATGAAAGTTGCCTTGACTTTGGCAATATCTATGCTAATCAAATTATCTGGAAAATTAAAAATAGACTGGTACCTAAAGAACAGTATCGTGAAATAAACAGAACAGTTTCCAGTGTCACATTTAATGACACTTCTTCACTATCTACTCCTCTGACATGCAACATTTTAGCAGATGGACAGATTGAACAGAACATTTATGGAATTACAGTTACAGTAGGCTGTGAGTACCACTTTTTAAAGTTTTATTCTGGTCTTAAGAAAATTGCTTCTGAGAAGTGGGAAAATGCAAACAATAGAAAGTGTGCAATCTTGAGACACTTATTGTCATTCTCTCAATTCCTGGGTAATTCTATAAAAATATTGTCAAATTACATGCTACCAAACCTGCTCAGTATGCACACAAAGAAGTTTTCTAGAAAGCAGAAAATATTCTGGGGTATTTCAGTGTTGAAATAGGAAGAAAATGGAACAACATAAATATTCAAGAAGGAAGATTTGAAGTACCGAACAAACATGTGGATTTAACTGAAACAGATCCTAGGAAATTAACTTCTCCGAGGAAATTAACTTCTGCTTACTTCTTGCTTCTGTATTAGTGTTGGAGGAAATACTTTTAGGTCGTATGTCCTGTTTTCATACTAACATTTTTAAATTCATGTTTTCTTCATTAATGGACTGAGAAATATTTAGTACCTCTGTATCACTAAAGCTAACCTGAATTGCCTTAGGGGTGGAACATTATTTGAGTTAGTCTACCTCTATACCTAAGAAAATACTTTTAACTGCTTATAAAATTCCTTTGTTCGAGGATGGTAGCACTTGCATAGTTCAGAGCAAGTACTCTTTTAGGCAAAATTGTCTTGAGAAAGTCACATGAATAACTTAATATGCTACTTCTTAATTCCTTGGTGTTCTACGAATAGGATAATGTTCAGTTGTGGTAAATATCATATGATATAGCTGATGAATTATGTTGTCACCTAGTGATGGCAAAAGGTACTGCAGTTGCTGAATGGGCTGCGTGCAAATGGCTGGCTTGAGTTCCCAAGTTAAAATGATGTGGTTCTAGCATGACTTACAAAATGCTTTCACAGAAAAGTAATGTTTTCTATTTCAGCTTCTGAGGAGTAAATATTTTACCAGAAAAGATAAAATAAAAAATACTAAAAAAAGGTAAAATATGTGGAAAGGTGAGGACCAATAAATTACTCTAAGATTATAAACTGAATGACAGAACAGATGACGTTGTGTAGTTGTAATTCATGTTATAAGCCTTGAGATGCATTTGTATTTAATGCTATTGTATTTTGATACTGTCAACTAAAGAAAAACTAAATGAGACTAGCAACAGCTTTGAAAAGAGTACAATTATCCAGGAAGAAGCAAGTCAGCTTGAAAGAAAATAAGATTCTCAAGTACATTATACTCCTGTAAATAGTGATAACGTAGGAGGGAGAAACAAACTCTTTTTATGCTATAATTTGAGTGTGAGAAGGAAAGTAAATAGTTTTGCTGGACTCTGAAGAAGTTTCTTACACATTGCAGTGCACTGATGAAGATCCCTAATCTTTCTGGTGTGCGTTCGCGGCTCAAGCTTCTTCCAAACCTCAGCTGCGGAAGAACAGGCATATCACAACTGCCTTTAGAGCTCAGGTTACTGGCAAAGTCACCATATGCCAATCCAGTAGTGATTATTAATTTTTCTTTTCTGTGTGAATTAAAATATATTCAGATGAGAGATGGTTAATACCAGGTTTTCTGCCTCAGAATGAGAAATCTTTGTTCTTCCTTACTAGCGAGCTCTTATTCCTTATACAGCCTACTGTTCATCAAAGCAGCTGGTTTAAGCTTCTTGATTTTGCCTGCAGGATGGTATCTAGCATTTACGAAATCATTTAGAAAAGTAATGATTAAATACTTCTAATGTTCACTGAAATTGCTCTAGTGAGACACTTAAAATTATTTTTGCTGGATTTAATTATGTGTATAGATTAATTATTGCTATCTCTTTCGGTACAGTGGCCCCAGAGAAGCCAAAGAACTTAAGCTGCATTGTGCATGAGGTATCAAGACTCAGATATCCTATGACTTGTACCTGGAACCCTGGAAGGCATACATTCCTGGATACTCAGTTCAGGTTGAGATACAGCTGGTAAGTAGCCCTCTGTAGAATTTCTAAATAATTTTGAAGAATATTTTTATACTAAACCAGCATTCCTTGAAATTCAGTGATACTTTGGAAGAGTTCTTAACATAAGTTCAGTTTCTGAAGCATTGCTGTCTGTCTGATATGAGGTGAGACGGAAGAGTTAAGGAAGTTAGCATTCAGAGTAATTTTAAGTCAGACTTGAAATTTTATTGCTGAACTTGTTTTGGAGTAACAGTAATCTCATATTTTTCTGTTCTTCAAATACAGGATTAGTGTGGCTTGGGTACAATACATCTAATAATAGGGGGCTGTACTGATGCGTTATTTATGTTTGAAAATACAGACTGAGGCCGAAATAAGAGGGTAAAAAGTAAAAATTTATTAAAAGGATTTGGAGAAAGCAAAGGTTTCCCAGGGACAGCCCCGGGACCCCCGCTGCGCAGGCTTTGGGCCCAATCCTGCCGAGCGGGGTTCCAGCAAGTGTAAGTTATACAAAGGTAAAAAGGGTACCAAAAAGGGTAGAAAAGAGTGTGAAGGTGTTCGTGCTTCTGCTATTATAGGGGTAACATAGTTTTGAAATATTCTCCAATGAAAAGCAGAATTTTGTTACACTATTCCTTGTGGCAAGTTTCTATTGGAAGATCTCTGCTTACTTCAGTAGCTTATCGAGTCCAACTCTGGAATGCCTAAAGGCCGATAACTTGGCTCTGTTTTGTCTATAGGAAAGGGATACAAAGTTGTAGGATAGAGGCTATAGGATTATAGGGGTACTAATATATAAAAGTATAAATCCAAAATGCTACTAGTCTAAAAAGCATAAAAGCAAAAAAGTATCTCTGGCATCAGTATCCAAATTATATATTTGACACTTTTATTAGTTGACTGTTCTATCCCATTCTAAACAAGTAGAAGATGTCCCTGCTCATTGCAGAAGGATCAGACTGGATGACCTTCAAAGGTCCCTTTCAACCCAAACTATTCTATGATTCTGAGTAGGGAAACCAACATATAATGACTGAATTTTGTAGACATATCTACTCCGCACTTCATAGGAATTGTGGACAAACACTGTTCTGAATTAATCCTAACATGAATGTTTGCTTCAACAAAGTATTTCTCCTGTGAAAGCAAATTAAGTTACTTTCCAAACTCTTTAGATGGTCTCTTGTAGTTTAAAATGGAGTGAACAGAATTGTTGCTCTGCTTGGGAAACAGGAATGACTGCCTACTGTTTCCCATCTACACCGTTGTGCTGAAGTGTTTCGGTAACAGGTGTAGTAGCAAGTATGCACAGATAGAAAATGTTAATGCTTTGCAAATTTCCTCATGCTGCTAGAACTATCTGATGTTAGTGTAGCAGAAGATGAACAGAAATGATGTATTGCACCTCTAACATTGTACCCTTGAAAGGCATGCAGGTAGCACTGACTACATTTTCTAATGCGTAAATATGCTTCTAGTTACTAGCCATGGTACTTTTGATTAATTGTATCAGTTCTTCTCTTTTTTCTTTTTTTAAGCTAAGTCAGGTTTTTGTACAAATTTAATTACAGTACTCTAGTTTGTGCTTTTGAAGATACATGACTGGAAGTCAAGAGACTTTATTTTGGTTTCACTTCTGATGCAATCACACATTGGCAGCTGAACAAGCCATTCCCACTTTTTCTTCCCCTCCCTCTGCTTACAAAGATAAGGCAGAGGGAAAACATAAAAGATAAAACGATTGATCACTCTGATCTACCTTAAAATATTCTATAGGGAAAACCAAACTTACTACTTCATATCTTATTTTTCCTTCTCTTTTATTTAGGCCACGTGAGAGCTTTCCTGACTGTATACCAAAAGATGTAAACAATTCTTGTACGATTCCTGATGTTCAGTTCTTTGTTAATACGGAGATCTGGGTAGAAGCAGCAAATGCTCTTGGGAAGGCTGAATCTGATCCTCTTATTCTTGATCCTGTTGACATTGGTAACTATGCACCTTAAAGCTTTACTAGGACTTTACTGCTGCTTCTGTGCGTATTGCTGACTTGGTATGTTAACGTTTCTTCACTATAAAAGTTAACACTGCAGAAGTGTTCTTGGCTAGAACTTGAATTGTGCTGGGCAAAGGTAGGGATGGTGAGAGATTCCACCACGATTCAGATAACAAGTTTGTGTTGTGCTTTAGAAAATGGTGTGAAGTATCAGCCATTTCAGCTCCTGAAAGGCTTTAATGGTAGTGCTGCAGCATGGTGTGCCAGCTTCTAAAGGCATGGTGAAGTACAGCTGTGGAGTTGACTTTTAACTTCTTCTCTTCTAGTTAAACCACTGCCTCCACAAAATGTATCAGTCAGCTCAGGAATGATCCCTACTGTTCTGATGCTTTCCTGGGAGAATCAGATTTCAAGCACCGTGATGAGGCTGAAATTCAATATTCGCTATAGGATCGTTGGTGACACAAATTGGATGGAGGTAATATCACTAATGTCCCTTGCCACGATTCTGCTGTAACTCTGCCATTTGTCAAACTGCAGTTCCCTCTGTTGCGGTGCAGAGCATTCACTTTTATTTCCTTATGTCTTACATGGTCACCCAAGGTAGTTTATCTGGCCTGTTCATGAAGGCTGTGATCTAGGTATTTTTTGGCACAGTCGGAGTACAGTGACCTTTTCACATCTTTGTGGACTTCTCTGCTGTCTTCCCTATCACGATATGTTTATTTTGAATTTTATTCTGCACATGCAACATATAGAACATTCATGAATTGTCATGTTCCCATGCATGTGCAAAACAAGTGATCTAAATGTCATTTAAAGCTTGGGTAAATACTGTACCATGCTGAGATGCTTTTTAGAACTTTCTGTACCTGCAATTGGGCTACAAAAACCCAAGGCAGTGCTACAGGCTTGAGGCAGAGTGGCTGGAAAGTGCCCAGTAGAAAAGGACCTGGGGGGTGCCGGTCAACAGCAGCTGAACATGAGCCAGTGTGTGCCGAGGTGGCCAAGAAGGCCAATGGCATCCTGGCCTGGATCAGCAGTAGTGTGACCAGCAGGACCAGTGATTGTCCCCTTGTATTTGTCACTGGTGAAGCCACACCTTGAATCCTGGTTTTGGGCCCTTCACTCCAAAAAAGACATTGAGGTGCTGGAGTGAGTCCAGAGAAGGGTAGCAGAGCTGGAGAAGCGTCTGGAACACAGGTGTTAACAAGGAACAGCTGAGGAAATTGGGATTGTTCAGCCTAGAGGAAAGAAGGCTCAGAGGTGACATCACTCTCTACAGCTGCCTGAAAGGAGGTTGTAGGGAGGTTAGGATTAGTCTATTCTCCCAAGTAACAAGGTTAGGATAAGAGAAAATGGCCTCAAGCTCTGCCACGGATGCTTTACATTGGACATGAGGAAAAATTTCTTCATGGGAAGAGTTGCCAAGCATTGGCACAGGCTGCCCAGGGAAATTGTAGAGTCACCATCCCTGGAATTATTTAGAAAAGGTCTACATGTGGCATTTAGGGACATGGTTCAGTGGTGGATTTAGCAGTGATAGGTATATGGTTGGACTCAATGGTCTCTTCCAACCTAAATGATTGTGTAATTCTCTACAGTCTGGCTGTCCTGTGGACATGCCTTAAGTGTGATGCAATCAAGGAACAGGAAAAGGGTAAGGAATAAGCCTTACCTGTAATGTACCATGTTTCTGTCATCAAGAGCCGTGGGCTTTTTTTCTTCTACATCAATCTATGGATGTATTTTTAATAGCTCCTCAGTTTTTGCTGACTTCAGAGTAGCAGTACTCTAGCAGAGGCCTGAAAGTATTCTGAATTGCATGACTTCTTGGAAGGAAGACTACTTGTGCTTTTACCAAAATACTGTGTTTGGAGCAGGTAACATAACAGCTCCTTGTGACTAATGTGGCTTTAGATGCAGAAACTGTTTATTAAAGTCACCTTCTTTGCATATTTTAAAGAGCACCAGCCTGCACAATCTAATCTGCAACTCCAAGATCTGTGGATATGTTGTTCTTGTAAGACAATAGGACAAGTTCTGTTAACTTGTCTTGCCCTTTTAACATATGCACGAGACAATTGAAATAGTAACTTTTAAATCAAGTGAACTTGCTTAGCTGTGGTAAAATTTGTCTATTTTGACAATTCTTTGTCCTCAAGATTAACCTTTTAAGTGTCCTGCATTTGTGTTTAATCTGCAGTCATTCCCTTTGCAGGGTTCCTTACTGCAAAAACTCCTTAGCTGCAGGTGGAATAATGTGACGGAGTCAGTGTGTGTGTACCTACTTGTGTCTCTTATCTACTCCACACCTGCTTCTATACTTATGCACTAAGAATACTTTTCTGGCATTCAGTTGCTCATCTAAGATAAATGAAAGAGCTTATGAAAACAAGTTATTAGCAAAACTATAAACTACTCTAAATTTATTTTCAATTTCACTAAAGAAGCACTGTCCTGTATCAGTGGAAGCAATGATCCTGGACTTTTAACTACTAATAGTCAATAATTTTGCAATCAATAATGAAGCAGGTAACCTAGCAAAGTTCTGAAATGTGAGGTAGGATGTTACAGATCAGGAAGTAGCAGAATTATATGGAAAGGAAGGAGAGAGATATAAGCTAATTTAAAAAAAAGAGAATGGTAGATTGTCCCGAGGTAGCTGCTTAACTGTTCTAGTGTATATATGTTATTATACCTGGTAAAGACACACAACTCTGACTGAACCTTTACCAAACAATGTTCGAGAATTGAAGCTTTTGAAAATGAGAGGGAAGGAAAACTTGTTTGTATTAGGCGTATATGTGGTGGGGAGCCTTCTTGGATGACAGCTGTAGTAGCACAGAACTCGGTTTTACAGCATTTTGATCAGTGTCTTTAAAATCTTTCTCACATTTGCAGATTCCTCCTGAAGATACAGCTTCCCCAAGAACTTCATTCAGTGTTCAAGGGCTCAGACCCTACACAGAGTATGTCTTTTCCATTCGTTGCATGAAGGAAGATGGAGTGGGCTACTGGAGTGACTGGAGTGAAGAAAAGACTGGAATCACCACTGAAGATAGTAAGTAATATATAAAAGTAGGTCACCGACTTCTAAAGTGTGTGAGTGCTCAGCAATTTGGCAACGGCCAGCTGAAATCTCCTTGCTTGAGCTGCTTGATTATATATGCAACAAAACTCTCCTGAGTTTTTTCAGCACTGACTGCCTTGACCTGTGCTTGCCAAGGAGCATGAGAATAGCTTCCCATTAAGCTAGTCTGGAGGTGCTCCCTGAAAACAGCTGGAACAGGTGGTAGGGAAGAAGAGTTTCTTCACAGAAGACTATTTTCAAAGTTTTCTGGAAGAGATGTAGGCTTTATGCTTGTTTTTTTTATTCTGAAGATTATTCTCTGTAACAGAAGTTATTCTGCCTGTTAGAAAGAGTTTTCTTGGTAGGCCGACTGCCTTAGTTTATGAACAGCTTGATGTTTGGGAGGCCAGTAAAAGTCATAGGTGAACAAGCATCAGCAATTATGAAACAGAAGATTTTAATTGTATAGGACACATAGCCTTCTTCACAAACTTGGTAAAGCAATGATATAAAATAATGTGTATGTGATAAGTGTAGCCTCTTATGCACCAAAGCATCTATATAAAACATTCTGGTTTACTTTTAACGTTTACCAAGGTATTCGTTTTTATTTCTTTTCCACTTTGATAGCCTGCAAGATCGACTTTGTTTCTGGCTTATGCTGATCCTACCCCATATGGAGCCAGTGAATGGACCTTCTTGTTGTGTACTTAATACTCACTAGGGAATCTATTCTTACCTCCAGTTGCTACGAATACTTTGTGATAGCTATTTAGCTCCTGTGTCATGCTGATTGGTATTTTTCTTTTTTTTTATGTGCTTTAGCTTTTCCTGCTTGCACCTTCCGAGTCTTCTTTCTGTAATATCCTGTGTGTTCCATAGTATCTTCCAAGGGATGCCTTTTCTAAGCAGTCTGTTTCCTGCAGTGTTTCGTTGCACATCAAGTTAAACCCATACAGGTTCCATTGTTAAAACAGATCAGAAATCCTTCCTTGTTTATCCTGATTGAGTTCATTTGTCATCTTAGATTGGAGCAATAAGAAAGAGATTGTAGTAGTTTTTGTTTAAACAAGCAATGCCATTATGCATACAAATTCCACTTTCAGTTCTGTGCAAAATTTACTTTCTCTGGGGGAGATATGGTAAATTATGTCAATATTCTAGTTGCTGCTTTTCAGCTCCTAATGATAGTATGGCTTCATTTTCCATGTTTTCTATCTCAGACTGAGCAATGATGATTTCAGGACTGCCCACCTATTTAGCTTGCATTGCTGGTGACTGCTTTGCAAAAATACTGCTAATATTAAGTACCCATGTCTTACTTTAGCCTCAGAACAAAGGTGTTAGAGTAGCAGATGAACATGAGGCAGGTCGTGTTACATTCATGATCTATTTTAGGCAAGATGTACAATTGCTTCTGATTCATGTGAATCAAATTGGGGTACTCAAATGAGTTTAGAAGCTCCCTTTGCCTTATTTCCTAGTTCTGCTTCCCTCCCAATGTAAAGCATAAAAGACAAGATGTACACTGTATTCTTGGTACTGAGGGGTGTCTGAAGTTATGAACCAAAACCTCATAATGATTAATTTACTAAATGCTGTAAAAGAACTTTGTGAAAAAATAGTTTTACAAGTTATAATTAATTTCGAGATCAACTTGCTCTTGGAGCTGAGGCCCTCACAAAAGATTGGCCACTTTTTATTGCTCTTTGCAGTGTCAATAGGTTGGTTCATTTTACTTTGAAATGGAATTCGTTGTGGAAATGCTACCTTATAGTACAGAGGCCAAAATGTACTGTAGTGTTGTACAAAAGTGATGCCTTATCCAGGACTACCTAAAAGAGAGAGGCTTGACAAAGATCAAAGATAAAAGTGGTGGTGTTTATTTGAAGGCCTTCAGGTACATGAGAGCTCACTCAGGGGGCTTACACCCTGAGGTGGACCCCCTAAGATCAGCTCCCCAGGATGGACCACCCAAGATGGACAACTGGTCATGAGTTCTCCATACTTTTATAAGTTTGGTCTATTAGCATACCGGGGCTAGCTCTTCCAATTAGAGCTGTAGGTAATGAATAATTCACCCCAAGTTTGCTCCACTCTTTACCAACGGCTGTTTACAGATCTTGGGCCTGAGGCACTAAGGTGTCCTTGAGGTCCAGGCCTGAAAATGGATTGTTTTGTCTAAAGGCAGTAGCTAACACTTTTATATGGGCTTTAGAGTTACACACTAAGAATTGCAGGGTTACAAGTATATGAGAAATATAAAATCTAAAATCCTAAGGCATCAAAAGTACTGCAGTTCTGTTACCCTTTTGGAATCAGGGAATCTTGCTGGCAGGAGAAATTTGTCTCCTTGTTAACTCTGGTGCACTTTCCTTCTTTTAGGTGACTTCATATTGAGGGATAGGACCAGTGTTGTAAATACAGTAGCAAGGTTTGCAGGATGCAGATATTCTGGATGCAGGCTGCACATTGTAGGTTTGATCATGTCTCACTCAGCATTGTCACCTTCAGTGTAATCTTGCAGCTGCTCAGCATTGTGACTCATATATCTTTTGATACTGTACACTTAAAGCTCATCCCTTCAGGAAATTTTTCCACTTAATATGCCAAGCATTATATTCATTGTGAAAGTAATGAAATGCTTTTTAATATGCTTTTATTTTTTTAAGGAAAGTAAGCATATAATGATAATCAAAGGATGAATTCAAACAGATTAAATAAAAATAATTCCACTATCAAGTGTTGTTTCTTTCATCAGAACCATCTAAAGGACCACCCCTATGGAGGATCATTGATGCATCTCACTCACCAGCTTCCTGGACTGTGCATCTAATGTGGAAGGTAAAGCAAATTGCAGAAATTGAGCATTCTTTTAAAAACATGAGGTTTTAAGTGGAAAAATTTACCCAACAATCTTGAGTAGATAGCTGGGACAGTACAGGGTTTTTTGATACCAGAAGTGACTTTAGTTGTCTTATTATAAGAATTAGTTACGAAAAATTAAATGTACAGATGTAAAGGCCATCAGTTAACTGACACTCATTTGTAACCTAGAATATACAGAATACACTTTCAGATTCCCGACTTCTTGTCCTGTGGATTTGGAACTTCCACTTGAACAAAACAGACCTTTGTGTTACGCCTTCTGCTGTAACCTAAACTTTGGTAACACTGTCTGGATGGTGATACCTCAGCTGCTAAATCCCTTAAGGCCTGAGACACTGCATAAGGCCAAGGCTGTTAAATACAGCACTGCACATTTGTGTGCAGTAAGGCTGCTGTGTCCAATTGGATATGTTCCTGGTTGCGAAGGAGAATGTCATTATGGTCACTCCCCATCTCCTGCTTTCTTTTGGTCCATAAAAATGTGTCTTATTTGTCACATTAATACCACCCAAGATGTGAGATTCCTTTTATGTCACTGTATTGGTAAAGTCACATAAAACGAAGGTTTCATCAACACAGGTTTTGAAATCCTTACAGAATACCTTTTATTAAATCACTAGGTAGGATCATGATTAAAGAAAAAAGTATTTAAACCAGAAATAAGTTCTGAAGTTGCTGCTTTACAAAAATGACAGGTTATTTATGCTTTTCTTAAGTATACAGGTATTTGATCTGTGTAACTTTTCTTGTTCTCAGATTTTTTAGTTGTGCCTCAAAGACAATAAGGGTTATGTCACATTTATTCCATACCAGCTTACTCAAAGATATGTTTCTGACAGGCACTGAAGCCATTTGAAGCCAATGGAGTAATCTTGCAGTATGAAGTGACTGTCAGAGATAAATCATCTCTATCTAGTCCACTGAAGAAATACAATGTTACCAGCACCAACCATACATTACAGCTGCCAAATGGAACTTACGAAGTGACTCTGATTGCCCGTAACAGGCTTGGGGCATCTCCTCCATCAGTTTTACTTATTCCAGCAAGTAATTCGAAAGGTTGGTGTCCTGGTAATGTCTCTGTCAAATAAGTGTGCATGGCCTTTTTATAAGAAATCTTTAGTGTTGTAAAATACTGCTTTTTACATCGGCACATAATGAAAGTATTACTGAGTATATCTACAGTCTCATGCCTTTGTAACTATACTACCATTTGTGTACCAGGGAACATGTGGATTTGTGTAGTCACAGGGTCTTTTGAAGCTATGTGTGCTGTTCTGCTGGCTTTTGATTCCTAGAGTTGCCATGTAGTATATTCCCTTTTGTTTGTGTTTTTAGCATAGCAGGCATTTTTGTGTGTTTCGTAAAAAATCAAAAGGTTGGTATATACTTCATGTATATACCTTTTTGCTGCTGCTCTTCCTTTAATTTCCTGATCTCCCTCTCAACGCTTTCTTTTTGTCCCAGTCTCACTCTCCCACGTTTTCAGTATCATACCTGGTTGTTTTGGAATCTGCTTCGACTATTTTTTTACTGTTCAGGTTCTTTTTTGTTATGTTCTTTTCACTATGCAGTTAGTACCAGCTGATTTATCCTTACTTCCAGCCTTTTCTCAGACACTCCAAACACTACCAGGACAGAAAGCAAAATATACATATATGGACAGATGAAAGTAAACAGCAAGGGAGAGCCACTCATTCTGAAACTATTGAATGAATTACTTAAGGGTATGATTCAAACAAAGTAGCATTGCAGCCAGGAGCAAGTACTTAGTAAGGTATATGTGTATAGTATACAAGTATATAATATGTATCACAGAATAAGCTGAGTTGGAAGGGATGCACATGGATCTCCAAGTCCAACTCCCATTCCTGCACAGCACCATCCCCAAGAGTCACACCAGGTGCACAAGAGCATTGTCCAAACAGTTCTTGACCTCTGCCAGGCTGTGCTGTGACCACTGCCCTGGGGAGCCTGTTCCAGTGCCCAGCCACTCTCTGGAGGCAGAAACTTTTCTTAGTATCCAGCCTATACCTCCCCTGACACAACTTCAGGCCATTCCCTGGGGTCCTGTCACTGGTCACCACAGAGAAGAGATTGGTGCCTGCCCATCCACTTCACCTCACAAGGAAGCTGTTGATTGTAATGAGGTCTTCCCTCAGTCTCCTCCAGGCCGGACAGAACAATTGACCTCAGCTGCTTCTCATAAGGCTTCTACTCAAGGCTCTTTGCCATTTTCAGTGCCCTCCTTTGGACACTCTCTGATAGTTAAATGTCTTTCTTATATTGTGGCGCCCAAAACTGCCCCCAGCACTCAAGGTGAGGCCGCCCCAGTGCAGAGCAGAGTGGGACAATCCCCTGTCTTGCCCA
>VZRJ01005447.1:64215-114563 GCA_013397565.1 Ptilonorhynchus violaceus
GGGCCAAGGATGGAGCCCTGTGGAACCTCCCTAGTGACAGGTCCCCAGTCTGATGTCACCCCAGTCACTGTAACCCTTTGTGCCTGACCCATGAGCTCACCCATCCCCTGAAGTGTTTATCCAGCTGTGGACTGAACATTACATATACTATCTACTTATTTATGTACACACTTTGTATAAGGTATAAGTACTTAGTAAGGTACTTGAGGATCACTGTTCAATACACTTGTAAATTCACATTCTAAGTCTGATTTCTCTCTTGAAATAGACCATTTCTTTTGGAAGAAAGGAGCGTGATGTCTATGAGGCTAGAGAAGCTGAGTCTAACTTCCAGTTTTTAAGTAGCCTAATACTGCTTATTTTGGATCTCTGATACAAAGATTTGGGTGTAAAGCTCCAAATTTCAGAAAATGACTTTTACATTTACCTAGTTTCTGTCAGGTTGCCACGATTACAATAACCCAAAAGTATCAATGTTTGTCAGAACAGCTCCTATCATTAATATCTAGTGGAAGAACTGTCAATATTGGTTACTTTTCTGTTTTCTTTCTTTACAGCTCCTGTGAAGAATCTTACAGCATTACCTAAACATGACAAGTTGTGGGTAGGGTGGACTGCTCCTAACAGTTATGTCCTTAAATATGTAATCGAATGGTGTCTGGTGTCCAGCAGCTCAGACTGCATCATAGAATGGCAGATTGCACTAGGAGATGTTCAAGGAATAGACTTAAAAGGTATTTAGCTCATAAATCTACATATAGTTTATAGGGCAGTCTAAAAACCTACATAGTGTTCTCAAGATGAGGAAGCATCCTCACAGTGATTAGAATTTTATGGTAGGACAGGGGGTTAATGCTGAGGGTTTCAATTAGTTTGTTGTGAGTGTGTGGAAATGTTTATATATTTTTGTCAAATATATAACTGTATCTGATCTTGCATTTTGGAATTTATTTTATGTAACAGCAAGGGGTTTATCTGCATTTTGGTTTTGTCTTCTCATTCTTGGAAACCATTAAGATGGTGAACTGATTACAGTTCAAATATTGAAACTTGATCAGCTTTACTGTTCTTTTCAGATTATGATCAATATTGAAATCAATAATTTTGGGAGTAAATGCTGCAGACAGATAAAGGCTTTTTATTTAAAATAAATTAGAAAAAATACTCCCTGACTTCTTTGAAGTCTTTTTATTAAATTTTACATTTGAATGTGAACAATTATATTGTTTCTTCAGTTAATATTTTGGAGCAGTATATCAATGAGCTCTAGAAAATACTCAAGTGCATCTAATTAAACAACCAAAATTCAGAAGCTTGTATCTGAAGTAAATGAGAAGGATGGTAAGCAGTTTGACTGTGTGTGAAACAACACCTTTTAAATTCCTTTTATTAGGTATAAAGCCATTCAAGTGTTATTTGATAACTGTGTACCCTCTGTATGCTGATGGTCAGGGAAGTGGACAGTCGGTGAAGGCTTATCTTAAGCAAGATCGTAAGTACAAAATCGTCACTTTGAAGCACATACACTGACCTTTTTGACAAAAAATGAGACATCTGCTTTAATGTGGACTATGTAATGAAAAATGGTCTAATATGTAAGGATTAGGTGACAGAATCTATCTTGTCCCTTTTGTTAACATCCATTCTGCTTGTTTACAGTGTTTGGGAGCTAAACAGATGTCAGTGGCTGGCTCTTTGTTTTTCCAACCTTTATCAAATAATTTGACATGAATTTGGTTTTTTATTGGTATAATAATATTTATATGCTGATTTATTTTAAATTTCTAGTATAAAATCAAAACTAACTTCAGTTGAAGGTTTTATGTGAAGTGCTGATTATTCTTTTCGTACCTCTTTTCCTGAATGTTTCTTTTTTCAAACATCTTTGTAGTTTTTCTGTTGTCTGAAAACAGTTCTTTCCAGATGACTTAGTCAAACTATTCCATGGAAATTTTTATGCTCTAACAGTTCAGTGCTTGTTAAAATGCTGCTTTTGTAAATGCAAGGATGCCAAGCAAAAACTAATCTTCATCTCCAATTACAGGTCCTTCAAAAGGACCTACTGTTCAGACAAAAAAAGTAGGAAAAGCTGAAGCTGTTTTGACATGGAACCATCTCACAGTTGATGAACAAAATGGATTTATCCGAAATTACACGATACTTTACAAAACTATTGATGGAAATGAAACAGGTACCAGAAAACAGAAGCGTTCTGTGGCATTGAAGTGTTTCATCTATCTCCTTCCTAATATTTGTTCCCGAAAAAAAGATACAGAATCAAGAATGGCTGACAATATGTTCTGATAACATAAAGCCTCGTGTCTGAGGCATAGTTGTCCTCTATATAGAATACAAAGTGCCTAGTAAAGAATTTAGAACATTCAGTCCATGTATAGCAGGGTACTAGGTTTAGTTTCTGAAAACTTATTTGTGGGTACTGTGCTGCCGTATTTCCATCTAAATACAGAATGAGATGGTGGTATACCAAGATGGTGGCAGACCATTCAAGATATAGAAGGAGTTGACAGTATTTAACCATGATAAAACCTTTAAAAAAAGAAGTGAGGAGTTTTTTTAGTCCTTCTGAAGCTCTAGATCAATATAGTATCAATATAGTATTGATGTAAATAATCTTGTTTGAAGTGCATCTTAGTTTTCAGAAGTGTGTATGACCTGCAGGCATATGACAGGGAGCTAGCACTATCAAAATTTTTACTTTTAGATTTGCTTAAATTGGAAGGGCCAAGTATTTATGCATACCCTTTGTCATACTATTTCTTACTGTAATTTTCTTCTAGTCAGTGCTAGAGATTCCTAGATAGTTATGTATTTGGCTTACTAGACACCTTTAAGCCTCAACTATACTACTAGTTTAGTTTGTAGGTGCATTCTGGGGAAAAAAATCTTGAAATTAAATATAGAAAGAAACTAAATTCAAACACTTAAACAGAGTCAAATTAATCTCAGCACTTCTTGTTCTAGTTTGTAGTCTTTTTCTCTTGAACTTTCCATTTTGCTATGCATTCTATTAAAACTATCTTGCACATCTGAAGTCTTGATGTCTTAATGCTGCTGGTTGTGGGGAGATGTAATAAATTGTACAGAAAACTAATATAAATTTCTGCTTCTGTTTAGTTGTGACAGTGGATCCTTCCAAGACAGAGTATACCCTTTCCTCTCTAACCAGTGACACACTATATACTGTGCGAATGATGGCATCCACAGATAATGGAAGCAGGAGTGGTCCTGATTTCACATTCACTACACAAAAATTTGGTAAGGCAGAGTGGCACAATTGATAGAAGTAGGAAGTAATGTTGCCACAGTACAGCAGAGCTCTGTGCGTGATCTGTAAGAGGGGAAGGTGATTTTGTTTGAGTAACAGTCAACTTGGAATGTGCATGATATCTGGGTGGCTTGTCTAGTGCTCATTCACATAGAGGTAGTTTAGTCAGGATTTTTCTGATCATACAGAGAACAAGATATCCTCTGCAAGTCTCACGAATTGCACTTTTTATGTTGTTAAGCAAGCTGGTTTGGATATATTTTGTACATTCTTTAGGTTATAATATTGTTCTACCCTGACTTTTCATGAGTCATTAGGGTTTACTCAGTACCCTTGTCTCTTTTGGTGTCCGGTGGTACCTACCCTGGTCAGAGTCTTTGTTTTAATCCTGGTAAGCTGCAGAGAGGTGTGCTTGGATCTTAATCTGCTGATCTGGGTACCAGTCAGCATGTGCCATTCTTACAGCCCTTCCTCAGGTTCCACATTCTCTTTCATATCACTGTGAAAGTTTGCTACAGTTCTTTATAGAGGCTCATTTTCAATAGTTAATTTATTGTATGTTCAGCTTTAGGGTGCTTCTTATATGTAAGTGTAAGAGCAACATTATTAACTGAATCTAGTTGTGGAAGACACTTATTTAAATTTAGCAGAGGCTTTTCTTCTGTATACTGTTGCGCTTCCCTAAGCATTCTCTAAGGTTTACTTAAGAATGTGTATAACATTGGAAGGAACACATAACAGTCATGCAAACTTTAGTGTTTGCAGGCAGAGAAGATTTTCATGTACAGTGTAAACTGATGGATGAGCCATGATTTTGCTTACCTTGCTTATTTGACCACGATCATGTTACGGCAGCCAGCAGGGCACTGAAACCTGGGCAGCAGATGAATTGACATAAATGTTACTGTCACACCTGCCCAAGCTGCAAAATAATTTGCTCTGCCAGCATTACAACTTCTAGGTCAACCCAAGTTTTCTGTTGATGTAAGGCATTAGATTGTCAGGACAGAGCTTTTCATGTTTTCACCAGCAGGCTCTTTTTATATAGTGGAAAGGTTCTTCCAAATGTGAGGCTTTGAGACTGAGTGTTGAGGTATTTTGGTTTCAGGTTCTCCCTGATCCTTTGGAAATATGTACTGCAGCTGAGTTCCTTAAATGTCAAAGTGACCTGTAACTGCTTCTTTTCACCTTCTTCAGGAAAAGGAGAAATTGAAGCCATAGTTGTACCTGTGTGTCTAGCATTCCTGTTGATTGTGCTCCTTGGGGTTCTGTTTTGCTTCAACAAACGCGACTTGTAAGTACAAATGAACTCATATTTCTGAGCACAACTGAAATGACAATAATTTATACCAAAGAAGTTAAGTATTCTGCAGTTAGATCAGAAAAAAAGTTAAAACATGCGTTTATTGATTGGTATTAAAAACTTCTGTGTTTTCCTTGAGAAATCAGGGCCTCTTCTGATACTAATTTCTTATTGTTAGTTACACACATACTAAATGTTCCATGATTCAGTCCTGCAAGAAGATCCATGCTTTTCTTGCTAGACATGGTTAGAATCAGGTTTGTTAGGTTTTGATGAGGATATACCATCTGCGTTTTCTTAGTCATCATTTGAGTGGAATGATTGTCCCTAGTTTGTGAAGCGTGGGAGATCTCTTCACTGTATTTGGGCTATTTAATTACGGCATTAACAAATGTTAAGCTTTATGGCTAAAAAATGAGGCAGGCATCTTGATCTCCAGTAACTCTGTGCCTGTTTACTGTCTGCTGGGAAGCAACTTGCCTCCTCTTGCTCCCTGGAAATCTTGTCTGTGGCTTTAACCAAGAAGTCATTGCTGCAGTGTTTCCCCTGGCAAGGCAGAGCACCTCTCCTGTGTCCCCTGTCAACTATCCTTTCTTTCTAATTAAAGATAGTATTTTGTGCCCTTTTCTTTCTGACTTCCCTGCTGCTCCCAAAATCTGTTCTTAATGGGCATCAGTTGGAAAGTCCATCTTGCAATGTTCTTCAGAGTTTTCCTACAGAGGATCCATTGTTAGAGCCCGTTTTAAAAGAGCAAGATAAGTGCATCGGTTCCAAAGCTGGTTTGGTTGGGGATGATGTATCAACAGAAGCTTCTGGTTTTAAGTAACAGTACATTCTTAAGAGTTACAAAGCACATTTTTCTTCCAACTATTTTCATTTTATTTTTAACTGAAATTAACTTAGATTTTGACCTTTGGTATTCATAACTACACTCGAGCTTCTTTTTAAGGTATTTTCAGACTGGCATGCATCATAAACCCTACCTAAGCAGGGTAGATTCGAGAGTGCTATAAATTTGAAAATCCCTCCCTGACTGTTACCACCTGTTGTTTTGACTTACTGCATTAGATGATGGCTGCATCTAATGTGTGGAGGAGTTAAGTGCAATGCTGTGTTTTGCTAAGTAGTACAGCCTCATACAAAGTTGAAAAATAGCCTAGTAAGCATTGCTATTTGAAATGCAAAATTGCTCTGTAAGGGAGTGGTGTCCTGGATGCTGCTGTAGTTGCTATGAACATGGCAATTTGGTGAGTGCATCTTATGACTTAATTCTGGTTTTAATCCTTTACAGAATTAAAAAACATATCTGGCCTATTGTACCTGATCCATCCAAGAGTAACATTGCTCAGTGGTCTCCTCAAGTTCCAGCTAAGGTAATACTCACCTTTCTGCATCCTGTATCTTCCTAGTCCACAAGGTTTCAGATAAACTAACCGGTGGGACTCTTCAGCCTTCTAACACACATGGATTTCAGGGAAAAACCTGAATATTAAGTTGTTGAATTCATTGACATTGTGATACAATATGGTTAGAAGACTTCATTGCATCAGTAGATTGAGCATTAGAAATACATGGCCCTTAACATAAATTCACGGCCTAGCATGGGCTTTAAAATTGTGAATTAGATTCAGTTTACTAGTTGGAAGGGTCAAGTACTCATTTCTTTGCTCATTCATGGGAAATCAGGATTAAGTTAACAATTCATGATTTGCATTCTTAAAACCCTGAAGTGACTTGTTTGCACAGTCCAGTCATGAATGAGAGAAAAAACTCTTTAGAGTTCCTCATGAATGAGAAGATAGCAGCAAAATTTGTGCCCCATGTGGGGTGTATGACATAGCAACTTCTGTTCAACAAATTGTGGCTAATTTCTGTGAAGAAGTACTGTGACATTGAATACATTATTTGAAGTAATGTATAGAATGTTGCTGTGCTGCACAGCATATGGTTCTATGTTTACAGCTCATAAGAATAATTAAAATGAGAGCAAAGACTTACACATCCACTATAATTTTCGAATAGCTGCATCATTATGACTTCGTATTGGAAACAAAGCTGTATCCTTCGTTTTGTAAAACATGCTTTGGAGATATTGCCAAACTTTAGTAAAGAGAAGATTTACATGAAGGAATTCAAAGGCATGACAGAATAAAAATTATTATATTTAATGAGGCTTTTGATTTTTAACATAACCTTCCTCTTAGGCAACATACATCTCTTTCTTTCAGCATAACTTTAATTCCAAAGATCAGATGTACCCAGAAGGCAGCTTTACAGATGTAAGCGTCGTAGAAGTAGAAGCTGATGACAAGAAGTCTTTTTCAGAACAAGATCTAAAACCCTTCGACTTGCTTAAAAAAGAAAAAAGTACTTCAGAAGGGCACAGCAGTGGTATTGGAGGATCCTCGTGCATGTCTTCTCCTAGGCAGAGCGTCTCTGACAGCGATGAAGGTGAAACAACACAGAACACTTCAAGCACTGTACAGTATTCAACTGTAGTACTTAATGGCTACAGAGACCAAACACCTGTACAAGTCTTTTCAAGGTCTGAGTCAACTCAGCCACTGCTAGATTCAGAAGAGAGATCAGAGGATCATGCTGGAGGAGGTGACAATACACCACAGAGGCAGCAGTATTTCAGACAAAATGGTGGTCAGGATGAAACCAACACAGACAGGCCATTCTTTGAAAGAACAAAGCAAGTGACTCATGCTAACGAGGGGGATCTTGTTGGATTTGTACAACTGCAGATTTCAGGTCAGAGTTCACAGCCATTGGGCCTTGGGATGGAAAAAAATACCCAGGAAGATGTTCTATCAAATATTTTACAGACAAGTACTGAAGGACAAACTGTGAGACCTGAAGCAGTGGAAGAAAATCCACTGTCAATTGATGAAATGCCAAAAAGTTACCTCCCACAGACTGTGAGACAAGGGGGCTATATGCCTCAGTGAGAGAAGAGACTGGCTCTGTTTAGGCCTTCATTAGTGCCTGTTCACATTTTCCCCTGTGTTTCTGATAAGTTAAGCTAGGTATTTTTATCTGACTGGAGATAGAAATACTGAAATTAAGTGAAGAGTAATTTGACAAAGTAAGGACTGTTTTTGTCGAAAATTTCCAGTCCAGACATACTGGAGATTTAGTTTTATGCACTACATAAAGTCTTATGTCTGGATAGCTGAACAAGCCTACAAGTGCTACATTGGGGGTTTTATGTCTTTTCATAACAGAATTTCACATGATTGAAAAGGGCAAGTTTTAAATAACCACATCAGACAGTAGACCTCCTAGAAGAAATACTTTGATAGGTGACAGTGTATGAGCCTAAAAAGCCAGCTCCAGTTGCACAGAGCAGCTTTGTGCAAAAGTAAAACTGAAGCTCAGTATTCTGACATTGAAGAATACTTGTGTGATACACTTTTCAATAACTTGATTGACTTACTGAATTTTGACTTGACCCATTGCCCCAATTTTCAGCTTACCAGACATGCAAATCATGTTCATCCCTGTTTAAAAATCGTAAAAATTAAGCAGAACTTGCTATGGTGTACAGATAGGAAAACACCAACATTTCTTGAATCTGAATGCTACTGTAGTAATTGATATTTTACCTACATTTAAACATATGTACACATGAACTATATAGTAATTTGGGCTAAAAATGTGCCTTGCAACTTGACGCACAGCAATTCAGTCTCCTGTTCAGAAGTCTGGAAATCAGATGACAACACAGATCAACAGTTATTTAAAGGCTTTGTACCCCATTCACTGTCTGATTATATCATACCTCTGCGGTTATATATATGCCTTTATTTAATAAGTGCACCTTTGCTGTGTACAGCTTGAGAGGCAAGTAACAGCTTTTACCATTTTTCTAATTGCTCAGGAGAAAGGGAATATGACCTTCTTCCTGATGGACTGCAACTATTAGTGTGCTGTAACCTCACTGCTAATACTGCAGGACCTCCTTGAAACTGAAAGCAGCCAAAGCATTGAAGTAATTGATGCTCTTGGAACTAAAACCAAAACCTGTACTCTGAATTTGAACTTTGGTGTAGTGTGAATCTATTAGCAATCATGAGCCACAAAAAACACTTAAAGGTTGTTAAAATTCCACACTTTTTTCTTAATGTCTCACTTTTTCCCTCATACAGTTTACATTTTTTGAAGAAGCTACATTTCTTGGAAACTGCCTTTACCAGTGTTTAAAGAAAAATTAAATTACATGACAATAGACCCCTTCTCCAATGATAACCAGAAATTTTATGACACTCTAAAAGTTTTTCTTTTAAATTATTTTTAAACCTAATTTAGGCTAGTCAGCTTTCTAATCTGACACTAATAAGACTATTTCAAAACACTAAATGCTGTTTTCTGAGACTAAAACAAGTGTTTTATTTCTCCTTCAGCAAAATAACTATGTGTTTAAGACCACCTGAAACCTTTTGTGCTGTGACCTCTGGTACTGCTGTTCTGCAGAGCACTTGCTAAAAGCCCTTGAAAGGCAGGTGTCAGTATCATTTCATCTTCCCTTGCCCTTGTCTGCCAGCTTGCATGGAAGGATGGCTATACATGTAAATGTCCACATGTGTCTTTTGCTTTTGTTACAAAGAAATTTAGTGCAAGAGTGAATTGATAAGATTACCTCTTGAAGCCTGGAATATTTAAAACAGATAAAGAATGCAGAATCTTTAATAACATTTCAGTATTTCATAGTTTGTTTTCTCCTGACAGTATTTTTCTGTATCTGGGCACTTTTTTTTAAACTAAAAGGCTATGTTGCAGCTTACTATAATTACACCTTTCTTCAGACCAATCCCCTTCCTTTTCATCCCACTGCATCTCAGCACCTTCAAACTCCCTCACAGAGGGCAAAGGCATAATGAAAACTATTCTGTCATGAGACAGCAGAGACCATCTTTCATTTTTTCAGACGTTGAAGGAGCATTCCTTTCTCAGAACACATTCCTCTTGGAAAAAATAGCAGTTACTTTACTGGGGGTGGTTTGTCTTCTCTATGCAAACTTCACAATGACTGTAGAAACCACAAGTAAAAGGGAAATTCTCTGTTGAGCTGTGTGCATGCCTATTAGAACTGCCCAGCAGCCACATGCATTTAATCCATCTTCTCATCTCTGAAATGTAGGCCACAACCTGGCTACGTAGTCTAAACATTGCTGCAAAGCTCTGGATGTTTTCAAAAAACATGCTGATGGGTTTTTTAATTATGTTTTTGTGATTCATTAATACTAACTTTTGATAGCATGTGTTATTTGAGGGAGAATGTCAGTTATTCCTTAAGTTGCTACTTGTCTTTCTGTTGTGAAAAGGGAAGGCATTTTCTTCTCGGTTGCTGTTAATCACGGACCATTCAAGGCTTTAACTAATGTTAAACAGCATCAAGAGATTCTGATTTTTAAAGTCTGTGCTAACGAGAGTTCTGGCCTGTCACTTCTGGCATCTTTCATTGTTGTTTATGGGCCAGTGGTAATAAACTCACAGAATTATGCAGGAGTGGATCCTAGAGAGAGTTCTGGCTGGCTGGCAGTTACATGCTCTCTTTTGAGATTATGCATTTATCTAAGGCTGAAATACTAAAGACTAAGCAGGAATCCTGGTGGGTGAACAGCTTGTAGAAGCCACAATACATATAAATAATAGGTTTACAGCTAGTTTATAAACCTATGTGCCAAATATATCATGCATTGTTCAGGGTTTAACAAGATTTTGTACTTTGGACTGTAAAAATCTAATTGTATCAAACAGTTGCATACAGGTTTTTAATAGTATCTGTAGTGTGATTATAACAATCCACTGAAATTTTCTGAGCTTGCCTAACACAGTAATTAAAGAAAAAGTTTTCTTCCTGCCCCCCACCCTCATTAATGGCTATGGTGCACATAGCAAAATAAAGGCATTATTAAAGTAAAATCACACTTCAGTATAGACACTTTCATGTCCATCTTGATTTCCTGGACTGGAAGTTTTTAGGTACTGGTGGGAGAGTAGTTGTAAGGACTGTTAATTTGGTGGTGGGGAAGGGAGGCTAGTAGAAATATATTGGCATATTTGAAAAACCTCTTAAGTGCAGGCTGGCTAATGCTCCTCTGTTTACAAGAGTAATGAGTATGTTATCTTTGTGGTTCTGTTAGAACAGGAGATGATTGGTATTGTTTTCTGGAGTGTATTGACTCACTTTAAGGGCCGATAGTCTAAGAATATCTTCTCTCTCTGTAGTGAAAGTCTTGGGATTGTTTAATACACCCTGCTGTAGGAAACTGAGCGGCCTGTTAAGCCTTAACGTGGCAGCACAAAGCACTGCAGAGTAAGAATTTTTTTAAACTTTGTTCTGGAGAGTCTATGACAAGGATGCGCGTGTCTGTGGTACAGGAGCCTAGCAAGAACTGGAAAAAACCTTGGCCCAGGAAGATGAGGGAGTTTGCATGCAAGAGCTGGGTCCCATCCTTAGGCACTGGAGAAGCCCCGTCCACCTGGGTGGTGCTTGGAGCTTCAGCTTTGACTGTAAATCATGAGTTTTGTCAGGCGGTAAAAACTTACATTAGTATGCCCAGTATGTGGGAATCACCATGCTGATTTAAACTTAGTAACTGAGCTTGTTTAATTAATGCCAGGTCTCAAATATCCAAGACCCACATCAGTGTATGCTGCTATGGTATTGACTTCTCAGTGGGATCTGAAACTCCAAAGACTGTCAGATTGTGCATAGTCTGCCCCACTCCAGGGGGGCACACATTTTACATTGCAATTTATGTGCATTAAATGGGACTAAATACACTAGCTTATTTTCCCTGTTAGACAGTGGTTGTAGTTGAGATTAACTGTTATTTGGATGCATTAAGTTCTCTTGAGTGATTGGCTGTAAAAGTTCATTAGTCCCTGTAACCTCTTCTCTGTCTGCAAGGATGGATACATGTAGCCATTTTAAATTCCAGGAGTTGCTTTTAATGTTATTCAGAAGTTTATATGAAAAATGTTGAGTCTTTTGTCATGAAACAGCTATCATGGAATTGCAGCCAGCCCCAGAGTCTTCAGCTTTGCTCTTGATCCAGAAAACTGCAGTGAAATGGAGATATGAGTGTAAAAGTTTGGAGGAGGTTGAAATTAAGTATCTTGCATTAGACTCATGAATTTCCATTTCTCTTCCTTTAAAGTGAAAGCATCAGTGAAAAAAAAAAAGCTACAATGCATGTGTATTTGCTTTCACTGTTAGTTCCTTAGTAGGACTTGTGCAATCTGAGCCATTCTTGAAAATAAAAGCAGTGCTGACTTAATGCACAAGGATGCATTTCTAAGGCCACAAGATTTGATAAAACAAACCTAAAAATAATGATGAAGGGCCAGATTTCAACAATTGTCTACTTCCCCCCCTCTTAACTGTAGTGCAGAGAGAGGGTGGGCATGAAGTACCTCCCAGAATGCAGCCTTAGCCAGTACTTGTATTTATTTGCTAAGACAACCTTGAAGGGGATATATGCAATAATGTCATTGCTACTCTGCAGAAGCACACTTCTGTAACAATAGACGAAAAACACTTATGGCACAACTGTTGACTGATGGCTGGAAAGCTCCACATCCACATCCTCCTGCTCAGACTAATGTGTCAGCTGTTCTGCTCCGGGGATCTACCGGGCGTGGTAGATGGGCGTTCTCTGCAGTGTGAAAACTGGTAACACCTATCACTTTTCATCATCAAAGCACATTTGCTAATGGATCCAGTCAACTTGCCGTGGTTTTTTTAACATACCAGTTTTGTTTACAGTGTCACATAGAGCCTGACACTTTGATACAGCCAGGGATTGTCTAGTAACCAATTGCTTTTATTTGGGGATAAGAAGTTACTGGTCACCCAGTTTGCTGTGCCAATATATGCATCTAGGTAAGTGGAGGTGTGCAACACAGGACAGATATACCAACAAGGAAAGTGCCTTGATGCTGGATTGAATGGCTAGTGAATGTAAACATTAAGTTAAATTTTACTATGTACTTAAAGTAAGTATGGCTGATTGACCTAGTGGTGATTTGAATGCCAGCTTTAAAGGGCTTGCATACTCTGGCCAGAGGTTAAACTTGTAAATTGCTGCATAAGCTGTCTCTGTATGGAAATGTGTTTTAATACCAGTTCACTGTCTTTATTCTTTTGCGAGCTGCATGTGTATTGTCATATAAAATCTGCTTTCTACAATTTATTTTATGGTCAGTTTTGAATGTCTTCCTCTTTGTTACATGACTGAGCCTGAATGTTGCATTTCTGTAGTACATAATATGCAGAAAGAAAACAAAATTATATTCCATATTTACCTTGTGTGCCAGAGTTGGTGTTTTGTAAGGCTGTCTAAGTAGTAACCACAGAAGGAGAAGAGTCTGGGCCACTAATTCGTAAGTAAGAAACAGAGAGAGATGACCATGACATACCTGGATAAAAGGCTACCTCACTGTGCATGTTGGTACTTTTAGCAGCAGGTGAATGGTCTTTGGTCCTGCCTTTGTAATTGCTCCTGGAAATAGAAACAATGCTGTTCTACCCACACAGACTCGTTTCCAAGAAAGGCATCACAGACCTGGCGATGTCTGGCACTGCTCTCGTTCTCACCTGGGTTTGGTTCTTTTGTTTCTAATGGGTGGAGGACCCTCACATTCTTATATCTCAGTACTAAAAAGTAGTATTATCACAGTACTAAATAAGCAGAGTTGGATCTTCAAAAGCTGGTCCCCTTCACAAAAGGCTTTAAAGTGGGCAGCCAGGGAAATACTGCTTCACTTTCCTGGCTAAAGTTCTCCTTTGAATAGACAAACTCTGACTGCTGTAAAACAGTGGGGAAGGGGTTGTTACATTATATGTCACCAGAAATTATTACTACCACAGAAGAGCCATCCCAGGCTGGCTTTGCTGGCATGAGATGCGAAGACTCCTTTTCCAAAATGTTGGTTTACTGCCCGGTAGTTCACTAACCACTGTTTCACCTAAGGCCCCTCACCTTCCTACAGAGGCACAGCAATTTTTAGTGTGTCCTCCTCACCTGTGCTCACAGCTGCTGAGCATTAGTGCAGTTGAGCTCCATGACTGCAGGACCGTGTATGCAGAAGAGGAGGCAGCACTTTGTGTTTTACAGGCTCCATCCCTGCTGCCAGTACAAGACAGGAAGCACATACTTGAGCAGTGTACACATCAGACTGCCAGAAGCAGCTAGGTTCCTGGAAATAGGCCTCCAGCCCCATGGCAGGGGCCAGCAGTCCACTGCATAGGAGCGAGGGTGTTGGAACCCCGGGCTTTCACTGTAGTAATTAGAAAGCAATTTGTTATATCACTGGGTGAAATATGTAGAGATGTAGAAAATTAGGTTTATGAGTTATTAACAATGTATTAGTGGCAAGATGGAGGGTTTTGGGTGTGGGTTTTTACTTCTTTCTTCCTTCTTCTTCACAAATCTGGATAGCTTGGCATTGGCTCAAAAGGCCCACAATGCAGATGATAAATGAATAGCTACTGGGTTATAAGTAAAAACATGTTAGTTGGCAACTTGTAATTGGATAAATTAGGCTTTAAATAACCTTGGAACTCACAACTCGAGGCCATTTTCCACCGTTCTTAGAGAACACTCTGTGCTGCCATGCCATAGATAAGAACTTAATAAGCAACCTGATTAGAAGACCATCTCAGCACCTCCTGCGTTTCATTCCAAACTCTGAGCAAAGAACTCTCGAACAGTAAAGGTAGAAACAGAAACAGGTTTTTATCACGAGGGGTGTGCCTAAGCACATGCTACCTTTGAAGTAGCCTAGGTTTGTTCAGCTGGGATAGGCACTGGACAGCAACACAGTACAACAGGCTCCGAGAGGTGCACAGGAGCCCTGCCAGCCCCGCACACCTCTGGACAATGCAGTTCGAGCGTGGCTGGAGGATCTCTGCTTCATTCTGACCACTGATAATCACAGTAACGTTGAACCTCTCTGTAAAAGCATCTTACATGTATTTTCCAGACATTCGTGCCAGAGTCATCCAGTGCCTTTCTGACTTCCCAGCAGACTCCATCCGTATGAAATAACTCGGAGAGCCAAAATATTCCTCCCACTCCCTACAAACTAGCTAGGAAATTCCTGGATCAGCCAGGGAGGCTGAGCACTAATGACCCAACCGGGAGATGCAGGATGACTTTCAGAGTGAGTAATCTGACTCCGGGCTCGCCTGTAAGTGGAAATATACTGTGCACCGGTGTACGAGGTATCGCCCTGGCTTTCCTTTTGTGATAACTCTTGAGTCACGCAGCGAGCCGGCACTGAGCTGGGTCAGGGGCCAGCAACATGTTTCAGTGAGAGGACAGCTCTGCAGGAGGCAGCCACCCGGCTCCAGCAGCGCTCAGCTGGTCCTCTGCTGCTGCCGGCACAGCCCATTAGCGGAGAGTGCAATGTCGTGCGGCAGATTCTGGGCAGCAGAATCGTAATTAAAGCTCCTCAGGGAATGCTCTGTAGGGCTGCGAGTGCCTGGGGTGCTCATTCTCTCTAGGATGCAGCCGAGCAGAAGACATATGGCAATGTTGACTGGGACCAGCGAGCACCGTGGTGTTGGGGCGGTGGGGCAGAGCCTGGGCATCCTCTGGGGACCCAGCGCACTGCAGATCCGCTGGTCTCAGCAGCACAGCACCGCCCCACTTGTGGCCTTCAGGGCACTTCTTGGGGGCAGACCAGCTGTACCGCACCAGGATCACGCCAGGAGATGGCAGCACATGTTGCTTGTAGTAGCCGGCAAGCTGACTGCTCAACAACTTGCTCCTGAATTTTTTTAACATTTATTTTCTGACAGTTTAGCAAGTCCCCTTGGCTTCTCTTCTTCCTCTCCCTTTGTGAGGAAAAGCCCTGACCCTCGTAAAGTTTTTCCATCACCCACAATCCTGAGTGGGATAATAATTCCAGGTCCACGGGCAGGTTCAGGGCCTGCCTGTTGCCAAGCAGGTCAGTATCCTAGAGCACACTTGGCACATCATCCCCTCGGACGGGGCCACACAATAGCCGGTCCACATGAAAGAGGCCCAGATTACCGGTTCCTTGTCCCCACGGCCTGATGAACAGGCTG
Organism: Ptilonorhynchus violaceus; assembly: GCA_013397565.1. NCBI lineage: Eukaryota > Metazoa > Chordata > Aves > Passeriformes > Ptilonorhynchidae > Ptilonorhynchus > Ptilonorhynchus violaceus. The sequence continues at coordinate 79,894 of VZRJ01005447.1, forward strand.
GGGGTTGCCGACAGGAAATCCTGTCTCATGTACTGCTGCAGCCTGAATCACTGCTCTGCTCTGCCCAGATACCCAATCACCACTGACCCAAGTACTTTAGGAAAAAACACGAGGCTCCTGAAGACCATTTCTGGACTAAACCTGTGGCAGCACAACCCTTACTGCTTGAGCAGATGCTGCTTTTTTCCCATTTTGAGGAGATGCATCACTGGCAAAAGAACACGAGTGGCTGCATGTGCACCAAAGATCCAAGGGGACCACCTCACCACGCACTTTGCCTCTCTCCACCACCACTCAGGACTCAGCTGTGGACGAGGCAAGGGTGCTATTTTGGTACTAAGACAACTTTCCTAAATATACTGTAATAAACTTTAAAACATATTCTGACTCTGCTTTATCATGGATTACATTAAACTTGCTGTGTTCAGCCAGGCACCTGAAGAGTGTCCCTCCTTCCCTCCCCACATTCTCGTAGACACAAGAGCTTGCCAATAGCCCTAGGACAACAGCATATGTCTCCAGAGCCTGCTCAGAGGAAGGCTCTTTTAGCACATGCCCATTATCTCCGTTTGCTGCAAGCATTTTTACTCCTTTGTCTGCTGAGTATCTTCCTTAAGTGAAACTAACATTCCTGCATGTGTCAGAAAGCCTCTCCATTTTACTTATTTATATAAATTAATGCCATTTAGATAGATAATGCATAAATACACATCTGTAAATGGAAGCAAATTGAATCATTATGTGAGCTTGAAGAATAAGGGATCTTGTATCAGCCTTTAAAATTAGCCTGAATGTAATGCAGGAAAAAGGTCATACTCTGTGAGAGTGCAGCATGTGGAGTAATTGAAATAAAAATGTCAACATAGAAACATCAAAAATAAACACTGACAGAGTACCAATTCCTTTAAAGGCAGTGAAACTAAGACTCAGCCACAAAAACTGGAGAAAACAGAGATACCTTGCACAACATGTAGCTCCAGAGAGAAACTCTAGTTAGTCAGCCCTATCATTAAAGAAAAAATCAGTCCTTACAAAAATAAACCTCAGTCGTGTGAGCAGAATAACCACAAGCTGGAGGCAATGCATTCAAGAATTTATCTGAGGACATGACAACAAAATCCCCAGTCCCCACAAAGCCAGCAAGGGCACAAGAGGGATTTATGCCACACACCTATGCTCCTATCTGCATTAGATGCAGCACTGCCAGCTCACTTTCCCTGACAAGTGAGTAACCTTGCTCCTACCTTAAACTCAGATCAGGAACCTGGTCCATCTCTAGAAATTAGCAGGCATGCTAATAAACCCCAGGCTTAGGTAATTTCACAGCAACACGTTTGGCAGTTTTGTGTTGAGACCACGAGGCTGGGGAAGTGGGAATGCGCACAGAAAGGGTGAAGAGGGACGGGGACAAGGCATGGGTTCACCCCTATTTGGGATCAAGCATCCTGTCTTCCTCTCACCACAGGAGATGTACTGCACAGCTTGTTTCAAGGATTGTCCTTTACTTATTAAGGACAATACTCATAAACAGAGAACCAGCCCTATGTGCTGGAAGAAAGGTGAAAAATAGCAAAATTTAAACTCCTGTGCATTCCTTTTCACCCAAAATGATTCAACACTCCTCTACTTCCTTCCTCGCAGATCAGATGGTGGGAAACCTTGTGTGGCTTGAAAACTGTAGAAACCTTTCATCAGAAGTGTAAAAGCAATTAAGCTCTGAAAATAAAAGCAAAAGGAGAAGAGAGATGCAGTCCCTAAAGACAAGCAATAGTCTGGGTCTCTTTGTGAGCCAAGCTATAAAACAAAACAAAAAAAATTGCTGGAGATGAAAGCAAACACATGGAGCATGTTTGAAGGAGGTGTAAGGTCATGGGAGAGAGAAGCAGGCAGCGCAGGCAGCAAAGGCAGCAAGCCATGAACACAGCTGGATATGAGCATTTCTGGGCAGTATGCTAGTGACAGAAAAGCTTTACATTCAAAGACACCATCCCCCACTGTTTAAACCTTTTTGTGTTCAGAGGATTTAAAAACACATTTTGTAAATAAAAACATTTGTAGCTAATAAACTATTGGTGCTGGCATAAATTCCTACCACTAAAAGGGGACAAAACCTAACCAAACAGGAAAAAGAAACTAAAACCGCTCCCAGCTCAAACCCACTCAGCTAAGTGTTTAAGACAGTAACAGAAATACAACGTAGAGTCCATGCCCAGGCTTAGCGGACACTGGCCATGAGAACATTCACTGCAGAATTGTGCTGGGCTCATTTGGTAGAATTAAAGAAAGAAATTTCTTATGTTAGGACATAATTTGTCACAGTAACATTTTAGAAAGCCTTTCATGCTCTTTTGCTTCAGAATAAAGTGTTTGGTTTTTTTCAGTGGCGTTCTAGGTGGACATCCCAGAGCATTAACTCTGATTATAATCTTATGCCTGTTGTCTCTGACATCCCTGGATACCATTGCATAATCTTTCTATGCTTATGAAACGTGTTACTTCTTTGTTAAACTCCATTAGACATACAGATGCTCATGTAGTGGTGAAAATTCTGCAGAAGTTAGCCTTGGCTAGGTTACTATTGCACTCTGAGGACAGCAATGACAAACCCAGGAAATATAAATAAGGCTGCTTTTCTAAGAAATAAGTATTCAGGACCTTCAGTTCTATCGGATCATACACTGAAACCAAGACAATACACTAGCTGGCTCAGTACACTTTCTGCTCATCAGTGTGGGTCTGAGCAGTGCTTGGAAATTAAGGCAACTGAAGAGCCTGAAGAAGATGCTGGTAGCAGACGCTCAAACTCAAAAGTCTTGACCTCACTATTCAATAGGACTGGTCAATGTTAAAGCAGCACTTTTAAAATATAAACTACCATACTATAGCAGTTTCTTTGACAGTTTGAACTGGGAAACAAGTCCACTGCAGCCTTAGTTGTTCTGTTTAGTAACTGAGCACCCACTGGGCAACTCTCCCAGAACACTCATTCCTCAGTGAGTGAGTTGTGGGCTAACCCTCCACTCCCCTCCATGTTCCCAAAGCTCACTCGAATAACCCAAGTAATTCAGGACTCTGGGAAAGGACACCATTAATCTGTAGTAGGGGCATCTCAGGGGAGCCTGCACCCTGGAGCATTAATCTCTCAATCTTAAATACAGTACTGGTCTGAAACTGTGCCCTTTTCTGTCTGGTGAGAGTACTTTCTACGCTTGTTGTCTCTCTTAAGAGCTGAAGGAAGTAGAGCATAGGAACAGTGTTATACCCCAAGCTTGCTCAGTGAGTGTTTCTAAAGGGCTGAGGTACTTCAGTACCCTCGGGCAGCGCATTGGAGAAGACAACAAACTTCTCAGGAGGTTGAATAGCAAACTTTTATTTGCAAACTTTTATTTGCAAACTTTAGAGAATAAAGTACTTGGCAAATTTTAAGGCAGCATCCAACCAAAGTAAGCCACTTCACAAAGTACTGACTTAGCAAACTCTAACCTATCCAACTTTAAGTTACCCAGATTTTGAGAAAAGGAAGTTGCTGAGGGTGTGGTGGGAAGAGAGACAGAGAGAGAGAACAATAGTCACTGCCTTAGATGCAGCAGTCTCAGCTGGTGTAAAGTCCAAGGCAGTGGGACACATCAAGGGTGCACACCTTTGTCATGGTCTTTTATCTGCTCTGGTCCCTTCCCACAGGTGGGGCTTTCAGGGTGCCAGTGGCTTGGTAGCCACTTCTGGGCTGGGCCAGAGGCTCCAGTGGGTGGGGTGTAGGGCAGTGCACCACACCACCTACCCAGAATTTGCCTTGCTCCCCACTCCAAACACAGGCTTTTGTTGTTTTCAGCCATTAATAATTTCTTCGGTCTCCTACAAATGGGAAACATTAAAAAATCACTCTGTTTGCTTTTCAAGGATCCTGTTAGGATACTGTTAGGAGGATAAATCTACAGCATAAGTATGCACATCTGTTTCTGTTCATGTTCTGACATTCTTAAAAATTGATATATTTAAAAAATCTCGATTCACAGAAGTACATGTTAGTCAAACATCTGTTCCCATTTTTGGATTGTCACCCTTTGCATCCATGTTCTGAGTTCAAAAGACACAGATAAAACAGTAGTTTTTAATTACATAGCAAGGCAGCAGTAAAATGACTAAAGAGTGATAAGGTCACCCCTGAGCCTCCTTTTCTCCAGGCTAAACACCCCCAGCTGCCTCAGCTGCTCCTCACAGGACTTGTGCTCCAGACCCGTCCCCACCTCCCTTGCCTTTCTCCGGACTCGCTCCAGCCCCTCAGTGTCTTTCCTGCAGTGAGGGGCCCAGAACTGGACCCCTCAGCACTCGAGGTGGGGCCTCACCAGTTCCAAGTGAGGGGAGACACTCCCTGCCCTGGTCCTGCTGGCCCCACTGCTGCTGATCCAGGCCAGGATGGCATTGGCCTTCTTGGCCACCTGGACACACACACTGGCTTACATTCAGCTGCTGTTGTCCAACACCCCCAAGTCCTTTTCCACTGGGAAGATTTCCAGCCACTCTGTCCCAAGGCTGTAGTGTTGCCTGGGCTTGCGTAGATGCCCAGAGAAACTGACTTTAGTCCCTGGGTGGATTGTGGTGGTGCATCCCCTCAGGTCACACTGTAATCTGAGAAATGCTCGTTTCTGTTCAGCCTCGACGAACAGCACCCGGGCTCAGCTCCTCTTGAGCTTATCAGAAGTACTGCCTGCTCCCAGTAATTAGTGTCTAAGAAGCACCTATTTTTTAACAAACTGACTTGGAAACTTATTTTTCTTGCCTGAATAACAACCCAAGTGGAATAATATTTTTGTTGTTGAATATTCAAAGAAAGTTACCAACTCATACTGTGGCCAGGATGGAAAATTACTATGACTAAACCCCACTCTCTTGTGACCCTAAACAGCAGTCCAAAGTGAGACCTATTCTAGGTGAATATGAAAATTTAAAATGTCTAAAGGATGTATTTAGTATAAATTGATTAAAAAAACTTTTACATGTTTTCTCGGTTTTATTTTTTCAGTGGTTCACAGCCTTAGTTTGAAAGACAAATCGTAAAAGGTCAGAAAGAGTGCAACTCGCAATGCAAAACAAACCAAGTGCAAGAAGCTTCCATTCCAAAGCATATACAAAAGGCAGCCCTAATTACCAGAATTTACTGAGCCCATTTCTCACATTTTGCTTCTTCAGAGAAAATAATGGGCAAGGGAAACAGAAAAATGAGGAGAGAAAAGCAGAATATCAATAGAGAAGGAAATAAAATGGGCTAGAAAAGAAGGTTATACTTACCCTCCAGAACCTAACAGTTGTTACAGGGATAATCTACCCAAGCTACCCAGCAAGAACCTCCCCTTTCTAATGATCCCTTAAAACATTAGATTAATGATCTGCATTATTTTTACTTTTTATCCGTCTCAATCATGCAACTCTGAGTATGCAGCTTTCATACGGCTGCTAAACAACTCCTAGACAGGCCCCAAAATATCTTGGTATCTGTTTATTTTTATGTATCGTGATATTAAAACAAATACTGAGATTTAAGGGGAAAAAGCTGCTTAATGGAGTCAGTGAGTTCTGAACCCTGGGAAAGAGCAATGTAGTTGTGAGTGAGAAGTCTAAAACCAACTGAAGCAGCAGAAAAAGCACTGACCCAACCACAGCTTTGTTCCAATTTCAGAGCATGACTTGCCTAAGTAAGCAAGCGCTTATAGGAGCGAACATACATGCATTTTGGCTTAGAGCGAGCACTGTGGTTGAGAAAGTGATCCAACAAACATGAGAGGTGGAAATCAGTGTTGCTGGACAAGAAACATTTGCAGAAATTGTTTTCTCATTCTTTCTTGGAGAGTAGAGAAACGTTGTTATAAGTTAAAGCAGATTCCAAACTATAGACAAAGAGCCTATATGCAAATTTTACCCTGTTTTCCCCAACAAAATGCAATAGCCAAAGCATCCAGAGAAAGGCTCAGCCTCCTCATTCATGCCAGACAATGTATTTTCTATTCTCCCACTCCTCTTCCCGAACAGAAAGGAGAGGCTTTCCATTCCTATTCACGTTTGTCTCTCATTTTTCTATCCCCATAACTCCTGTATCTTTTTTACCCTGAAGGAAATCTGTAGTTGTGTGCAAACAAGACTGATGACATCAAGCCTCTAAATACTGTGAAAATAGCTTAAAGTCTTAAATTTACCGTATCCCCCATGTGTGTCATACTGAACAGCCTCTTCTAACACAATTTACTTAGACTGTCCATCTTTTTAAACCTGTTATTTAACAGAGTAAATATTTCAGTAAGAATTTTACAGTAATGCCCTCTGTGTTAAAAAATTAGTGTGATTGAGTGCTTTACTCTTTAATTGTTGATTTGTAAAATGGAAACTACAAGTAGTTTTATGATTTATCAAAATCATAAAACAAATGACAAAAGTTATAGCCTTCATGTAGAAATACCAAATCCTAAATCAGTTATCAGAGAATATCCGGTGAAATTTTATAGATTTAGTGTTTTTTCATTACCTCCCTGAAAAATAACTTCATAAGTTAGTGCTTATTTCAACACAAGATGACATATTTGATTTTTTTTCAGTTCAAAATATCAAAATCTCAGCTGTCAAACACAGTTTTAAATTGAAACAAATGAGAAGCAAAGGAACAAGTAGATAAGAAGTTATCCTTCAGTAAGCAGTTTTAAAAAGCAGGAAATAAACAGGAGAGACAAAAGCAGCACAAAATGCCAAGGATGATTAAAAGCACAAGAAAGGAAAGGAAGCAACATAGCCAGCATAACCCATGTTTTCCATAGTGCAGATAACATAACAAATATACTCTCATTAAAGACAGAAGAAACTGTAAGCCAAACCATTAATTCAAGAATCAGGGTACAAAATGACAACTACTGAAATCTACAAGATATTTGTAAAACAGGAGGAACATTATATATAAAACCAGATAAACAAACAATCGAGGGAAATACAAACAGGAGAGTAGTTCTGCTTCATGCAACTGAAGGAAGGATTCAGCAGATTCTGGCTCTGTTCAAGTCAGCCCATGTTTCCCAAGCAGAGCTGAGCCTTGGGAACTGGTGGTCTGGGGGGAAATAGATGAGCTGCTTGCACTGCTGGATGCTCCTGCAGCAAATACCAGTTTGTTTTAGCAGGCTGATATGGGGAACTAGGAAGAAATAACAAAAGCTATTTCTTTTGCCTCACTACTGGTATGCCTGATTTAAAAAAAAAAAAATTTTGAAAAGAAACACCCAAACACCCATACTGAATGTGAACTCTGACATCTATAAACACCGTGCAAAAAATTACTTCACAGCTATTTGAAGGAAGAGGGTGTTCCCATCCGAATTAACTGAGATCAGCCCCGTTAGAACATATGAACGCCTATGAGCAGCAGTGCCAAGGGATATCCCACAGGAGGATTTTACAATGGAGTTTTCTCATGCTACTGAGCTTTGGCTAGCCTGAACGTGTCCAGTGTTATGTAGGATTGTCCTGGAACATTTGGTTGGAAAGGGGGTAAGACACTTGACTGGCTTTTGCATTCATCCATACTGAGTCCTGGCAAACTCTCAGAAACAAGAAATTCCCTTGTTTTAACAGAATTTTTAAGGTATGGATTGAAGAGTGTTTTTTCACTGAAATCTTCCAGCTTTAAATCTTCTTCATCATCATTTTCTTCATTTTTAATTGAGTCCTGTTGGGATCGACACAGATCATTTGCCAGCATTTCTATGGGTTGGACTTTCTTCACTGTTATCAAAGCTGAATGCATTTGGCTTCTGGTAAATTGATCAGTAATTACATAAGGCATGGATGGTGAAAAACATTTAGCAACTTCATTTTCTTCATTATACAGTATCTTTTCATCTCCATTAGTTATGCCTTCTGCATTAATATCAGTACATTCAGAAACATGGTTTTTGTAATTCATTAGCAGTGATCCTTCCTGATTTTCTTCAAGAAAACAATGTTCCAAAACATTTATGTCTTCAAAGTCTGCAGTTTTAGTCTCAGATGCCACTCTCTTCAAAAGTGAATTATTCTGTCAGTACAAAGAGATAAACTGGAGAGTTATAAAGGGATAGATAATGTATTAGTTTATTTTTTAATAAATAAATTATTGCTATTTGAGCTCTGTTTGACTTGTAATTTTGGAAGTGCACTAATAAGGAATTATCACATGCATTTCAGATGGGATACAGTTACATGTGAATGAGTACTAAAAATGACAATGTTATCCGTTTGCTAAACACTTTCATACTAGGTTTTCTGTGCTTAATGAAATAACGAGTTTCAATGAAGGCTCAGAATCAGGTTTGGATTGTGTCCATCTTTTCTAGTCTAACCAGACATTTTTGAGAAAAAAGTTTAAATCTCATTCTCCACAGGTTACACTTTCTGTGTAATCCTGATCAACTCCATTCCATTCAAATAAACATCAAAACTTTAATATGGAATAAATATTCAACAGATAAATAAACAGAAATTAATACAATCCAATGCCAATCTTATTATATGTTGCAATACATTTTCTGTGGCGAAGGGAGGAGGTATGCAGATGTGGAAAACTGATTTAATAGACTCAATAGCCTGTGTAAATTTAATCCACTTTATTAAAAGAACCATGTCCCCCAATCACTTTGTCACTTCAAAACATGATTTCTCAATATCCTATAAGAATTAAATGAATATACTTTATGAAGATGCAGCTTCTGTATCATTTCGGGATACTACAAAGAGCATTTCACAGCACTTAAAAAGAAGAATGAAACTGAATATGGGGGTTTTTTGATTCATAAATTGACTGCCAGAAAAGGATTGCTTTTCTCTCCATGTGATCCCTTCTTTAATGCATAAAATTGCAACTCTTACCATAGATGCAGGAAGAGGCCATTCCACTGCAAGGCTCTCTGCAGGATTTGGTATATCAGGCCAGCAAACCTTTTTAAACCTATCATTGAGAAAGAAATTTTAATCAAATTATGAAAGAAATATATTATTAAAAATAAAATTAGCAAGTCACCAGAAAGTCCAAATACTGCTAAAGTATCAAACTTCCACAAAGGAAGTCTTTTCTATATTAACACAATGAATTACAAGAAAACTGTTTTCCCATACATTGATTCTTACTACAAAAGATTTCAACAAGATCTCTTGGGTTACAAAGGCATTGCAGGAAAACCACTAATTCACAAAAGCCATTTTTTATTATATTTTATATTATGTATTATTATATTACTCAATTAAATGGTATATGAAATAAGAGCATGCCAAAATCAGACTGTATGTAAATTCTGTTGTGATCATGTTTCAGGGTGTTTCTTCAGTGAAGAGCCACCTCAGGTGAACCTTCTTCAAGGAAAGCGTCCCTAGCACTACACCACTTTTGAGCTACACTGAGTTCCTACATTAACAGCAGGGAAATGATGCTCACTCATTGAATCACTCATTGACACTGGGTATAGAGGCAAGGAAATGAAAACCAGTCCACAATTTGATCTACAGAGGAATATAAACACTCATCTGCACCTCAAAGTATTCTCCCAAATCAAAACATAGTTTCTTACTATTGTGAAAATTCAGAATACACAACACAGATGAAGATGTAAAAGGGCTGGAAATTATAATTCCTACTTCACCTGTACTTATTACCTGATGCTTTGCTTGACAACATTATTGGTTCTAATAGGTTAGAACACCCCAAAATAGTCAAAATTTTTAACCTTCTCATTAAGCTTCAGCCAAACAACCCAGTCACATTTCATGTGAAAGAAAAGCATATTTTATAACCTTAAAAAAACCTGACAGCCATTTTTGAGATGTTACTGGATCCCCACGCTCAGAGAAAGCAATTTAAAATCTGTCAGAGGACATCTGTGACAGCAGATAAAAGGATTATGAATCACTTATGGATGTGGATCCATACTCAAGGATCAAGCATCCAAATGTTTTCACACAATGTCATTTCTAGATTTTTTCATTACTCCTTTGCAGCTCAAGGGAGGCATCGCAAAGTAACAAGAGTCATATTATTATAGCTAAGATAAGCAGTAGGGCCTATGTGAAATACGTCCTAGTGCTGTCCTAGCATATTAAAAGTGTCTGGAAAACTTTATTTCGTGACATTATTAATTTTTCAGAAACTGACCTGAAATTTGTTCCCCTTACTTAAATGACCATGGAACTGCAAATGGCATGTAACATTTTAATCAAAATTATAGAGGCAATATGTAAATTGGTTTCTCTTATTTATTTTGTTTTAATTTACTAAACTTTATAAAATTAATATTTATTTTTGGACTATAGCACATAAACAGTAGGTAAAGTAGAACGTGTACACTTATTTGTTACTCCAATTGCTTGCTTTCTATTTTGACATTGGTTTTGAATCCAACAAAAGCGTTTGTAAAACGTATAAAAATTTCCATTTTACAAGTTAATTTTGACTGTTTGCATTCAACACAGTTTTAAAGAGTAGAAAATGTACTCACGCATGTTTTTTCAAAATACACGTTATCCAAAGGCCTAAGAGACACAAGATGCTTATCCCAACAGGTATAGCAATAAAAAAGATGTCTTCTTTATCTTTAGACAAAAACAAACAAACAAACAAATAAAAACCAAAACACCAATCAGTCCACAGGTGTTTGTCATTTCTTCATGTATTGCCTTAAGACAGCTAATTTTTAATGTCCAAGTCACATAATTAGCACAATTCTAAAGAGCTCTGTCAAAACTAGCCAAAATTACTCAGACTACTGTATAGCAGGTATTGTATGGTGAGTCCAAAGATGAGTATTTTGAATCCAACAAGCCACAGTTATTGAGCCAGAAAACCAGGTCACGATGAGATTTTCCAGGATGTCTTAGGAACAGATTTATTGTATTTTAAAATTTCCTTTATTTAATAGAATCACACAGCAATTTAGATTGGAGGGTGCATCTGTAGATCACCTCATGCAACTTTAAAATTAGATCAGGCTTAGGGTCATACCAAGCCAACCTTTGAAAGCAACCTAGGAAGAAGACTCTACCACCTCTTTGGTCGTCTATTTTTAGATTTTACAGTTACCTAAGTCTGCCATGCAGTGCCACTTCTACCAGCTACAACAAAATAAGCAGCAAATTAAGTGCAGGAGATAGATTTTAAATCACAAAAAAATAGTTACTCTGACTGAAACTCCACACAGACTTCTGAGCTGGCTTCCAAGTACCAGAGTACCAGAGGCCTTTAGGAATGTCCTGAGAACATTCTTCCAGAAGCTGAAATGAGGAAGTGTCTGAACTTCTGATCTGCTGTCATTATAGCAACCTCCTTGTAAAATCTGGCTAAAACAAATAGTAAGAAATAGGAAAAGGTATTTGCCTAGACACACACTGACCACAACCTCTGCACTCATTTATCAATTAAGCTTATATAGCAGAATAGGAGTAACATAATGTGTGGTTATTCTAAAGCTCAGAATGGAGCTCTAAAGCTCAGATGGAAAAATCTACTTTTTAATGAACTGTTAAGGCATCCCATCCCATAACTAATGGCATACACACTGCTGCTTCCACAAACAACAACTCCACAGCTTTACTGACAACTAAACAAACATTTTGGGGGTTGACTTCTAATTTTGATCTTTTTTTTTAGTCTGTGATATGGTCAGTGAAATTAAGTTAAATTCAGCTAGCGTTGCCAATTATTCCTTGTTTTGTTCAACATACTTATAAAACAAACAAAAGTTAACAAATACCTAAACAACAATGTCCTATATTTCTCACTCCCAAACCCATTTTTAAAAACAGTAATAACTAACCTGGATTATTACTTACCCAATTTCAAAGTCTTGAAGGTTTTTGACTCTCCAGTGGTTCCACCAGCTTTGTTGCTTGCCATGATATGGACAGTATATTGTGTATCAGCCTGTAAGGACTTCAGTCTGTATTGCAGAACATCAGAGTTCACTGTTTCATCTTTTTGGAAGATTTATGTCAGTAAGCACACAAAAGTAATGTTATATCAGGGAACTGTACACTTATTTAGCAACTTTTACAATAATAGATCATAAACTATTTTAAAGATAACTTGAAATACAAAGCAATCTTAGCAGTCCTTTTACAGAGAAAACCTAAATTATTAAACAATGTATATCAATACCACTTAAAAGTTTAAGGCAAAACCAGAACCATTATGTATTTACTTCTAAAAATAAATACAAATATTTTTGCTAATATTAAAGATAGGTGAAATTATGATCTCCTTCAGTTTATCACTGAAAACAACGCTTTGAGAACTTTATTTCCTTAAAGCAGTTGGCTCAGAAATTAAGAACTTAAAATAGGTTGTGTAGCTTGTGAAATTCAGCTATATTTCTAATACATGCAGTTAGACAGTGATCATCCAAAAGAATGCCATCTATCAGCACTGGGATACCACCCCAATAAAGTCAGAGGAAAACCAAAATCAACAGGCATGTTTTTCCAAATTTCAAAATGCTTTTATGAATAGAACTCAGTGTTTCCAATGCAATGTGCAGTACCGAAATTAGTATAATGTGCTTCAGGCGTCTTATCACCCTATGTCTACTGACAGTACCAAAAGCATCTTCATTTTAGAAATTACAGTCAGTAAAACATTTTCTGCTGCATAAAGTCGAAGCCAACTCATGCCATCAGTCAGTTCAGTCAAGAAATACACAGGAAATAGTTGTGCTGCAATATGCCCCAAGTTAAACTAAACTGAGTTTCTCTTAAATGAAGTGGGGAAAAGTGAAGTTCTCATGTTAAAAGGTCATCAGTGAAGTCACCTTGGCACACACCCCATGTTCTATTCTTATAAAGAAGACATGATATCAGAGAAGCCTCAAAAAACACAAGTACAACACATTTTCCCATTTAAATTTAACTCCCTTGAGCTGGTATTTAGAATTAAATTTCTAAAGAAAATAATCTGATGCCCTAAAAAGGACACAGCCTGCTTTATATTAGAAGAGATATGGAGAAATATGGCTCTGAACACAAGGCTCCATGTCTCAAGGATGACCCTGCACAATGCAGTCAGCATTAAATTACTCAGAAACCAACATGGTAGGAAGAACTGCACGCAGAGGACTGAATCTGACAGAAATAATTAGCGCTCTCCTTCACATTTAAAAATTACCAAGAGTACTCTTGCTCTGGCTCTGAACCGGACATCCATAAGAAACAGGCATCACAAGATTCGTAAGTTTGCAAACTTTGCAAAAGAGATTGTGTAAGATGCCTGATAATAGTGATGTCTCAAAAAAAGGAAGAAAACACCCATTTCTGAAGCACTGAATGCTCCAACAGTACTCCTCATAAACTACAGAAAGAAAAACTGGGATCACTCAAACACTTTTCAGTAAACCTTCTGCTGAGATTTAAGCTATAGAAATTCTATAGCTATAAAATATATAGCATTACACTGCCAGATTGTATGGACGCTATTCCTGACGCTATTCCTAGAGATTAGGAATATGCTCAAATTTATGTTATCAACCTCCAGACCAGAAAAGCAAGAGCAAGCACAGAAAATCAAACACATCTGAAGAAACTGATCTAAAAACTATGTCGAAAGAAAACATTTCCTGCCAGCTTATTTTACTGTTATTTCCTAATTTGCTTTTAATATAAAAGTGACTGTAGAAACATTTTTAACAGAAAATTTCCACCATACTGTTCCAGAAGCTGAAGGGCTCCAGAAGCTGAAGGCATATCCTTCCAAGGACATGCATGAAACTTAAAAATTCACTGAACCCTCACAATCTATGAAATTGCACAGGATCTATGTCTCTCCAATATATGTTAGCTCCTCTACTCCTGTCATGACTTTTTCCATTGACCTCAAAGCTGTGTCATGATGAAAGAGAGATTAAAAACAGACAGAGACTAGAGCACATGTAGAAGGGGAAAACAGCAGGTATCTGACAAGTAATACTTGCTAATTTGGCACTATCCTACAATTTTCTTTTCTTTTTTTCTCTTCTTTTTTTAACTGTTAATGGTGAACAATCTGCAAAAAACCTCTCCTGTATGAGTTTCCATCCTGGTCTGGAAAGGGAAGAGGAATGACAGTGCTGCCGTACATTGACTGAGTTTATCACCTGGAAATCTCAGATTTACATCTGAGAAGCAGCAAGAACAATGCAGTCAACAGTCATGGCTGTATTGCCATGGGTAATATAACAGTAGTAGTAAGCTGAGAGCAAGTAGTGCTCTCAGTACAAAATAAGTTCAGAACAAAGAAATTGAGAAAAAATATGCATGTAGTATTAAAACAGGGACTATTCTCTAGAATACCCCATCATTTCCATTAAAACTAAACATTTTTCTAATATTTATGTAAAGCACAATTCAGAACCAGAATTTCCGGGCAAATTTATAAGATACGATAACAAGGCACGCTAATAAATCTGACAGCGAATATCTGCCGACAACATATTTTCATAACCCTGTTGAAAGCATTGGTGTTTAATGTATACTTACTCAACTCTTTTCCACCTTCAGGCTTATAAAATATTGTATAGTGAGTGATAAATCCATTTCTTTTATCTTTTGAAATCTCATTCCACTTTATTGTAACTTCATTTTTCCCCAGAATGCCTGTATCAGCCACAGGTCCTTCTGATGGCTCTACACAGAAGCATTATGAAATAGAAGAAGTAGTAAAATAGTCAATGTACCACACGTTATCCACCTCTGTTATTTCACATGTACCCATAACATTAGGGGAAACACATGCATGAGAAAATATGTAATCTTAATGCTCTGACATAGTTCTTAACTTTTCTCACCCTCTTTAGTGTGGGATTTCTTCTGGTAAAACTTCCCCTCATCTATTCAAGCGTTTGCACAGTTCTAAGTGTTACTGTATTCAAGTACCTTGAGATCTTTAAAACCTCTAGTGTCACAACATCAGAGAGAGACCAAGAGGTAAAGCATCTTTAAGCACTCATGGGGGGACTCAGGTGCAAGGCCACTGGCCATGCAGGAGGTTTCTGGCTGAGGTGGGATTCAAGTGGCATCTCCAGCCCCCCCAGCCTTGCCCGCTGCACTGAACAAAGCCTTTCTGCTCACACAATACCACTTCACACGCATTGCTCATAACTTTGAAGAAAGGCTTCTCTGTTTTTCAGTTTTAAAATAAGTAACTTCCTTCCCATTCTCTAACAACCTTGAGTGTTGTCACAGCTACCCATAAACAGGAAAGCACTCAAAACACAGTTCTAACTGTGCTAGTAATTATTACTTAAACATAAAATACTCCATTGCCTCCTCCCAGTAATTAGTGCTGTTTAGTGGTGCATTGTACTATGTGCTCGTGCATATTTGCATAGACCTATTTAAGCACACACGCAAAAATCAGTATTTTCACATGGAATCCTAAAATTACTGGCAAACTACATGCTTACAGCTGGCTGTATAAACCACTGAATTCACATCAAACATCTACAAACAAAGAAAGTTTCCCCCTTCCCCTGCAAAACACTACTTCATCCACAGGTTCTATACATGTGGATAAGTGTCATGGCTTTTTTACCATTTTTTATGCAGGCAACTGCAAATATTTTTGTTGCATTATAAAATTTAACAAAAAGTAACCTTTTCAAACCACCCATATTATTTTGTGAGTAGAATTTCTTCATATATTGAGTCTGACAAATGTAGTCAAGCATTAAAATAAAGTAAAATTATATATCTAAATGAGTTGTAACATTGAAGAGATAGCTAATTTTAAAAACTCTTTCATGTTTACAGCTATATTTTTTCCAAGTGTTTTGTATACAGAATGTAAACTTCAGAAAAAAATCCGTGGATTCAAGCAGCAATGTACCTGTATCACAAGATGCATATTTTCTTACAGACCAATTTTGTCACTGAACAGAACTGAAATCAGGAAGCCTGAAACCTTTTTTTTCCCCACCATCTTCATCCCTCTTTCAAATAATGATAGCACCAAATTGCTGTAAGATAATACATCCTGAGAAACAGACTACAACACATCTTTCACAACATGATTAGTTTAAAATACATACTTTTTTCTTGAATGTAGGTTTGTACAGAAGATGGAGCTGCTACTTTACTTCCATAAAGGGGATACACTGAGATGTTATAGCATATAAATGGTTTGAAATTTTCTGTAAAGAAAAGAATATTTACAGACAATCTCTATGTGAGATTAATACAACGAAAATAGATAAATCACAAGGGAATTCTAAATATTCTGTTACAGACTATTTTCTTCAACACTTTAGTAAGCTCTGTTTGTAAATATTGTCTTGAATTCTCAATTACTGCCTTTAACACTTTTTTTTCTTAGTAGTATTTGTAAGAGCACATGGTTTCTGATTCATTTTTCATTAGAAATACCGTGAGCAGATAATTATATTTCATCTTCATACATCTTCTCTATATGAACCCCCTTAACTCAAAATGGTTTATAGTTTTGGAGGAAGTCTCTATTTTCAAATAACCAGTATAAAATTACACTTAACAGTAATATTTTTAGTTTCACATATCTTTATGTTTACTGCTCTGCAGGAGATAGTTTTGTCTCATGCATCAAACAGATTAAAAAGTAGTGGGGTCCTAGCTCTTAACACTTAGGACCTGAAGGAATGGCCTGCAGCTGTGTCAGGGGAGGTTTAGGTTGGATATTAGGAAACAGTTCTTCACCCGGAGGGTGGCTGGGCACTGGGACAGGCTCCCCAGGGAAGTGGTCACAGCACCAAGCCTGGCAGAGCTCAAGAAGTGTTTGGACAATGCTCTCAGGCACATGGTGTGATTCTTGAGGTGTCCTGTGCTGGGTCAGGAGTTGAACTGCAGTGAGTCTTCTGGGGCACTTACAACTCAGAATATTCTCTTATTTCTACACAGATGTTCCAGCTATGTCAACTGCATATCCACTTCTAACTAGCCTGACTCAAGAGTACAATCATCCCAAGTGAGATCTGTGCAGTAGAATTTTATGTTTCAAGACACAGTTCAAGCTTCTGGAAATGAAGTTTTGAACTCTGAACCATTCAGCAGCCAAATAATCAACACAGTGCACTCCCTACTTACAACAACTCCCATTAACTCTGAGAGGACACATCTGTGGCTTCACATCCCATGGAATGAAACCAGCATAAAGGATTTCCTTGATCATTCCTTCTCAAGCTCTGCAGCTTGCTCAACAAGAATAATGGCTTTTGACAGATCCAAGCATCATATGAGCTTTCTGCTGCTCTTTCAGTCCCTCACACCTATTGCAATGCAGCAAGAGTTATGATGGCCATTATATATACATCACCCCAGCTGAAACCAGCTGGGGTTAGAGTTACTTTTCTTCACAGCGGCTGGTATGGGGCTGTGTTTAGGGTTTGTGCTGAACACAGGGTTGATAATACAGAAGTGCTTTTGTTATTGCTGAGCACAGCCTTACACTGAGCCAAGGCCTTTTCTGCTTCTCATACTGCCAGGCTGGTGAGGAGACTGAGGATGCCTGGGAGGCTGGGAGGAGGCACAGCTGGGACAGGTGACCCCAAATGGCCAAAGGGATATTCCAGACCATGTGACATCATGCTCAGGATATAAAGTGGAGGGAAGAAGGAGAAAGGGGGGAACATTTGGAGTGATGGTGTTTGTCTTCCCAAGTCACTGTTACATATGGTGGGGCCCTGCTCTCCTGGAGATGGCTGAACACCTGCCTGCCTACAAGAAGCAGTGAATTAATTCTTTGATTTGCTTTGCTTGTATGAATGGCTTCTCTATTAAACTGTCTTTATCTCAACTCATGAATTCTCCCTCTGATTCTCTCCCTGATCTCACTGGCGGGCCAGTGAGCAAGCAGCTGCCTGGGGTTTGGCTGCTGGCTGGGGTTAAACCACGACAGTCCTTTCTGGGGAGACAGGCAGGAGCTGAACCATTGAGACAACAACAGATTTGATTGGCATGTATTAGACTGACCTCTTAGCTGTTAGTGCTGTTCAGCTAGTGATGAGCAGGCTCCTGGGCTTGCTATGGGGCTCACTTGCCTGACTGTATTTAGAATCTAGTGCTTGTTAGTGGCCACTTTTTTTGCTTTTGCTGCTTGCTGTAGTGCTGCACTGCTTAACACCTTACTGAACTGTGCCTGAGAACGTTTTGATAACAGCCATGGGGATGTGCCTGGGCTGGCAGGTGATGTTCTGGACAGACTGGAACTCCAGTGTGAACTTGAGTTGAAGGCACTGTGATGTGTGAATGAGTCCACAATGGAGCATCCACCTGCAGCCCGTGGAGGACCCCACACCAGAGCAGGTGGATGCCTGAAGGAGAATGTGACCTCACAGGGGACTCATGCTGGAGCAGCTTTTTAGTAACTGCAGCCCGTGGGAAGTACCCACACTGGAGAATTTCAAGGACTGTATGCCATGGGTGGGAACCCATGCTGAAACTGCAGAAGTAAAGATTCCCTTGCAGCCTGTGGTGAAGATCATGGCGAAGCAGGCTCTCCCCCTGCAGCCCATGGAGGACTATGATGCTCTCTCTCTGAAACACCTGAAGGAGCATGACTTTTTCCCATATTCAGATTCTTCCTTTTTTTGTTTTAGATTTCTCCACCAAAATAATATACATCTGTCACAGGCACCCCTACTGGCATGAGATCAAGCCACAGAACCTTTTTAACACAAAATCTGTAGCCTAATTTTATATGGGTGCAAACACCACATTGCATATTGCATGAAAATTTGAAAGAGCGAGAAATGCTATTAAATTATATGCAGAGATTTCAGTAAAGCATGTAATAACACTGCTATGTTCAAAATGGTCTGAGAAAGGCTGCATGAGTTCATCCTTGTTTGTTCTTTCCAGTCTACCTATAAATATGTGTACACCTGCACATTGTTACAGCTGTAACTGATAAATAGACATACTTTTGTTAGTTTTCCAGTTTGTAGAATTCAACACATATTGCCATGATCTACTAAAAGGGTCCATCTCCAATTCCTCATACCACTCAACCACATATTCAGTTGCATCTGGTTCAGAGGCTATCCATTCCACAACCACTTCTTCATTTGTTGTGAAGGTCCTCACTTTTTCAATAATTTGAGAGGCTAAAAATTTAAGAGAAGACATCAGCAATTCTATCTTTATAAAACTTGAAAAACACATGCAGAATTCAAGGACCAATCTCTCTTTTAGAATCCAAATTTTACAGTGTGTAAAATTTTATAAATCAAGTTACTACCAATTTTGCAGGCAGTGCTGATAAGCAAGTTTTGATTGAGAGGACAAAGGCAATGGAAGAACAGTAAAGCAAGTCAGCAAGGTTATGAGAAAAGTATAACATGACAATGAGAAATCATACCTTTTTCATCAGTGGATGGAATCCTCAAAATAGCTTCAAGAGAATCTCCAGCAGAGTTATATGCAGTGACAGATACTATATGTGCCTTTTCATTTAAAAGTAAAGTAATTTTCTTATCAGTAGAGTTGTTTGTCATTTTAAGTGCAGCCTTGTTTTCCGGAAAGTACTGTATTTTGTAGCCTGTAACTCTCCCAGAAGGTGGAAAGCTATTTGGTGGCTATTAAACAAATATGCAGTAGTAAGTGTTTTATAGTATTATTTGCACAAGCAAAAATACGTGCTGTATTAACGAGTCCAGAACAAATTACAAAACTATTATACTATATTTAGAAAAGCAAGGTATTTTCTTCAGGCCCATCTTCAAGACAGACAGCCACAACAATTTCCTTGAAGGAGTTCAAAAGTCAGATACTGAGATTTGAAATGCATAGAATCTTTGGACAGTTTATAGAGGATTAAAGCAAATTTAAACACAATTTCGGTAAGATGGATTATTTAAATGCTGTTTTAAGGACTTTCAATGAGATTTTCCAGTGATCTGAACACAATTAAAGGCTCCCTTTCTACACAGATTACAAAATTCCATTCATCTACCTTTCAGTAAACAGAAGCCTCTTCAATTCTGATTTAGTTCAGTGAAGGGAGTTTTTTCGGATAACAGCAAATGCCTCTGGCAGTTATATGTTCTACAACACTAACATACTTAAACCCAACATCAGCTGCAGGATACCAATATGATTATCAATTCACAAAAAGTGTATATACCTTCCACATAAGATGTACAGATCTACTTCTAGATGAGTGTGAAGACTCAATTACTCTCCACAAATCCACTTTTCCCGAAGGAGCTATTTAAAGACACAAAAAATAACTTGAAATTTGTTGCTATATTTAAAAGATAGTTTAATATGGTGAAAATAATCAAAAGGTTTTAAACATACAGTCTGAGAGAATCCTATCAAAAGTACGTTTTCTCTTGTGTAATGCTGTGCCTTTTTTCCCCCTAATTAGGCACAGCTTCTTTCTTTCAATAAATCTCCCTCTGCTTGCTTTTATTTGTTGAGTCCTAAAGTCTCCCAGAAAATGTTTTCTAGTCTTGATTTATAACTGGCAATTTAATTTCTCCACTTGCAATTAATTTTATTGGACATACATGCTACACTACTTTTCTGCTACTCTCTTACTTTGCCTTTTTCAATCTCCATCTACACTCTTAGTTTTCCCTCTCTTCACTGTCTACTCACCTATTTTCATCCTTAGCCCTACATTGCTTGAATCACTTTTCAAATCTCCTCCACTACTTGCTCTTATCTTTCAGTTTTCCCCTTCTATCTTTAAAAAAAATGCATGTTCTGTTTAAGCAATAGAATACTAAATTCAACAGTCTGATAATATGTTGAAGACACAGTTTTTCCTTATTAAATCCTAATGCCTTAAGTATAACAGAAGAAAACTTTTGCAGATAGTTAGCTTACCTTTCTCTTCTGTGCTTCCTGTTTTCTCTCCACTCCATTCACTCCAAAATTTTGAGACATTACTGCTACACCGAATGGCAACAGAATACTCTGTGGAGTCCCACAAATCTGTGAGATTACACGATCCTGTTTTGTCATCAGAATTCAATAGGACAGTGACAAATTTCTGAAAATACATACATGAATAAAAATTATTTTATATAAAATTACGTGCAGATTTATGATTTATTTTCTTAAAAAAACACAAAAGATGCAGTTTTCGTGTTTCCCGCCTCACTCATCTGAAACTCAAGATTGCTTGCTTTATACTTCATTTTTGTGTGTAGCATCTTTGTTCTTCCCGCAAAACTCGAGGGTTTGAAAAACTTGAGCCCAAACTAGGTCTGTACTGCCTGACTCGTGGCTTGAACAGTGTGCAGCTCACATATGATCCTACAGCAGCTGTACTGGCACAAGAGCTGCTGGTGGAATGCAGTTCCCACTGGTGGGAAGAAACTGGTTATTGCTAAAGCCATTATGATGATAATGTCCCACAACAGCATCCTGGGGGAAGTAGTGATCCTCCACAGTTTGTGGTTTAGCTCAGTACTTATTTCCTTTCTTGTTTTTCTTTTCTGAGTTACAAGGCCTTCTAGCTCTTAGCCATACAACAGTGGCTGTGGGCTGTCCCAAAGATTGTCAGTATAGGATTAAAATGAAAAGGCAAATGCAAAGACAAAAAATTCTGGTACCAAGAGGAAAAAAAGTAAGATGAAGCCTGTAAGTGGTGAAGGAAGACAAGAGTATGAGAAATAAATGACGCAGTATCTTTTCGGAAAAGTAATGACAAGGTGAGTCAATTCTTTCTCTTAAAAGGAATCTCACTCACTTCAACACTCCCAACAGGGCTGAAAAAAGAAATTCTTGGCTTCTACCAGTTGAACCTTCCAATGAAAGATGAATCAGTCTATAACAATACAAAATGCAGACACTCACTCGTCTGAACACCATAGTGGGAAGCGCACTGCCTGATGAAACTGAAGATTTTAGTCTGTTCTGATCTCAAGAAACTCACTGTCAAAAAAGCCCTTCTATGAGAATGAATTCAGGGATCTACAAACCGCTGTAGCTGACAGACTCTGCAATGAACCTACAACAAAAAGGGCTTCAAAACTCCTGCAGAAGTTGACATAGAATTGGAGACACCTCATACTAGGCTTTAGTTACTTGCGAAAAGGCTGTTAACAAAATAGCATTATAATTAGAAACTTAGTAGAAACTTAGTATATGCAAGTAGAAAAACAAGTCACGTGTTTTTCACTCAGTAAAAACAGTTCACACCAAACTATTTAAACTGGTTTGGCAGGATGACTTAAAAGGCCAAGAAGATATCTGTCATCTGCTCAAATAATTTTTAGTTGGGGTTTTTGGGGGGTTGGTGTTGGGGGTTTTTTTGCATATATGTGCTGACAGAAAAACAGCTCCCACGTCTTTACTAATCATGGATAACTACTGTTTTTTCTGGAATATCCGTGGGAAAATGCAGGTGCGATCTGAGGAAGCAAATGGACATATACTGTATTTGATAGCAAAAAAGCGGACAGGTGACTTTTAGTGCAGGTGCTGAAAAATAGACACAATACACAATAAAGTTGTAGCTTTCCAGGGACGTGAATGTTTTCAACATTTGGAAAGGACCTCATAGCATTGAAGTGTCACAAGTATACCAGTGCCTTGACTCCAAAGGGATAAACATCTCAAACAGGTCTTTTAAACAATTATTAGTTCCATTTCTAATATCCCAGTTGGACATGAGCCATCTCGCCCACCCAATCATCCTGACTATTATATCCTGAATCAAAAAAACTAGTATGTCATATCTACAGTAAAGATGCTTGCCATGAGACTGTGAGAAGGATGATGCTTAGAAACATCTTTAGTATTAGAAACTTTTTTAAAGCTCTGAAGAGCTCATCTTAATGAGTTTTTCTCTCCCAAAATTACACATGTAGTGCATAAAAGAGTAAGATCAAGGCAGACATCTCGGTGCAATGAGCTTTAAAAAACAACCCAAGAAACTTGACCCATTCTTCAATTTGGAAGAAGAAATAGTAAAACTACAAACAGATTGCCTTCCATATTCAGGACACAGAGCACAGGAATAGATCAGCTGAAATATGCAAATACTGGAGTTTTTTACAACAGTTCCATTTAAGTGTCAGAAAGACAAACTCAGAAAAATAACTTTGCTTATTTTCCATCTTGTAGAATTTATGTTTTCATTCACTTTAAAATTAATGTAACATTACTCCATCTTAACCAGATTCAAATATTGTGGTTGTGAGTGAGTGCTGTTTTCAACGCCAGAGTGCAAGGGAAAAATAAAATATTTTGACTGACTGCCTATGTAATCCCTTGGTCTAAGGTCATCCCTCAACCTTTCACAGAATTATACCGAGAAGTATGGTATGTACCAAAACAGATATTGACCAAAAGAAAGAGGACAATTAACCCTAGACAACGAAACAATGTTCTTAAGATTATGCACCCCAATAACATTCCACTAAAATAACAAGGTTATATTCATTATTTCAAACTACTTGTTGCCTTTTTTCTACTTAAACTCTTCTAACATTAAGAAATTAGTCACAAAGAAACTAGCATTCAGAAGAAAAATGATGTAACTTACCGTAATGTTTGAATATAAGTTTCTGTATTGAACCAGGCAAGTTAAAGGTTTAGAAGGGATAATCTTCTCAGGCATTTCCCAGGTTACTGTAAGTAACTGCTTTATACCAGGGGTGTTTTTAACTGAAAGTATTTTAGGGGGTGCAAATTTCTCTAGAATGAAGAAACAAAAACATTAAGAAAGGAAATATATCTATAAAAGTTCAGAATTTCTCTATGTGTGTTCCAAATTTAATCCTTATCTCGAAAACACGCATCCAGTCAGAGTATTCACGTGATGGCTTATTTTATAGACATAATTCTACATATGGAAAGTTATCTGTAACATGTAGCTGACTTAATTAGATTGGACTTCGAAAAACCCGGTCTAGTGCAAGGTTTCCCTGCCCACTCAAGCCTTTCTATGATTCTGTGATTCTACTCACAAACCTGCTCTCAAACTCATGTGCAGATGTGTTTCATCTGTATCAGCAGCGAGAAATACTACTCAGAGACAACAGCAAGGAAATTAAATGAAGCAGAGCTGGGATGCCAAAGACAAGACTGAACTGCAGATGAGGAAAGAATTCAGCTGAAAAGGATCTGAGGGGGAGAGAAGTGTAAAGGAGATGATAGGAAAAGAATGGACTAGCAATGAGAAAAGACATGTCTGGCACAGAGAATGTGGAGAGTAATGAGGAGTCACAGCAGGTCTGAACACAGGAATAAGGGATATGACTGGAGAGATCACAGGTGCTGCAGCAAAAAGTAGTCAGTTAAAAGGGTTATTGATTAACTACAACACCAAAATGAACAGAGGAAAACACAGCATAGGGCAGAGGGAGAAAAGGTAGACAAAATATTATTACTGTTCCTGTATGCAATCATTATTGCACATAAAACAGGAGGCTTTTTTTAACATTCCTAACCAGAAGGTAGAATAGCAGAGTAAATGATAGGTGGCCCTGGAGAAATTATAATATCTCTATTCATTTGCAGCCAGGCATTGCACTGACATTTGGTACCACTCTGAAATACGAAAGTACAGTTCAAGTACCAATTAGGTTGACAAAAAGTTTTAGTGTGTGGCCTTACTTGTCAATAATTAAAACCTTAGTAATTTATAACGGCTGCATCATACATCAGCTTAAAAAAATATTGTTGTAGTTAGATATTTCATACCATTAAAACAACACCCTGTCATTTTTCACCCCCTTGCAGTAAGATTAAGAGACTTCTGAAAATTACTGCTGTAACACCAACCAGTTTGAAGAATTTTACATAGGAAGTTCACCAATTAAATCTTTATTTAACTCATTTTTAATTACCTACTCCACTCAAAGGTATAGAATCACACTCTGTTGAGGCTTCACCCAAAACATTTCTAGCTTTCACCTGAAAACAAAATTTATCACTATATGGAGCATTTGGACGACGAAATGAACATGATTCTGTATTACTCTCGCAGGAGAGGACTGAATATGGATAACCATTCCTAAAAAAGAGAAAAATAAAAGTAGTTAGAAACTAGAGGATTTTCTTAGAATAATTAAAACTCATTGTTAGGTTATTATTTATATATTTTTGAGGTTGCAAGACCTTTTTACCAGTGAACATCTTTAGATGATACGTTTGTGCAAACAAATACTCTTTTCTAATTGCACTGCCCCCTTGTACCAGTGCTTTTGTAGTCACATGCTAAACTCAGCTAGGGAGATATCTGGATTAAAACTAATGTTTAGTTTTGGCTGGAAACAGTTCTGCAATCCAATTCACTCTGTGGTTAATTAAAAGTTTGTGCTTTTCTAGCTTCTGTTCTAGCTTCTGGCTTCACAAACTCAGCTAGGTTATAAACTATAGAAACACCAGAAGGAGTGAGAAAGTTGCTCATAAAAATGTAGAAGCCTAAAATGCCAAACCTAAAATGGAGATAAAACTAAAGAGGTTTTCCTACCCTACAATTTAAATTAAAAAGATACTATAAATGAGTACAGTATGAAAAAGTACCCTTCAGAGTCTGAATTCCTTCCCATTCTCAAGAATAACTTCAGGCATTTCAGAAACCTCTTCTAGAAACAATACTGGAGTCTTGGTTAGGCAGAAAAAGAGCACTACTACAAGTAGCACTATCAACTACAGACTGACAAGTACATCTGGGACAAAATCTGTGCTATCACCTTCAAAATCCTATTTGAGAACTGCCTTGGAACAACACTGATTTCACCATTTTCACAGTAACTTACGAAAAAGCAAGCTCCTAATTAATATTTAAAATTTAACAAATTGAAAGAACCAAGTATCTGTGCTTCTACACAGAAAAGCATGAGAACACACAATTTGTATTGGTAAATAGAAATCCCCAAGAAATCCAAAAGAACAATTCTGGATTCTTTCACTGAAACCTTATGACTCCAAAGGTCACTAGGTTAAACCCTACTGGAGTCAAGCAGAATACTGGAGTAAAGCTTTATGAATTTTGATGGGGAATTTTTTTAAGCAGAGGAGGAAGCAATCTTCTTTACCCATCCAAAATGAGGATAGTTCATTACAGAGAAAGTTTCTGGTAACACTCTCACAAAGTGCCTCCATTCTCCATATGTGCCTATGCTCACTCAGTTTTCAATCTAATTAGTAATGTTACTTCAAGGGAACAAGTGAACATCAGTTCTGATATAAACATTTCTCTACTGAATATTGGGTTGAGAATGTTCATTTCCATTTTACAGCATACTAAAAAGGTATCAGATTGTAACTTTTTTCAACAGTTACCAATTCTGAAAATTAATTAACTTAATTTGGAGTCTCAGCATTTCTCAGTAATCTCCATGATGTTTCCAAGTTTTCTTTAAACAGAAGTCAGGATGAGGAGGAAAGGAGCTGGTTGTCACACCCCAGCAACCCAGTTCCCAATACCTCCTATACTTACACTCTCCGATAAAGAGTATAGTTTCTTGCAAAACCTGTTTCTCTTCCTGGGTCCCAGGTACAGGTAATGTTATCACGAGGGTAAAAAATGCAGGAAATATTTTCTGGCTTTTCTGGAGGAACTACAGTGACAAAAGTTTAAAAAAAAAAGAAATGCAGTACAAATAAGTAACTTTAATGCGAACCCGATTGTTTTTGGTCAAAAAGCAGATTAGCAAACTTCATTCAATGTCTTCGTAGCACTTCTTTTTATCATAGTTCTGAGGAGCCCTCAGAACTCCTCACAAAACCAAAACCAAAACCACTCTTCCTTACCCTGGGGAGACAGTGAGATTTTCTCCAACTACTTCTCAGAAATATTTTACTAAGTGTGCCTAAAGGCAGTAATTTTAACTATCTTATATCATACCACTGCGTACACTGTCCTGAACCTCTAAGTATACACACACCCCACCCACCCCCTGCAACACACCTTTAGCTCGAGGTCAGTCCAGAAAGTAAGAGGAAAACAAAGAAACAGCAAAAGCACCAAAAAACACGCATCCTCTGACAGACAAAACTCCTTTTGGTTCTCTCCCAAAATATCTAATCATTTATCCAGTGAAAAAGCCAAATCTGAGAAACCTGCACAACTTCAAAAGTGCAGAAGACAAATTCCTGCAAAACAGATCTATGTGACCTTGAAGAGATCACTAATTCTGGAGTCTCTTTATCTTACAAGGAAGATAGCACAAAGGAAACAACCTTCTGCAATCCCTATAGTCTGAAGTCATCCATAAAAATGTAACACCCTCAAAGACTTTTTTTTTTACAGCCCAATTTCTTCACTGGTTAGAAGAAATTGGAGTAGAATGGAAGAGAACTGTGCTCAATGAAATAAACTGGTCGAAAAAGCCAAGCCCTCTTTTCAAAACAGTACTTTTCTGTTTCATCTAATAGAATTCTCAAAAGAACTTTCTTTTATCAACAAGCTTACAGCACACTAAACTTTGCAGACAAGCAAGACCTTTTGCTGGATTTGATTCTACAGATGTCTTGCATTTATTGCTGCTTTATTGGAATGGGACCCCCAGGCATACCTTAGTATAATATGGACTTCATCTGTTCAATAAATTAGACAATTCATATACATATTTTAACGTTCTCCATAAGAGATTGTAATTACAATTTCTTTGGAAGAGAGGATTAGAGAGGGAGAAAGCTAAAGCTGGCTAGGCTAGAAAGAAGATATAACCGAAGGGACAGACCCAGTATCTTTGGAACTCAGCAGAAAACTCCAGCTGGACAAAAGTCAGGGTCAGAGAGGTTATAGACCTGTGTCAGTGAGGAATGCCTGTGATTTCACGCTTTATTTCAGGAAAAAAAGAAAATATATATATATGCTTGAATTCAGGTGTTTTAAAATGCCACAACCAAAATTTGCTGTTTTAAAAGTAAAATTATTACAGTAAGTTATTTTAAAATGTTAAGATTATTTTTCTGCATTTCTACTTACAGCCAGATTTAACTTCTGTGTGAACCAAAAGTTGTTCCTTGTCCAAGTACTTCATGAAGCATTTCAGATAAGCTGTGCTGTAAGTGAAATTATGGATGGTTATACTAGATACAGTCTCATTCACAATGTTACAGTTTTCTGGACCAATCAGTTCATCGTTCAATCTCCAGATGATGTGGCTTGCATTTCTCGGAGGCCTGTAATGTTTTCTAAGAATACAGAACCGGTTCAGGGGGGATCCTCTTTTAATTGCAGGAGAAGAAGGAAAAATTTCAGCATCTCCAATAGAGTTTTCATCTAAAAAAAAAATGAAAGACATCACATAGCCTAATTCCTCTTAAAATACTAGTGAAAAATGGTAAATTGTTTTGTTGTCTACAGAATAATTTTTTTTTTCATATAGAGCTCAAATAAAACACCCACTTAGTCATTCAAATCAGCCATTGTTGTTTGAAAATTCAGTTCACATTAATTACTATATTACAATAAGTATTAGAGTGATTTTTCTATAACTTCACAAAAATAATGAGGAAATTTCCACTCAGATACCTTTTTAGTAGCTCTAAATGTAGAGCAGAAAGTCTTGTCTTTTAAACCTGTTTTTATAAAACATTCCTATATGTAAAAGATATGCATATAATTTACATGCATTTATCATTAGTAATTACAATATTTGAAAACATATTATACCAGGAAGGTTAAAATTTACAACTAAGCTGCAGTATATTTCAATATCTCACTAGTATCTGTACCCCTCGTAGAACTTACATTCCCAGATAGAGTTCAGGAATCATATCCAAAATGCATGTAAAAGAAAAACACATAAGTGGGCTGAATGAATGAATTCAACACAGTTATCAAACAGTGCAAGAATCACTCACAAGAGTCCTGCAGAGAACTACCTGCTTTTGTTGAGGTTTTCTTGCTGCTACTTATTTCTTGAAGCCAAATTTCATGAATTTGAAATTATTAAATAAATAAATTTCATAAATAAATCTATCAACAAGAGGGACATCAAGACTGGCATAAATTAATTTTTCTATATATACACTGTACACTAAGTCAATCACCTACTAACTTCTACTTTTAAAATATACTTTTCCTACTTTCAGGACTCTTCAAAATTTCATTTGGAGAATGTTATCTTTATGAAAAATTTATTAAGGCAAGACAGGTGCTAATAATCAAGAAACATACCTGCTGCAGAGCTGCAGAGCAGGACGAATATCCAAATCAAATTGTTGAACATTTTCTTCTCAGTAACCATGGGCAGAAAATGCTGTCATTAAATAAAAATAAAAGTAATAAACTTCAATTATACAACAATGCCCTTGTGAGACTTTGTTAGCATTTCTGTAAGAGTTAATAATGTTATTTGGCACTTCTCACTTGTATTCAAGTGAAGTACTGCTTTGTCTAAGTGTTACTTTCCTGCAAAATGGAGAAACTGGATGCAATTTTCTTAAGAAAAGTTGCATACAACAAAGAGAGAGATAAGCGTACCAAAAATACCGCTGAGGGCAATCCAATCCACACAAGCGTTTCACCTACAAAGGATCATGTAAGTAACTGGTAAGAAATGCATCTACATTCACTTGACATTCAGCCTGCCTAGTCTTCTTCTAAGCAGATTCATTTCGTGAATTCTTCAGAAAATGAAGGCTGTCACAGGAGAAGGAATGACCCGCCTATCTCGTGCATCCCCACCCAATAATGAAATTGTTCAGGAAGTGGACAACAGTCCAGGTCACCTCTCAACCAAAAAAGAATGAATTCACATTGGTTTTACCCCAGATAAATGACCTTGGCAACAGACCTGAGTACACTCTGCAAAGACAAAGGAAGGCACCTCTCTTTGGCTTGCTCTTGGAAGCTGAACTCCTGTGCAGCCAAAAGACCTCAGACTCCAGAGTGAGAAGGAGGAAAGCAAAGTATTAGACTGATTTCTTCTAAAAGCACAGCTGAATCTAGGGTTTCATGGGAAAAATTAGAAAAATCAAACAATCCCCTTGCCCTGAGTGCTGCTGTCAGCACTTACAGAATCACAGAATGTTTGTTTGGAAGGAATTCATAGAGACCATCTGATCCAAACTCCCTGCTTACACAGGACCTCCTAGACCCAGCTCCTCAGGACCATGTCCAGACAGCTTTTGAAGATCTCCCTTCATGGAGACTCCACAAACTCTCTGGGTAACCTGCTCCAGCACTCAGTCACTCTCACAGCAAAAAAGTATTTGCTAATGTTCAGGGGGAACCTCCTGTGTTTCAGCTTGTGCCCCCTGCCTCTGGTCCTATCACTGGAAAGATTCTGGCTCTTCTCTTTGGACCCTCCCTCAGGTACTGATGAGATCCCCTCTGAGCCTTCTCCATGCTGAATAGTCCCAGTTCCCATATGACAGATGCTCCAGCACCTTAATCATCATTGTGGCCATTCCCTGAACTCTCTCCAGTATGTCCATGTCTCTCTTGCTCTGAGGAGTCCAGAACTGGATAAAATATTCCAAGTGTGGTGTCAGCAGTGCTGAACAGAGAGGCAGGATCACCTCCCTTGACCTGCTGGTTGCAGTCCTAATGCAGCCCAGGAAACCAACATTCTTTGTCACAGGGGCACAGTGATGGCTCATGTTCTACCAGGTGTCCAGGACCCACAGGGCATTTTCTGCAAAGCTACCCTCCACCCAGCCAGGCCCCCACTGCTCTCTGGGGTTGTACCTCCCCAGATGCATTTGGCACTTCTCCTTGCTGAACTTCATGAATTTCCTGTCCTGTTCCATTTGTCCAGTTTGCTGAGGTCACTGTGGACAGATCAACCCTCTGGCTTATCGGTAACCCCTTTCAGTTTTGTGTGATCAGCAAACTTGCTGGGGGCATGCTCTGCCAGAGCATTCTAATCCAGAACATTGATGAAAATGTTGAATAGGACTGGATCCAGTATTGCCCCCTGGGGTACACCACTAGTCACTGGCCTCCAACTGGACTTCACGCCATCGATGACCACCCTGTGGGCCCAGTTGTTAAGCCAGTTTTCAATCCACCCCACTGCTGATCCAGCCCATGCTTCATCAGCTTGTCTGTAAGAATCCATCTGTAAAGCAGCCCAACTCCAGCAGGCATGGCAACCCACACTGCTCCTTTGGCCAGTAGGTAGATCTGCCTGTAGAAAATACAGGTGTCAGATCCCCTTCACCACAGAAGGGCCTAGAACCCAGTATTCCCACTTACCAGACAAGCAGCTCTACCTACTGTGTTCGCAAGCAAAACATGGGAATTACTGTTTTGCAGCTAGTTAGGGTTCCTGTTTCCTGTTAGGTTTTCAGATTTATCTGGAATTTCGGCTCTCCATCAAACGTGTATCTCAGGAAGGCTCCAGATGGGAGGCAAGCACTATCTCCCTAAAACAGGTACACCAGCAGCTTTCAGTCCCAACAAGGTATCTCCTCCTCCCACAGGTACAGACAATGCTAGGAAGCAGGTGTGCACCAGGTCACTGTTTGGGACAGAGATCTGTAAGTGGGATATAGGCAGTAGGGGCTATACCCTACACTATGGTTCCTTCCATGAAAACTTCTTGGATTTGCTAAAAAAGTAGGCTTTACAGTAACCCAAAAGAGAAAAACATGGTAGAAACAATGCTTTGTGCTCAGTTTCTGTCAGAACTCTACCTAAATATTATTTTCAGTTTGTCTTGGGAAGCATTTTACAAACTTTGGGGCTATGACAGTAAAAAACAGGAGAAAAAAAATTAAAAGGACACATGGGATACAAAAAAATGAGGGAGAAGTTGGTCCAGTGATATATTCTTAAAATACAGCAGAAGCAAGATGTGTGCCAACAAGAAACAAAGCCAGTACATAAAGAGAATCTAATACCACGTATTCACCTATGGTGTACGTTCTTGTTCTCAAAACAGTAAAGATGAATTACACTACTGATGGCAATTAAAAAAAGCAGTTGTTCAAAGTATTCTGCACCAGCACAACACCAGAAGCCTTTCTCATTGCCCTTGATGTCCTTGGCCAGATTTAATTCTATCAGGGCTTTAGCTTTCCTAACCTGATCTCTGGCTGCTCTGTGTATTCCTCCCAGGCTACCTGCTTCCACCCTGTGTAGACTTCCCTTTTGTGTTGGAGTTCATCCAAGCAGGCCTCCCAGCATTTTTGCTTGACTTCTTCCTTGTAGCAATGCATCGATCCTGAGCTTGAAGAAGATGATCCTTGAATATCATCCAGCTCTCTTGGGCCCCTCTTCCTTCCAGGGCTTTATCCTATGCTATTCTACCAAGCAAGACGCTGAAGAGGCCGAAGTCTGCTCCCCTGAGGCCAGGGCAATGGTCTGTTGTCCTTGCTGTCCTAAGGATCTTGAACTCTGGAGTTTTGCAGTCATGGCAGTCAAGACTGCCCTTGAGCTTCACCTTCCCACCAGCCCCTCCTTGTTGGTGACAACATGGTCCAGCATAGCACCTCTCCTCATTGACTCCTCCGTCACTTGGAGAAGGAAGTTACCACCAACACATTCCAAGAACCTCTTGGATTGCCTGTGCCCGTCTGTGTTGTCCCCCCAACAAATACTGGGGAGGTTGAAGACCCTCACAAGGCTGCTCCTATCTGTCTGTAGAGGGCCTCATCTGCTTGGTCTTCCTGGTTAGGTGGCCTGCAGCAGACCCCCACTATAATGTCCCCTGTCCCCGCCCTCCCGTCAATCCTGCCCCATGAGCTTTTGGTCAGCTCCGCATCCACCCCCAGGCAGAGCTCTGTGCTCTCTGGCTGGTCATTGACACAGAAGGTGACATCTTCTCCTCATCTCCCCTGTCTGTCCTTCCTAAGGAGCCTGTATCCTTCCATTTCAGCACTCCAGCCACAGCAGGCATCCCACCACATCTCCATTATGCCAGTAAGATCACAGCACCGCAGGTGTCCTTAACTCCTCTTGTTTATTTCCTGTAATAAGAGATAAAGCTTCTGCTGATATCCTACAAATGCTGGTTTGCTATTTTCGAGGGGACATGAGACGGAAGAGGCTGCATTTCAGCCAAAATAGTTCAGCTGTTTCCAAGAATAAAGCAAACAATTTTTTTATCATATTCCTTTAACTAGCTCCAGCAATCCCACACTTTTTTAGAAAGGAATTGGAACTCA
Source organism: Ptilonorhynchus violaceus (assembly GCA_013397565.1). NCBI lineage: Eukaryota > Metazoa > Chordata > Aves > Passeriformes > Ptilonorhynchidae > Ptilonorhynchus > Ptilonorhynchus violaceus. The sequence goes on from VZRJ01005447.1 coordinate 112,918, forward strand.
GAAGCATTGGGAAATCATGAAAACACTTTTGAATAATTCTTGTGCTGAAAATACCACATACCACAACATATCCCACCACAGTGGAGCACAGCACCACAAGAACAGGCAAGCCAAGTTAGAAGCCTTTGAAAAATTCTAGTTTCACACACACCAGAAAGCTTAAATAGTCAAAGATCCCATGCACACCCAGTGGGTGCTCCTCATCCTGTACCTTTCCCCCCTCATCTAATGCTCCTCTAGTGCTCGGCCACACAATAAGTCACTTCCACTTGCCAAAATAGCAGAAAACTAAGGAAAAAATAGTATTTGTACTACACTAGCTAATGTAAGCAACTTGCTACATGATCAGGCAGGCATCTGAGTTGGTGAAACAAAGAGAACCGGAAGAAGAGACCTTCACGACATTTCTTCCCAGATGTCAGCCGTTAATTTGGTTCGGTCCTCCTGCTTCCACTTTCTTCAGTATCAATTAGCAGCTATTTACTTGACATGCCATCTGCTAGTTACTACCTGCCAGAAACCAGGGTAGTGACTCAGCAGGTTACAATGCTGCTCAGATCCCATGTGCTTGTCAGGACACTGATACATGATATGTGACAAATTAGCTCTTTGAATGTTTACTGAAGAGGCTGCACATGTAAAAGTGATGAAAGAACATGGCTGAGTGAAAACTACACCATATATTCATGTTTCATTTAAAGATGCCTATAAAAGCTAAATTCTGATGACTAAACCAATATGAACAGGACTGTCTTGTTCAACTGATTAAAAAATTGATTCATCAAAGCCAGGTTTCTTGTAGGAATGCAATCTCAGTAAGGGTCACATTAAATAAATAAAGCATGTGTAACATAGTTGATGAATGCTGTCTCAATACTTCTGATTAAATTTCTGTGTTTGGAAGAGCTATGGTTTAAAAGTTTAAAGAAGCCAGAGGAAAAAATTACCCAAAGTAATTTTTCCCCATACTGTATTTAAGATCATTTCTTAATTGCCCTTCTCCCCCAGTTCAGGATATGAAACCTTTTTCCATTCAGATCCAATTCTAAGACTGTTTTTATGTACACAAACACACTCTTCTGCATACAGTGTAGATGTTACACCAAGAATAAAGAACATGCCACATCTCTAAATGGAAAGGCATCACGTCATAGACTCACTGAATCACAGAATGTTAAGGGTTGGAAGGGACCTTAATGATCATCTGGTCCCAACCCTCCTTCCCATGTTCAGGGACACCTCCCATTAGAGATCAGGTTGCTCAAGGCCTTATCCAATCTGGCCTTGAACACTTCCAGGGATGGGGCATTTACAACTTCCCTAGGCAACCTCCTCCACTATATCACCACCCAGTAAAGAATTTCTTCCTCATATCTAATCCAAATTTCCCCTCTTTCGGTAGTACCCATTATTCCTTGTCCTGTCACTCCAGTTCCTGTCAAAGAATCCCTCTCCAGCTTCCTTGTAGTCCTGCTTCAGATACTGGAAGGTTGCTATGAGGTCTCCAAGCAACCTTCTCTTCTCCAGGCTGAATAGCCACAACTTCCTCAGCCTGTCTTCATAGGGAAGGTGCTCCTGTCCTCTTAACTTTGTGGCCCTCCTCTGGACTTGCTCCNTGTCCTCTTAACTTTGTGGCCCTCCTCTGG
>VZRJ01005450.1:0-66506 GCA_013397565.1 Ptilonorhynchus violaceus
GCAGCTGCCAAGTCCAATCTGGCGCTGCCTGCCATTACAGAGCATAAATCAACGACTCTGTATTTGCCTCTTCCCAGCTTCATTCCTGGGGTCCCATCGTCAGGAGACAAGCCCTGGAGATTTGAGGGGCACCCGGCCTCGTGCCCCCTGGACGTTTCCTGGCAAGGGTTGCCCATCTTCATCAAATTTTGATTTGCATTGATTGCTTCAATGATAATTTTTTGGACATCAAGGGCACAGCGCTGATGGAGTTTTGTCTTTTCTTTTTTGTCTTTTTCCCAGGAAATTTTTACTAATGTGTCCTTCTTTGCCACAATTAAAACATTTCAAGGGTTTCTTTGGGAATTGCATATTTGAAAGAGTGGCAGCAAGGGCAGAAGCACAATGAGATTCAGTGCCAATGTGTTGACAGACTTTAATATATTTGCCAATGTCAGTGGTTTTCCCTCTTACTGGCAAAAGAGCCCCTTGACAGTCACTATTAGCATTCTTAAATGCTAACTGCATAAGTAATGTATCTGTTTCCTCAGGATTATCAATTTGTCTTTGAAGAGCACCCTGTAATTTATCAATAAAGGAAACATATGGTTTCTGTGGTCCCTGTCTAATCGATGCAAATGAGCCAGCTTCTTTTCCTGCCTTGGGAATCCTTCTCCAGGCACGTACAGCTATCTGAGAGGATTGAACAAATAGCTGTCTGTTCTGCATTGCTTGTGCTTGCGCAGTGAGATACTGTCCCGTTCCAGTTAAGATTTCTATTCCAATATCCTCTCCATTCATGAGATTTTTCACAGCTTTTACAGCAGCTAACTCATGATATTCTAATTTTCATACAGCATACTGGGCTGGCATTAATACAGTCTTTAATAGGTTAAACCAATCCCAGGGAGTTGCTAAATAAGAGTTACTACCTCAACAACTCCAACAGTAAATGAGCTCTGAAGCCCATTTTCCTCTATTGATTTTTGTAATTCTTTATAAACTTTAAAAGGAAGGCCCTCATAAATCGGGTGTTGGTGAGGTCGGTATACCACAGGAAAAGCAAAAGACGTTACCTCATCCTCCAATAATGCTTCCCTTTTACAGCGTTCCAGTGCCATAAACACTTATGATTGTGGAGCATTACCAGGGAGAGATGTTTTTTTTTCTGAGATGAGGGGGTAGGCTGCATAAGGTGCCGATGGTTCGTCGCTAAATACCAGAGGGGGGTGTCAGGGGGCTCTAAGGGTTGTTTTAAGGGAGGATACAGGTCTGGCTCCTTTTCAGGATTAATAGGAGCTGATGGTAATATGTCCTCATCTGATTCATTATCAGTATCCTTTCATCATCTCCTGCCTCTGGTATGTGCAGGGGCTCTAAGGCACTCATGAGAAGTCTCCACATTATTACCAAAACAGGAATCAAAAAACCTAGGTCCTTACGTGTTTGTAAGTGCTCTCCTACACACTCCCATACCTTAACATTAAAGATTCCCTCATTTGGAAACCAATACAGTGCTCTTCAACCAGGAATAAAAGTTGCTCTAATTGCTTGTCCTGCAGTGCGGAGAATCTGTTGCAACACTTTTAAGAAGAGTTGATGCTCCTGGGAAACCCCCTGTCCCTTGATATTAGACAACACAATCCCATGTTTCTTTGTTCAACGAATACCACTGTCCTAATTTTATAGGGTGTGCTGGCAACTTACCCCCTGTTGGATTGTGGATCGCTGAAAAGTCCCCCTTTGTCAGTATTGCATCTTTGATATATTTGCATGTTGTCGGTATCATGTCTTTCATATATTTGCATGACAGGGTCACCAAATGTTGGTGATGAAACCAAATGTAAAGAAAAATCTAAATTTAAAGAAAAAATTCAAATGTCCATGATGAAAGCACACTGATACAGTGTAGTAGTTTTTGTGCTCCTCAGGTGTTGTTCTTTTCTTTCTCCTCCTCCTTTTCTTATGTGAGCTCCCTTTTATTATTGTCCGTTACAGATAAACAACCACACTCTAATTGGACACCAGAATCTCTGCTAATTTTGTAATACAAAACATGTCTCAAGTATTCCATTCATGTGACTGTCTTCAGCCACAGTATGTCACACACACGTGCAGTGGTTTTCCACCGAAGTGATGTCTCACGGCACTCTCAGCAAACACACAGATTATCAGAGCCTTTAGGGTCACCATTCTCTTGTTCTAATCTTGGTTAAGATGCCAGGTGTTTGGCACTGTTCCCACAGCATCATATTTTCTTCCGCCAATATTTGTACTGTTGCTTCTAGTAAGAGTCTTCCCCATAAATTTCAGTCTTGTACCAGGGCCTATATAGCAGTTAGTCTGAAGTGAGACCCTGTTTCAGGAGTGTTTAAGAACTATTCTTCCATTTTAATAATAATGTCTGAGTAATAATGACTGAATGAAATGAGTTTGTAGAAATCATATGCTAAAAGCTACACTATGCTATAAAAATACACAGTTACCTGAGCACATGGTGGGAGATGGATGGTGATAGAGGGAACAGCACGGTTTAGACAGACAGAATCAGAAGATTTAGACAGACAAAACTGAAGGTTCTTTTACCATTTTTTTTTTTGCTTGTGTGAGAAATAAGCCACTAAATGAAGGTTTAATAAGTCTGCTGCTCAGTTACCACTTGTCTGCCACCAGTACACATTCATTTACTGTTATTGGAACTAAGCTGCTGTTTGAGTTGATTCTTCAAGTGAAGAGAAGTTGATTGCATGCATATGACTTCAGAATGGGATGGAAAGCTTCCCTGATCTGAATTGCACAGATTGATTTCTCCTGTTGCACTGTATCTATGTGTCCCATGAATAGAAAGGACTATCTGGAGACCTGAACCCTAAGAAATAAGGCAGGCAGAAGAGGCAGGGATTTAGAGATAAGGTGAAATGGAAGTATATATTCATAATGTATTCTTTCAGGTTGTTGTGGGATGACTCCATCCAGCTTCTACCTCCCCTAACAGATGCTCCCTCACTTCCTCACAGTGAGGCTGAAGAGACAATCAGAAGCACAAAAGTGAGAAAACTGTGGGCTTAGATAGGCAGTTTAATAAGTGAAACAAAGCTGAACACACAAGGAAGGCAAAATAAGGAGTTAATTCACTATTCCCACTGACAGGTAGATGTCTGGCTGCTTCCTGAGAAGCCAGACCTCAGCATATATAAAGACTTTTTGGGAAGACTGACACCATAGCACTGAGCATCATCTCTTCCTCCCCTTTTCATTGAGTTTTCATTGCTGAGCAGACACCATAAGGTATGGAATATTGCTTTGGTTGGTTTTTGTCAGCTGTCCCGGCTCTGTCCCCTCCCAGACTCTTGTGGACTCCTGATCCATGCCCATAGAATGGGAGAAAAAAAGGCCTTGATGCTGTGCAAACATGGCTTAGCAACAGCTGAAATATTGGTGTGTTATCATCACTGTTCACAAATCCAAACCATATGCACCGTATGGGCTGATGTGGTGAGAGTTAACTTCATCCCAGCCAGACCCAGCACACAGCTGCAGAGCTTTGTACCTTCCCTCCAGCTGTGGAAACGGGAGAGCTGACAGTGAGAGACAGAGTGCTATGCTACTGCACAGCAAGCTTAGCAGTTCCCAGTACCACAGAAGGCAAACACAAGGCAGAAGTTAATGACTGGAGTCAGGCTCTTTAGTAGTCAAGTAAATGTACATTTGCTTCAGAGTAATGAAACTCAAGAGGAATATCTGTGTTTCTAGTTAGCTGTAGATGTGAATTTGAAAAAGAAATGGAGCCAGGCAACCATCTTGAAATAGAGGACTTTGGTGATCAAGTAGGCATTTTTTCACTGAACAAAAACATTCAATATTCAAGGTTCCCAGTGTCTTCGGAGATGAATTATGGCTGCAGGTCAGGCAAGGCAAACTCCTGATCCATTGCTATACAGGTTTTTGCAGACTCTGATTGCTGAACCAGCTGTGGAATCAGAGACTCTTGCTTGTCACAGAACCAAGATATGGCTGAGAGATGTCCTTGCTGCTGTCAGAACCTGATGCTCATCAACCAGTGTGCTTCATGCTGTTTGGAAGACCTGAACCCTTGGAAGTGCTGGAGTTAATTGCCATTGAAGGTGACAATAAGAATAGCAGCAAAATGCCTATTTTTCTGCCTGCTTTGAGCTGTGACCTTATTAATAATAATTTATGTAACCCAGTTCTTCTGTGGTAATTTTTGACAGATAATATCATTGCTTCTATTCATGGATTAGAAAATAGTCCCCCACTGTGTCTATACTGCAGGCATTCGAAGTGTAAACCTGGAAGTAGAATCTAATTCTACTTGTTATCCCAGGTTCTGTCTTTTATCACCCCAGAAACCTGCTGGAAGAGGTTTCACAGAGATTGAATTTTATATTTTGTGAAATTTTAAGCTCTGAAATTGATGGTCTTACATACTATTAAAAAAAATTAATACTGTTAATTATTATGCTTGATGCATGAAACAATATGCCATACCTTTTTCTTTACCCTCTGTCCCGTCTCCCTGTAAGGGGAGTCGGGAAGAATTCCTTTTGATAGATTTCTCGGACAAAATAAAGCACAGATGCAGCAATATGAGAATTGTTTATTAATAAATAGCCCTGCTGAAGAGGGGGTAGAAAAGAGAGAAAGAAAGGGGAAAAGGGATGGGATGTCACCACCAGAATCCGGGGGGCCTCACTGGCATCTGCTTGAGGCACTCTGCAAGCCACAGTGTCCATGTGGCTCCGTGCGTCTTCCAGGCAGCGGCTTGTCTCTCTCATTGGCCTAAGGCAGCGGGTGGCCAGCAGCCAGCGGTGGACTTGTGGCGGGGGTGGCTGCCAGCTGCTGTTTGGCTCCTCCTTCGGTGAAGGGCAGGGAGTAGGTGGCAGCTGTTGGTGAACTCACGGTGGACACGGCTGTGGTCTGCTGTCAGCTCCTCTGTCAGCGAAAACCAGACTGCAGTAGCCTGATTTTCTGGGCATTTTTTCCTGGGCATCCGGGGATCTGCCCCTCCTGCAAGGGGGGGCGCTTGTAGCCCAGCCATGGAAGTTTTCTCTCTCCTGATTTGCTGTCAGGCAAAGTCTCCCTGGGGACAGACCTACTCTCCATTTTCCTAGCTGCCTTCCTGCACATGGCAATCTTAGAATGTTGAGGCATAAATAGAAATTAAATTGGTTCTGCTCACTCTCTAATGGCTAAAGCCTTCAGAAATATATCCATCAAGAAATTAATACATAAAAGTACAAGAGGAAGAGAGATGGAAAACACAGATTAGATGCTGGTTCCCAAGAATTCTAAGATTCTTGGTGGAATGCACCCCTGCCCTCTTTTTCATTTCCTCTTTCCAGTGATTTGCCTACTCCCACCCACTAGTAACTTGAAATTCTGGCCAAGGCAGGAATGCTGAAGTTCCAGGAGTGAAGCTTGATGTCGTAGGTATGCCTGGTGATATTCCAGGCATCCACGATAAGTTATTCTTAAGGGTGAATTAGCATTTAGGAGCTGAGGAGGACGATAAAGAAATGGAAGAACAGGCACAAAGCTTGAAATAGTAGGAAGACTTTATTACTAATAAAAGAGAACTAATGTGGAAAAGGAAACAATGAAAATTAAGGCAAATCTCCAAACACCCCCTCTCTTACCAAAACACCATCCAACCTTCTTACCAAACGCTTGAAGAGAAAACAAAAGCATGGGATTTTTAAGAGTCCTTCTTGATACATGGAAACGAATTTTCTTCTTCTGTAACTTCCATCAGAAAAAAACCAGGCCTGCACAAATACCTGAATGCAGTGAAAAACGGTTCCTCTCCCACAAGATATTTCTCAGTCTGTGAGCTGCAAGAAAAGTCCAATGGGGTACTCTTTTAAGGATGTGAAAAAACAGCCCCAGCCTGTGTATAGGATAGTAAGGAGTCCTCTTCTTGGAACCTCAGCACTCTAGCGATACACCTGCCCAGTGTGGGCCGTCTCTCCCCAAGTCATAGTGTGGATCTTTACATCCCCCCAAATGCACTTCATGAATTATAGAGGAATAGTTTTTTTACATTTAAAGCTCACCAAAGCTTGCAGAAGAAAAATCTCAGCTCTATATAAGGCAGATCTGTTCTCTTTTCTCTGACTCTGGCGTGGCTGTATCAGGTCTTACCATGCGGCTGGTGCCATCTCATCTCTCTTTCCGCGTGACTGTGTCTTTCGTTCTCTCTGACTTGGAAGAAAGGCTAACATCTGGAGCTATACCTTAAACCCTGGAAAGTTAGTCTCCTTCAGATTTTCTGCCACGCAGTGGTCTCCAGTCGACTATAGCTACCATCGGAAAGACGGAGCCGCACCCGCCGCATGGCTCCAGGGCTTCTCGCTGCCACATGTGTCCGGCGGCAGCTAGTAGCGTTTTCATGGCTGCTGGCACCAGGCATCCTTCCTGGTGACCGCGACATTTTGGCCACCAGCCCTGGCTGGGGCTGACTGGCGGGACCGTGGCTCCAGGGGGCCAGAGCAAACCCGGAGTGGAGCCCGCTGTCCCCGCAGCAGGGGAGTTCTAAGATGGATGCCCTTCCACCTTCCCTTCCGCAAAAATATGCAAATTTCACAGAGGCGTATCATTGGTCCACTGGCCTGTCTATCAGCTCTGAGCCCTTAGCCAATCAGAACTCGCTAAACCCATAACACTTGATTACAGGTTTTTTCTTCATCAGTGGAAATAGGAGTATATGCACAACTCTGCAAGTAAACCTTTCCCTATGCAATTTCTTATCACTTTAATTTTCCTTGTCCTCAAAAGAGCTGGAAATCTGACAAGTATTAAAAACTGTAATCCTATAAATGTCATTTTAAAATAAGTATATTTTAAGTTATTTTTCAGCAATTCCTTCACTGAGGCCTAAAAAATTATAACATTTGGTGTTTTACTGGTCAAGTTAACTGGTTGTGCACCCTGAGCTGCTCCAAGACACTACAGAAGCACTGAAGACAGTAGCTGACAGTGACAATTCTGCAGTAGTCACACACTCATGGAAAGCATTAATCTTATGCTATGTCTTGCCCAAGTTAGTATCTGACCTACATGAATTAAGCAGATTAATTTATCGTGTGTGTGGATAAGCAAATAGTTGAAGTCAAAAATGTGAGCTAGTATGCTTAAAGTGTTCCTTTTTCCTTGTAATTAGATTTTGAAGGCTTCAGCTTCAGAAGAGCTTCCCTAAAACTTCAGGCTGTGACTGGGGAAATAAAATTAATAAAGCAGCTGAGTGTCAACTACTTTTTTTGGCAAAAAGCTGGAAACAAAAATTTTTGATGTGCCAGAACTCTAATATGAGTCAGGTTTAAGGCCAATCATTCACACTGAGCCAGTTCAAAATGCACTTCTTTCCAGGAATGGCTTTCATCCAGGCTGCCATGTGAAAGAAAAAATTTGTTCTGCTTCAGCAGTGTAAAGCGACTGGGGCTTCTGAGCACTGTCATCTCAAAACATAACTTCCATTCAAATGTTTGTGGTGGTTATTATCTTTCTGGTTACAGCTGAAATAAAACATTTATGTTTCAGGAGGAACACCTAATTAATTTTTCATGTTATTTGGAAGATTAATATGAAGATGGGCTTTGGTATCTGGCTGTGATTGCGGCGTCTCAGTGTACAATGTTTTCATTCACAACTAGGAAATTAATCTTTCCCAGTATATCCTTCAGTTCCTCTTTAATTTTGTGGAGTATGACAACATTTTTCACTTTGATATTTCCTTTATGGAAGTGTTTCTATAAGACATACCTCCGAGACACTCTTGAAGAATTACATCTTGCATTCTGAAAGAATTTAAGGGAACAGAAATACTGTTAAACACCATGAACGAGTGAAGATATGATGACTGGGTTAAACACTATGGAAGTTCTAAGACCTCTTAGAAAAACACATATAAGTCCCCTATGAAGTATTGTGATACCAGCAGATGAAACTGCCTCTGTTGAGTATTTAGGATTTTTGATTGAGAGAGAGAAGCGGGCAAAAATAAAGTAGCTGAATTCTGAAAGGCCTTGGATGGAAAGGACACAGAATCAACTGAGGTCCAACTGAGCTGGAGATGAATACTTTCATATTAAAGATAAGCTAATGTGAGTTTGAACTGGGAATTTTTGTGGTTTGGAATAATGATCACTGGTAATTTTGCCATGCTGATGTTAGTGGAGCTGGGTTTAAATTTACTTCCTAAGTTACATGACTGCTTGACATTGACATTCTGTCTATATCAAGAACAAAAGACTCTTGTCAGTGGTTTAGTTCACTTTTAAGTGACAGGGAAGGCAGTTAGGAAGATATTGAGTGAAATATAGCACAGTAAAGTTGGAAAATTAAGAAGTAGAAGTAAGAATATATACATTTATAAATACAAAGTGTTTCTACAGAAATTATGTTTTTTAAGACCATCAAAGTATTGAATATTTAAAAGTGCTGAAAACAACTGGGAATACAGAGCAATACAGATGAATATGAGCAATACAGACGAAACTAAAGGGAGCCAGTATAAAACTTGCTGGCTATTCATTTTAAGTTGTGATGATTTCAAAGCAAATTCTGTACTGGCTTCCCTCCAAAGTTCAATGAAAACCAAGAAATTCTAAAAACATTAATATCAGAAACAGCAGTAAAAAGACACAGCTATCAAAACTTTTGCTTGGATTTGGACTTTACATTTAAACCTTTGCACATTGTAGGTTAGACTGAAACTACAAAATACCAGAGATATTTTGGGAAAGGACAAAAAAAATTTTCTCCTGAATATGTTGTAACCAGACATTTTTATTTTTCAGTTTTGGGTTTTGTTTTGGTTTGGTTTGGGGTTTGTTGGGTTTTTTTTTCTCATTTAAATAAAATTCCAGGCAAATGAAATTCCTTTTGTGGTGATTTTCATTTGATGTATTTGTCTATTCTGCTATACAGGATTTAATCTATAACACTCTAAACTTGTCCCCTTTTGGCTGAAAGTGACTGTTTCTACAAGAGAAATAATTATGCCTTTATTTATTCTCTCTCCTTTCTTTTTGTGGTGAGTTGACCCCAGCCGGAAGCTAAGCACACACATACAGTCACTCACTGCTCTCTCCCCCACCCCAACCAAGTAGGACAAGGGAAAGAATAGAAAGACTGAAACTAATAAACTCGTAGATCAAGATACAGACAGTTTAATAGCTGAAGGAGAGAAAAAAAAAAAAAAGCTAAACATTGCAATCTAATAATTTACCATCTCCCACGAACAGGCTGATGCCCAGTCAGTGTTCACATAATGGCCACCTTGGGAGCCAAGAAGCTCCACAGCTTTCTTCCTCTACCCCAGTTTTAATGCTAACTATGACATTATATGCTGTGGAATTTCCCTTTGAGAAATTTGTGACAGCTGTTCCAGTCAACTCTCAACTTCTTTCTGACACCCCCCTCACTCTCTGTGGAGGGATGGGGGTGCACAATGGGAAATGAGGAGCCATTGGTGCTGTGCAAACACTGTTTAATAGTAGTCAAAATACTGGTGTATTATCAAGACTGATTTAACCACAGATCCAATGCACAGCACCAGTGTGCATTGGATGGATCTATGAAGACAGTAAACTCAATACCAGCCAAATCCAGTACAGTCTTAGAAGAGCTTGCCAGTTTTCCAGGCCACTGAGTAACTGCATGTTACCTACCTAGCCTGTCTTTTCAGTTTCCAACAAATAAAATGTACCCTTTTGTTTGTTACAATCTTAGGCTTTTCAAAATTTTTATTTCAGAATTGAGAGGTAAGAAGGTGTTATATGTTCACAGTTTACAAAGTTGTTTGTGATCTTTCAAGATAAGTCTAAAGAAATTTACTAAGTTAGATTTGTTCCCTCCAGAGATGATGCTTGATGGGAGGAACATCAGATAACCACAATGCTGGAAATGCATGAGCACTTTAATAAAATAAAAACTAACTTTTATGTTTACTTATTTTTCTGTGTTAAAGAAGCAATAATGGAAATGGAAAACATTACGGTCCATGTAGCAGCCACTACCTACTTAGGTAGCTTTGATACTTCCCAGCACGGGGGGTTGCTGAGAAAAAAAAGCCAGGGGGTTCACACCTATTAGAGAGCTAGGACCAGAAAATATGGTGAGGTTGGAACTTCCATGCTGTGCAAATTAGTGCTGAAATGACATCTGCCTCTTATAGCTACTGTTAATCCAGTGTTGTTTGCTGTTTTTCTATCAGCTGAAATGAATGGTAATTCAGCAAAATGGCAAAAATAGACCCGTATTTTGTGTGTTCTACAGCTGAGCTTCATTAAAAGATTTAATCCAAAGCTCTGCCATAGGAAGTCTCACAGAGCTAAAATGGGAGGTCTCCTAAGAGCTTCTCATTTCAAACCCTGGTCATATCTTATAAATACCCTTTAGCGATTTTTATTTTTAGGATCTGGGGTGTTTTGGGCTTTTTTGTTTGTGTCTTCTTCCCTTCCAATGATATCTTAAAAAAACCATTGCAATTGCTTTTGAAAAAATAAGGCTTAGTTCACAAAGCTCAGTTTTAATGGGCAGTGAAGGGAGGCAGAAGGAATAATTTTGGAAGGGGGAGAAAGGGGCTGACCAAAGTAGGGTCTGCATGTAATTTAAAATTCACTGCTGTAGAGATGGATTCAATTTACAGGAGAAGCTGGAAACATCACTGGCTGGTAAAGCTATTTAGTTTTATTCTATGTTTCTGGGTTCTTAGGGATGGGGAAACAGAAAGTCCCTTTATCAGCATGGGAATGCTTGTGAATTTATGGATTGAGTAGACCTTCATTTTGAGGACAATTTCCTCTAAAAAGCAAAAGTTGGTAGGCTAATAGGCAATCTCATTATTCTTTAGGTCTGATACAGTAGGAATACTTAAATAAGTAGTGGATTTGCAATTTGATTAGATACTTCGGTTACAGCTTGCTTAATATTTCCAAATGGTCTGGTGTTGTACAAATAAGAGGTCACCAAACCTTCACACCCACCAACCCCTCCCAAGTCTGGGTTTCATGTAGAGAAGACATAATAAGAAATCCAAGCAGATTCTGTATCACCTTGCAGCTGAAGCAGCATCCCAGTTTTCAGTTGTACCAGAATTTGTCACCTTGTACTCATTTTTCATGCATGCATTATTCATCTACTCATTATCATGTTTTTAAATCCTTTTTTACTTATCTATTAATCCCAGGGCCTGAAATCTCAATGCAGGGTTTTGTGGCAGGAATGAACTTAATTCAAGCATTTTATTCACCATGGATAAATTACAATATTAATTCACTATGAAAGTTTGCATTCAAAGAACATTGAAGCTATAAATAAATTAACAGGTTCCAATGTGCTCATAATCAGACTTCCCATAACATGTTTAGCTGAGATGCAGCTCTACAGTGTAACAGAGAACGACATTGGTGTATTAAGAACAGTGTAAAAAACACAACACCGTTCAAATGGTTCAAGGGATAATGGTAGAAACAATACAGGAACTAATCTAAAGTGTAGAAACAATACAAGAAGTAATCTAAAGTGAAAAATGAAGTGGAAAACGCATTACTGTGTGTCACTACAAATGACAAGAAAGTGTCCTAGCTGATAGGATATGGAACTGTGTTTTGGGTATGCCCTCTTTTATTCGTGTTACTTCTCTGCTGGGTGAGCTACCAGCTTGCTGTGCCTCCAATTCCCTGTCCATTGAATGAAGTTATGGTATTTTTCCAAGGACATTGTAAATCTCTAGCAGATAGATATTTCTCACATATCAAAACTCACTTTTCCACCAAATCCCAAGGGATCTTCCCAAAGGATAGGAAGAAAGGAAAAGAAGAATAAAAAAGAAAAATTAACTTTAGTAGAATTTCTAAACAGACAATATATCCCTTTTTTGTGTACAGATTAGGGCTTTTTGCTTTTGCATTTAATTTTGGCTTGTGCCAACTGTGCTGTTTGGAACTGTTAACTGAATGGAAAGTATTTGTGTATTTTAATACCTTTCTTGAAGCCAGAAGAAATCAGAGCTTACATTTTACATAAAATGATCATTTCTTTATAAAGTTATTGATAAAAATACTATTTCTTTGAGATAGAGCAACATTCAGTACCTTGGGCCAAGCATACATGAAAAGTGCGTATGTAGTTTTAGAAGTAGGACATTGTCTCAGCCTTCACCTCATGCAGTAAATTCACAGTATTGTAAGTAGTAGATGTCATAAAGTAAATGTGAAATTCATGCCTAATCAGGTATTATGTAGAATTAAAAAGCAAAGCACTAGCTTTTTTTCTGTCAATGAAAGCTCAGGCAGCTAGAAATAGCTAGAGGCTTTCCCCAAGACTGCAGATTTCTTCCTTAAAATCTCTGAAGCAAAGCATACACCAACAGAAGCACAAAGGCAGTAATACAATGGCCCCTCTGTATGCCTATGAAGCTAAATTTTAAACTTGAATAAATTGCATCTATCAAAGTATGGGCAGCAGCTTTGCTTATGCTCTTTTATCTCAGTGTAGCTTATGGATGTGGGTCTCACTGTTTATTATCCATTTCACTGTGCCATCCCATACCATTTTCAATGTGAGCAGTTTCATAATGCCTGCATGTGAACACACAGTTTGTTTGAAGTATGTGTCTAAGCTAAATACTCTTCCTAAAAGTGAAAAGAAATTGGATTGATTTGGGATTGTCTCCCATTCTCTCTTTTCTGTGCTCTTCATTACAATTTTCTTCCTGTTTTCGTCTCTTGTAGGAAATGTTTTAACCTGTGTAACAAAGATCTATTATCACATAGCTTAACATTGCTCATAACCATTCCAAGAGTCTAGAATTACTTTTACTATAGATTTTTCAGGATTTCCAGGAGTCTAACAGCTTATATGGATAATAACCATTGTTAAAATTTAGAGTATCTTGTGTTTATTATTTCCTACCCCCTTTCCCTTAAAAATACATGTATAATTATATTTTTTAGTTCATGCATGCATATGTGCCACGTAATTGCTATATACAGATCTATATGCAAAGCTTATTATTTTCCCTAATAAGAAATTTTGTGTGTGGGAAGTAGAAAATATTGCTATTTTTAACTCTTTTGTACATTGCCTTCAAGCAAACACAAACTCCAAGATTTCTTGAAATCCCCGAATACTGAGATGTGAATCTAAAATCAGTTTCTTAACTAGTAAGCAATTTGTATTCATAACAATTTGAACTTAGGTCCCTCATATTGAATATCTTCTGGATCTGTTGGTCATCAGTGAAAGTAAGCTAGTTGGAGACATCAAGATTGAAGGCAGCCTGGGCTGCAGTGATTAGTGAAGTTCATAGTCCTAAGGGATATGGGTTAGGTAAGGAGTAAAGTTAAGCCCCTGGACTTTAGGAAATTTAGGAATTTTAGTTGGAAGACTTCCAGCTCTTCAGGGAGAGAGTCAGTGGGATTCCCTTGGAGACTGACCTCAGGGACAAGGGGCTGGAAAAGAGCTGGCAGATCTTAAAGGAAAGTCTTCCACAGAGCGCAAGGGCTAGCAATCCCCAGAAGCAAGAAACTGGGCAAGGAAGGCAAGAGACAGCTTGGCTGAATTGAGATCTGCTGGTCATGCTAAAGGGAAAGCAGCAAATACATAGACAGTTGAAGCTAGGACAGGTGACCTGGAGATGAAGTTTTCTTGTGTAGGGATGGGGTGAGAAAGGCTAAGGTAAAGCTGGAACTGAACCTGACAAGGGACGCAAAGAATAATAGGAAGGATTTCTACAGGTGTGTTAACCAGAAAAGGAATGTCAAAGAAGGTGTACACCCTCTGACAAGCAGTGCTGGAAAACAGGTAACAACAAATGGAGAGAAGGTTGAGGTATTCAACAGATTTTTGCCTCAGTCTTCAATGGCAACCTCTCTCCCTACACCTCTTGGGTTGATGGACAGCAGGATGGGGACTGAGGGAACAAAGTCCCTCCCACTGTATGTAAAGATCGGGTTCATGACCACCTGAGGAACCCGAATGTCTATAAGTCTATTGAACCCGATGAGATGCATCCCAGAGTCCTGAGGGAATTGGCTTATGTAGTTGCCAAGCCACTCTTCATGATATTTGAAAATTCATGCCAGTCAGTCTCAGGAGACTGGAAAAAGGGAAATGTTGCACCCATCTTTAAAAAGGGTATAAAGGAGGACCCTGGGAATTATTTACCTGTCACCTGCTCACCTCTCTGCCTGGGAAGATCCTGGAACAGATCCTCTTAGAAGCTGTGCCAAAAAACATGGAGGACAGGGAGGTGACAGCTAGCACAGCTTCACCGAGGACAAGTCCTGCCTCTCTAGCCTAGTGGCCTTCTATGATGGAGTGACTACATCAGTGGACAGGGGAAGTGTACAGATGTCATTAATCTGGACTTCTTTTAAGCCTTTGACACTGTCACAACATCCTTCTCTCTAAATTGGAGAGAGAGGGATTTGATGAGTAGACTGTTAGATGGATAAGAAAGTGGTTGGATGGTTGCATCCAGAGGGTAGTGGTCAATGGATCAGACTCCCCATGGACATCAGTGACAAGTGGTATCCCTCTGGGATCCATACAGGGACCAGTGTTATTTGATATTTTCATTAACAACATAGACAAAGGGATAAAGTGCCACCTCAGCAAGCGCACCACGATGAGTGACACACTTGAATGACAGGATGCCATTCAGAGGGACCTGGACAAACTTGAGAAGTGGGCCCATGGGAATCTCAGAATGAGTTTCAACAAGACCAAGTGCAAGGTGCTGCACCTGAATTGGGGCAATGCCAAGTATCAGCACAAGCTAGGGGGATGAACAGATCAAGAGCAAGCCTGCCAAGAAGGGGTGCTTGTGCATGAGAAGCTGGACATGAGCAGACAATGTGCACTTGGAACCCAGAAAGGCAAATGAGTCCTGCATCAAAAGCAGGGTGGGCAGCAGGGTGAGGGAGTTGATTCACCTGCTCTGCTCTGGTGAGATCCCACTTGGAATGGTGCATCCAGCTCTGGGGTCCTCAGCACAGGAAGAACCTGTTGGATGAATTCCAGAAGAGGGCCATGGAGTTGATTAGAGGGATAGAGCATCTCTCTTATGATAGAATTGGGTTTGTTTGGCTGGGAAAAGAGAAGGCTTATCGGCTGCCTAATTGAAGCCTTCCAGTACCTGAAGGGAGCCTACAAGAAAGATATAGTGGGACGTTTTACAAGAGAATGTAGTGACAGAACTAGGGGGAATGGCTTCAAACTGACAGAGAGTAGGTTTAGATTAGATATTAAGAAAATATTCTTTACTATGAGGGTGGTAAGGCACCAGAACAGGTTGCCCAGAAAAGCTGTGAATGCCCCATCCCTGAAGTGTTCAAGGCCAGGCTGGACTGGTTTCTGAGCAAACTGGTCTAATGAAAGGTGTCCCTGCTCATGGCATGGGGGTGGGAACTAGATTATCTTTAAGTTCCCTTCCAGTGCAAACCATTCTATGATTCTATGATTCTACACACTATTCAAAACAGAAGTATGAGACAAAAAGAGGTGTATTTGGTGAACAGTTTACAATGCATGTACACAACTAGTTTTATACTGTATTGATCCAGCTGGACAGATAAAAAAAGTGTAATAAGTGAATTGAGCAAGACATGATAGGAGCTATTCATATTGATAGTTTTCTCTTAGGTTACTTGTGGTATCCTGAAAGGTTAAATGCTGACTTATATTTTAATATATACTACTACTTTAAAACTTCATAGACAATGACAACTTCTGTTATAAGGAATATTTCATAACAATTTTATTTCAGCAAGTTGAAACACCATTAAAAATATCATATGCTGCACTACAAGGAGGAAAGAAATACAGACTCATTGCTCCTTCATATTTTTTCTGAGGTACAATGGAAACTGCTCATTCAGCTGCACTATAATACAGTTGACCAGATGAATAAAAAGGCATCACCAAAGCTGTCATTTCAAGTTCTTACTCATTTTCTCTTTCTCTTTTTCACAGTTTCTGTTGAAAAGGCTTATCCCCCATCTCCTAGACAACAACAACCTGTGAATAAAAATTCTCAATGTCAAAAATGTCTAGAGAAATGGAAAAAGCAAATGCCTAGTGAGAAAACCTCAGACATCCCTTATCAGGACCTATGGATACTGGCTTTAGCAGTTACAATAATTTAATGATGACACATACTGTAGCACTGCTTTTGCCACTTCTTCTGGAACTGGAATGGTAAGATGTATTTGTGAAGGATGTTAAGCTCATCTTCTATGAGTAATCATTCAAATAAAAAATGTGCTGTTCTCAAAAGCAGTCAGAAACCCCTGCTTCTCAAAACAATCACAGACTTTTGTTCCTCAAATCTGGCAATTTGTGTAGAAAAACGTCTTTGGTCACCACAATGTATTATACAAAATTAGAGCCAGCAGAAACAGCATTTGCTTAAAACTGGACTATTTAGTTTGCTGCATGCCAGGAGAGACCTGACAAAACCCCACTTGTGCTGAATAACCAATTTCTTTAAAGAAATAGCTCTGCCTTTGTGCCTCTCTATGGACACAATCAAAGTTTACACCACCTGGTGGACTGCACTTAATATCAACAGCCATGAAATATTAGGGTAAGGACAGTGTCTGTAGTGGAGTCCCATAGTCCATTACTCTGAGACATCATTGGTGATGGAATTAATGAAATTTGAGAAGATTTCAAGAGGTCTGAATTCAAGCTGCATCCAGAATTGTACCATTCAGACGTGAAGTTGATACCAAAATTGGCCAGATAGAAAATTTCTAACACACTTTTGAGTATTAAAAAGCAGGCAATCTTTATTGCAGTGCACTGGTCACTCAGAGGAGCCCTCCTCTAATCAAGTGCCCTGAGCATAGGGTGAACAGAGCTATTATCATACACACTGATTACATATTCATCAGCTATCCCTGCTTACTTAATGTATATGTATTACTTTATTTTACATAGTCACCCCTTTACCGGAAGTCCTTATATGGTCCTTTGGGGATCTTCTTCAGCGGTCTTCGAAGTCCGGTGTCCTTTTTAGGTGGCTGTTCCTCACCCTCGCTGTCAAGTAAGCGCAATATTGTTGTTTTTCATAATTTCTACTTTGTCAGCCTTGCAGAGCTGAGCTGGCATCCAGCTTGCGTTTTGCATGACTTTTGTTTGTCTAAGTTACATCCTTTATGTACTTCTCCAAGGCTATGTTGTTCTGTTCTACTGTCCTTATCAGACTAAAATACTGTTCTGTTCTACTGTCCTTATCAGAGAGTTAAAATCTAATTTCAAAACTGTGTACAGTGGCTGAACAAACGAAACACATGAGCTAGAGTTGGACATAGTGAAATGTAACAGCCTAACTCTATTTAGATGCCTTGTTATCTTTAGATGTTCTGTTTTTGGTTGGGACAGAGTTCACTCTTAGTAGCTTGTACAGTGCTGTGTTTTTGGATTTAGTATTAGAATAATGATGATAACAAACTGATATTTCAGTTGTTGCTCGGTAGTGCTTACCCTGAGTCAAGGACTTTTCAGTTTCCTGTGCTCTGCCAGTGAGGAGCAGCACGAGGACCTGGCAAGGAGCATGGTATCCTGGTTTAAAAGACAGATGTCTGCCAAGGAAGGTAGGAACCCTCCTGAAATGGAAAAAATGCCACCCTCCCTCCAAATTATTATAACTTTGAAATTATGGGGCTTTCAGGCAGAGAGATGGGAAAAGGAATAACAGTTCTTTACTAGAATGTACGTGCATACATATATGTATGTAAGATAGAATGAACAACAAAAAACTGTAGTGGTTTGACATTGGCTGGGTGCCAGGTGCCCACTAAGCCGCTCTATCACTCCCTTTCCCAGTGGGACAGGGGCAAGAATAAGAAGGAAAAATAACCAGTGGGTTGAGACAAGGCAGTTTATCAAAGTGACAGACAGAAACAAGCAAAGATCTGCGCACGCATAAGCAAAGAGGAAAAGAAAGGTCAATCTCTACTTCGCATCAGCGAGCGATGTTCGGACACTTCCCAGGAAGCAGGGCCCCAGCACGCATAGTGGTTGCTCAGGAAGGCAAACATTACAGGATAATGGATGCCCCTCCCATTCCTTGTCTCTCTCTTAGCTTTTATATCTGAGCTGACATTATATGGTATGGAATATCCCTTTGGTTAACTTGGGTCAGCTGGCCTGGTTGTGTCCCTTCCCAGGATCTTGCCCACTCCCAACCCCTTGATGGGGGAAGGAATGTTACACCCTTCCAGCTCCCAATGCAAAGCACAGCAGAGGGAGGGCTGCTGAACTCTACCTCAGTCAGACCCAATACAACAACAAGAGAGGACAACAGTTCTCCCACTCGTCAAGCACCACTCTCCCCTTCGGTGTGGTTATGACCACAACCGGCAGAGGCCAGTGGCGGACCCCAGCAAGGCAGAGCAGGTGCCTGCAGGGGATGCTCTGGCGTGAGCTTGGTGACCTCTCCAGGTGGCAATGGAGGCTCAGGCAAGGGGAAAGAGGGGAGACTGCTTCTTTTTATAAACTCACAGGCAGCAATCCATCTCGGCACCACCCCCGGCAGTCAGCAGCAAACAGTGAAGGCAGGCAGATCTGATTGGGCAACAATGGACCTTGGTATCACCCACTGGCTGGCAGAAACAGTGAAGGCAGGCAGATCCAATTGACAGCAGTCGGTCCCGATGCCACTCACTGGCAGCTGGCAGAAACTGTGAAAGGAGGGCAGATCCGGGCAACAAGCTACAATGTAGTATTTTCTTGGGACAACAGGCACCTGCTCCCCATACCACACGCGATCGCTCTCTCTGATCGCCGAGCCAAAAAGGGCAGAAAGCAGCCCCTGCCCCCCCAGCCAAGTCTCGGCTAGCCCCCAACACCTCTCGCCGTATTACAGCAATTCCCAAGGAAACCTGCCCCAGCCGGAGAGCTCACTCCCCAGCCGAAATACCCAAATTCTTGTTCCTCTGGCTGAGCCATTACCATGGTATGTGAGAGTGCTTAGCCGTTTTCTGTTGTTTCTTAATTGCCTTTATTTGTCTTCTGGACAATCCCCTCTCCTTGCATCGTCTTCCTTTCAGGTAACAGATGGGAGAAAAATTCCCTGAGAAATTCACACCCACAACACATGGCCAGGACAGCTGACCTGAACTGGCCAAAGGGATAGCCTATACCATAAAACATCAGGTTCAATATGTAAACTGGGGTTGTTTTTTGTTTGTTTCTTTTTTCTGTTGTTTCAATTATTAAATTGTTCTGTTCTTAGCCCACAAGGTTTATCTTTTCTATTCTCCTCCCTGTCAGCATGGGGAGGGAGTGGGGATCATGTGATCAGCTGTGTGGTACTTAGTTGTTGGCTGGAGTTAAACCACAACATCAGGTCTGACAGAGGCAGAGCAGAATTTGGCAGAAGACAATGCAGTAGCCCTGTGTTTATTTCTGAACAACTCTGCCTTTTCTTAACAGATAGTGTAAAACAACACTGTGGGGTAAAGCATAGGACAATGCACAATCAGACTAATCATGATCTGCTTGATAACAAGCCCTGCCATCCCTGTTGTTTCACATGACTTCCTCTACAGGTTTCCTAGGAGTTCTGAAAGTTACTTCATTTGAAAAATTTCATATTCATTATGTGTAACTCCTAGACTTCTCAAAGTTCTTTTTTTCTGCCTTTGAATATTTAGAAGTTCTGTTATCTTTACCAATATTACGAAAGAGACCAAAATTTGACTGGGAACTCCATGGTTATAACACTCCACATTCAAATAAATATTTATTCAGTTCCCGTACATGCAGAAATTTAAACATCTGCTGAAGCCATTGAAATTCACTTTTCTTCAGTGAATTACCTCTCTAAGGATCTCCAAGCCAAATGTGCTTTTTCAGATACTATGAAAACTTGCTAAAAATGCAAGCTTAGCTTTTGGTATATTAAAGAAAACTAAACTTGTTTTTTATTTATTATAATGTCTTTTTAAACTCAGTTTTCTTATGTTAACGAAAGAATAGTAATGCCTTTGAATTATCTGTAGGATAAAAATTGTCTTAGTGATGTATGTGTGAGTGTGAGGGGAAATACAGGGACAGGAAGAGAAGGAATAATGTCCCTTAATTTTTATATCACTTATCCATGTCTGAGATGAAACATCTGATTCCCTTAGAGACTCAATTTCACTAAAATTTTAATATATCCAGTCACAGTGTGTTATGGGTTTGACAAATGAATTTTTTTTTTGTCCCATCTAGCAGGGAGACCTGTGGGGGCAGGGAGAGGTTGCCTGGGAACCAATGGGTGATACTCAAGAAACAAAGGTTACCCGCACACCCACATGCCACAATAATCCCCCAGTTAGAGAAACAAGAGCTGAGAGGGTCGACCAAGGGGTTGTTGCCAGAGACTTCAGGTTATCATTGTAAGAGGTGAAAATACTTTTGAGACTTTAGTGGGAGGGCGTGGAGGCGAGGCTTGGTCTCTTCTTGGCTTGGTATTCGGCTTGGATGGTTGTGTCTGCAGTGAGTGCCGGATTGTTCTGAGAACACTGCTACACTGTGATGTCTCTGCCGCTTTGCTCCGAGAACACTGCTACACTGTGACATCTCCGTGGGGGTCCCGCCGCGGCACAGGGTATAGAGTTATGCTGCTCGGGGCTGCTTGCCTCTGCCATTCTCTATCGCCAGCCCAGGATCTGCCGCATGCGGGTTGGTGCTGGGGTCTACTCCTCTCTGCTGTTCCTGCCTTCTGCTCACCCCTCAGTGGGTGATACCAAGGTCCATCGCCTCCCAGTCAACTCTGCCTGCCTGCACTGCTTGCTGCCTGCTGCCGAAGTTGGTGCACATGGGCTGCTGCCCCGTGGGTTCACACCTGGAGCAATCTCCCCTCTCCCTCTCCCGCTTGTCCAAGCCGCCATTGCCACATGGAGAGGTCGCTGTGCTCGCTCCACAGCGCCACCTGCAGCAGTGGGGGAGTAACTGCAGCCTCTCTCCCTCAACAGAAAATCACCCAACGAGTGAGAAAAGACTGTTACTGGGTTTGTCTGTTTTCTTATTGTTCCCATTTATCTGTCTTGTTATAGATAGATAGATAGATAGATAGATAGATAATCCTAGCAAAGAACTGTTATTCTTTTTCCCACATCTTTGCCTGAAAGCCCCGTAATTTCAGGCGTATAGTAATTTGGAGGGAGGGGGCTCATCCTTTCTATCCCAGGAAGGTTTCCTGGCTTCCTTGACAGACACCTGTCTTTCAAACCACAATACAGGGTTTTAAACAACTACTGAATATCATAATAAACCAAGAAATGTAGGCAGAGACTATGTGAGTTATGGAGAACTGTAGTGTCTTGTAACTTAAAAATAACTTGACCTGTCAAAGGAATTTTGAAACAACAGACATACTCTGAAAGTAAGCCCTTAATATCAGTGTAGTACTATCCAGGCAGGAACTCATTTGGGGCTGCTTTCATCCCTGTGAAATTCTGGCCTCCCTCCCTAACAGAACAACTACTCTCTCCTTAAAGAATTGGCTGCAATCAAACTCTTCTTACACCGACCACACATCTTTCATAATAATGCTGCACTGTGCTGGGCAGCTTCTTTCTTTGTTCAGGATAGGAAAGAGGCAGAGCTGTGGCTGCTAAGAGGGGATGACATGCTTCACTTCCACTCTCAGGCTACAAATGTTTCACTATTATGTGTGGCTAAAGAGAGGGTCTATCTTTTCAAATAACACTGGGAATGATGATTTATTAAATAACTTAAAAACTGTGGTTCAGGAGGTTAATTACATGTTTAATTAGGTTTACACTGATGCTATCACAACCAGTAGGTATACTCAGGTTATTCACGTGCCTTTTTGTATACCTATTCTTATGTTAGCTGAATGTTTGAGAGATGTTGTCTGTACTTTGGGTCTTTACTGAACATATATGTCAGTTATGCAAGCCTAAAAATAGTTTCTATAGGCCAATACTGCATTTGGATGCTTAGAATTTGAGGAAATTGTGGTTTTCAAAGAGAAGAGACTCGATGGCAGAATTAAAAATTTATGCAAATGACATGATCTAAAATTATGATTCTGAAAATCATACTTCAATGTTTTTGGATCAGAGAACCAGTTGAAAATATGGGCGTACAAAACTACATATTTGCATTGTGATCAACCAAATTTTTGAAGGCCCAGTGCTTATCTCTAGTGTGTGTAGTAAAAATGGTGAGTAAACTATATTAAGATTCTTATATGAAAAGATTTTTTAAAGAACTGAACCACATAAGACTGATTTTTTTCCCCCATTTGCTTAGGCAGATTTGAATCAGTTCCCAAATGCAAAAGAGAAGATCTAAGTCAAGCCTTTTGTTGTTTGCCTGTTGCTAATCTGGAATTTGATATATGTGGCAGTTCTACTGTTGAGAAAACATCCATTTTGGTCCTCTCTTTGCCAATACATTTTTTCTGAGCCTTCAATTCCCTGGAAACACACCCTTCAAATCAGCTATGGAAAAAAACATTAGATAAGAAGGACAATATTAATCTTCTTTCCTTCCTACTCTATGTGAAAGAATGTAGTTTTCATGTCTTCCTTGGTACATTGTCATAGCAATTTTTCCGGACACCGGCTGTCATATACTTAGCTCAGTAAAATGATTCTGTCTTCATGTATTCAATTACATTCACTCTGTTTCTACTCATAAAGAACCTAAAATAAATGGCAGGTGATACATGTAGACCCAAATTAGGTGAATCTCTCACTAATAATCTCTCACTTAAAGTCATTATGTAGACTTTAAGTTAATTTTGTTTTGTCTTTCTTTTACAGAGAAAAGGTGCAAGAATAAGTATAGCTAGTATAAACACATTGGCTACAGGAATGTGGGGTAATCATGAGTAGATTAATATACATTGAAGACATGCCCGGAGGCTGTGTTTTAACTCGAACAGTTGATATAGGCTTTTTTGCTTGTTTTCATGTGTATACAATTTTAAGAATAAAATTACACATCTGACTGAAATATCCATAAAATTATAAAAGTGCCCAAAGAAAACAGCTGAGTATATACAATACATAAAATACAGCTTCCACAGCAACATTGTCCTCAGTAGAAGAAACAACTATATTATCAGAAATGTAAGGAAAGCCATAAAATTCAAGGTTCGTATGAATTTTAGAGGACACATAGCCACTAGATAATTTCATGAAATAATACTATTCTTTGACTTTGAAATTTCTTCAGAATTTCACTGTCTTCTTTTCTGGCTGTTTATAGAAGTACAGATATAGCTCATTTCTTTTTTTTCAAAGAAAGACTATAGATATGTGCTAGTTTGAATGTAAACCAGCAGGGGAAATTAACCCCACACAAAATTCCTCAAGAAATTTTAGGTCAAAATTACAATTTTAATAAAAAGGTTAAAATAAATGCAGGAATACAGAACCATTGGCCTGAACAAACCGACAGAGTCATGGTACAACCTGGCATCCCATTGACCAGGGTGGTAGCTGTGTAGTCCAGTTAGGCTGATGCCTAAAATTGGGAGTACCTGAAACAGAGACTGAACAAAGTTAGTCAATAAAGGTATGAATTTATTGAAGGCCTTCGGGTGGTACACCTCTGGTACAGAGCCTTGCTGATGCTAGGCTAGACCAAGATGGACTCCGATCACGAGTTTTCCCCCCCAGATATAGGTTTGGTACATTTTTTATCAGAAGTTAGTTGTCCAATTACAGTTCCAGGTAATGAGGTAATATTCCCCCATTCACCCCCTCCCAATTCACTTTTGTTTATACTTAGGCCTAGGATAGTGACCTTGTTTTCCAGGCCTAAGAGGAATGTTTTGTCTAACAAGAATGTGAAGCACATAATATGGAGTTTAGAATTACACGTTAGTACAGTGCAGGGTTAGAAAAATCTAAAAGCTAATTCTTAAGGCATCAAGGCTCTGGTCCTGTGGAAGGTCTGGTCCGCTGAGTATCCAGTGATGGTTCTGGTCTGGAGTCCTCTGGGTTTCTAGATGTCTGGTTGTCCAGTGGTCTGGTAGTCCAGTCCTGGTATTGCCGTCCTGGTAGTCCAGTCGAGTCCGGTCCAGTGGAGTGGAGTGGAGTCCAGTCGAGTAGAGCAGTCCTGGTAGACCAGTCGAGTCCAGCAGAGTGGAGTGGAGTGAGTGGAGTTCAGTGGAGTAGAGTAGTCCTGGTAGACCAGTCAAGTCCAGTCCAGCGGAGTGGAGTGATTTCTCCCATCTCAAAGCCTGCTTTTATGTCGTGTTTCTTGGCTGGTACCTCCCCCAGGGGCAGGGACTTCCGTGATGGAAAATAATTTTTCTGACTTTCTATTGGTTGCTTCAGCAATGAGCTCACATGAGGCCTCCCCGGGGAGCAAACAGTTTCTGACATTCTATTGGTTGGTGTTTTATCTGGTTGAGTAATGGGCCATTAACTGAGATAATCCACTCAGGGTGGTTCTGAAATTCTGTTCGTCCATGCTTATCCAGTTCGGTAATGTGCCATTAACTGAGATGATCTGCTCAGGATGGGTGGTGCTTGCTGTAGGCCAGAATGGTTATGTCATTGAAATAAGGAGTACCACACCACCTCACATGAGCATAGCCTCAGGGACCAGGTATGTAACTGTGAATGATCCAGTTTATCGAGGAAATATGTGGGTGGTGATAGAACACATCCTTTTACGGTTAACCCAGGACAGGATAGAAAATGAAGTGCCTAAATGTAATTAAATGAACATTCTTGCAAATCTTAATTAAGTTTTTTGATCTAGGTTCCATTGAGTAACATTACATGCAATTATGTGATTACACAGTTTTCCCCAGCTTCATCATACAACAGCCATGGAGGGGTTGTCATCAACCAGTTAAGGATTTCCTTAATGATTTGCTTTATCCTGGACAGTATTAGTTAATCTCAATATAGGTGGTAAAACTTCCTATAGGCAGAAAAGGTGCAACCTTTTCTAACAATAACCAATAACTGATTAGTTAAAATAGACATCACAGGCAGCAGAAATATATTAATAAAAGAGCAAAACTCCTATTAAAATTTTTCAGACAAAATTTAATTTGAAGTTTATAGTGCCAGATATATCAGTTAAGGTAAATTTAGGCTGTTTTCAAGAGATAGAGTGTAGTGGGTTGATCTTGGTTGGCTGCCAGATACCCACACAGTTACTCTCTCTCTCCCGCTCCACAAGAGGACAGGGAGAGAAAATAAGATGAACAAAAGCTGCAAGTCAAGATAAGGACAAGGAAATCAAGTGTCAAATACCATCATGGGCAAACCAGACTCAGCTTGGGTAAAATTAATATATTGACTATTAAAACAGATTTGAATTAGAAGAATCATAGAAAAAGTTTTAGGCTGGAAGGGACCTTCAAAAATCACCTAGTCCAATTCCCCTGCAATGGGACATCCTTCCCTAGACCAGGTTGCTTAAAGCCCCATTCAACCCAACCTTGAACACTTCTAGGTAAGGAGCATCCACCACTTCTCAGGGCAATTTGTGCCAGTGTCTCACCACCCTCATCATAAAAAAATTCTTCCTTACATCCAATCTAAATCTACTCTCTTGCAGTTTAAAACCATTTCTGCTTTTATTGTCACTATAGTCTTTGGTAAAAAGCCTCTTGCTGACTTTCTTGCAATACCCCTTTAGGGCAACTTACAAGAAAGACTGCAATAAGGTCTCCCAAAACCTCTCTTCTCCAGGTTGAACAACCTCAACTCTCTCAGGTTTTCTTGATAGGAGAGGTTTTTCAACCCTCTTTTGTGGCCCATCTCTGAACCTGCTCTAGTAGGTCCGTGTTGTTCCTGGGCTGGAAACACCAAAGCTGGATGCAGTACTCCAGATGGGGTCTCACCAGAGCAAAATAGAGAGGGAGAACCACCTCCCTTTACCTGCTGGGCAAGCTTCTCTCTATGCAACCCAGACCACCATTGTCTTTCTGACTTGCAAGCCCCAATTGCCAGCATATGTCCAGTTTTACATGCAATGGCATTTTCATATTGCTCTCTGTAGGGCTGCTCTCAATCTGTTCATCCCCCAGTCTGTATTGGTGCTGAGTTTTTCCTTGTCCCACGTGCAGGGATACTGCACTTGTTAAATTTCATGGCGTTCAGATGGGCTCATTCCTTGAACCTGTCAAGGTCCCACTGGATGAAATCCATGCTCCAAGGATATCAACTTCACCACTCAGCTCAGTTACTCTCTGCCACTCCTGCCTACTCACACTTTTCACCTGCTCACTCCACTATGGTGGACTACAGTCCATCAGGATAAACATACCCCAGTGTGGACTCTTCCTGGGCTGCAGGTCTGTTAAGGACTATCTGAGTAAGTAAGTCCTTCAGATCTGGAGGAGAGACTACTTATCCTAGAAATGGTCATCCCTTGAGCTAAAATCCACAATCCCTTTTTCCTTGCTCAAATACTTTTAAGTGAAACATCTTGTCCAGTATGTGGAAGCAAAAGTCTGTACTTTAACATTATATGGAGGAATGAGGTATATATATATATACACTAGCTAATACTAGTGCCTATTTTAGGGACCAAATATCTTCCAGCACTTCGCAGAGTGAGTTTTGTATCTCCAAGGAAATATTTAGAGTGCTGGAAACAGTCAACATCTAGTTTTGCAGCTGTGGTGCCCTCAAACACATTCTGTAGACTTCTGCCTCTCTCTTCTGAGTATGTTGTGATCCTAACTTTCTAGTTTTAGGCCTTTATTTAATTGCCTAAAGATGACAGTGAGAAATCATCTGCTCCTCTTGAAATGGTGAAGACAGAAATACCATATTTCCTCTTGAAATTTGCTTATGTACAAATAACTTCATGTTTCTTTTATTTTTTCTCACAATATATACTGATGGCTGTTCAGCAAAATTTCTTAATTTGTGAGTTTGAAAGGTGATGGAATTTTTTTCCCTTTCAATTTATTATCCCAGAGTATAAATCTACCTTTAAAGGAGAAATTCCTTTCTCTTAAGAATAAGTATTACAAATTTATTGTGTAATTTTGAGCAATAAGAATCATACTGTGGTAATGAGAATAAAATTGCAGCAGTAGTCAGGCTGGCAAAGGAATAAATTAGAATAAGCATCTTAATACATACTAACATCATTCAAATAATACTTAAGTATAACTGGATACTGACTGCAATTAACTATTACGATGATGAGCTGTGGGATTTAGATGCTGCAGAAAAAGCACCATCTTTCAGAGCTAATGTAAACATGTCACTAGATGCTATCAGTCTTACTGCTTTTATTTTCAATTTTAAAACACAAAATAATTGAAATAATTCAAAAGCATGGATGAAAGGACAAACTGTACATATACAGAATCACAGAATCATAGAATGCTTTGGGTTGGAAGGGACCTTAAAGATCATCAAGTTCCAACACCCATGCCATGGGCAAGGACAATAATTGAGAAAAGTCTAAAAAAGTGTGTTGACCCTAATACTCCAACTCTTCTTTTTGTTGATACAGGTGGAGCTACCTGAATAAAGAGGAAAAAAGTGTACTGGGAAACTGCCAGTGCTGGACCTGCAAGATTCTGTGGTAAGTTTGACTCACAGTTTTCTTATATTTACTTGAATTTTGACTCTGAGGTAGGAAAACACAGCCAAATTCTCATTGATTCTGCCTCCTTATGTCCAGAATAACTAGAGACATTTGATTTCATGTAGCATTTACTCCTTAGTATCAATATTTACTCACATGCTCAAGTCAGCCTTTCCAGCACTGTCTTGGGTTAGTTATATATTCTATTACCACCCACAAAAGCTGGACAAATTTCATAATTACACACCTGGGACTCCTTATCTCAACTGAGATAAGCACTCTGGCTGACAGCAAGCACCACCCAGCTGATTATCTGATCTCAGCTAATGGCCCATTAGCACCACCCAGCCTGACTGATAGGCCGAACCCTGGCTCATCAGAGCACCCTAGGATCATCGGAGCACCCCGGATCATCGTAGGACCCTGGGGATCATCTCATCCAAGCTCATTACCGAAGCAACCAATAGAACATGGAGAAGATCCTCTTCCATTGTGAAAGTCCCTGCCCCTGGGGGAGGTGCCAGCCAAGAAACACAGCATAAAACAAGGGTTTTGGCTGGGAGGAAGCACCCTCGACTCAACGGGACTCTGCTCTCGGGACTCCACTCTCAATGGGACTCTCGACTCAACTCGACTCAACTGGACTCCACTCCTCAGAATTGGATTCAGCTAGCTACTCCACTCCACTCCACGGAATTGGACTCAGCTACTCCACTCCACCACTGGGACTGGACTACCAGGCCTTCCTGCAGGACCAGTGCCTAACTGGACTGCACAGCTACCACCCTGGTCAACAGGGTACCAGGTTGTACCATGCCTCTGTCGGTTTGTTTAAGCCCGTGTTTCTGTATTACTGCATTTATTTTAACCTTTTTTATTAAAATTATAATTTTGACCTAAAATCTCTTCAGGAATTCTGTGTGGGGTTAATTTCCCCTGCTGGTTTACAGCCAAACCAGCACAAGCACAAATGAGGATTTTAGAACTGAGCAATCCGCAGAACATTGTTCAAGTAAAATGACAAGATAACACATCTTTTATGGTTTACTTGATACATATTTATGTCAATGAAAGTATATTATAGAGGCATTCACACAAAATGTATCCAGGTCAAAGCATGTTGCTTTAAAGATATCTTGAAAGCATTTACAGGCAAAAAGCAAAACAATTATTTCTAACTCCAGTGAAGTTCAGTGTATATTAGCAAGTATGTCTTACTAGGTAAGAAGGATAAAATTCTAAAATTGTCATTCTGACACACCATTTATAGAGTCCTTAAAACAGAGATTCCCTTCATTGTTTTGTAACAGAATTAGGTGTGAATAGTAGACCCAAGATGTTTCTACTATGCACATCTGTTCCATCAAACATTTTCCTGTTAAAGATAGGGAATTGCGCACTACAGTCTGAAACAGGAAATAAATTGAAAGATTGAGCAGGACCTAAAAAGAAAGGAAGAAGTTGTTGGCAATTTTGTTCTACATAAACTATTAGCCATCATCAAGATGAAATATATCTAAAACCTTTTTCACCAGCAAACTGAATGGTGATGTCAAGCGCATAGCACAGTTTTTGTGATTACAAGTCACTTTGTGTTTCCACAGTCAGCTAAAAAAGAGAAAAATGACCATTATGTGCAATTTTGATTTCCTTGAGTTAACACAAGAGGTGATGTTTTTTTCGTAAGGAGTTACACCTCATGGTACAGCCCTCAGAAAAGTAATGAAAAACATGCAATAACTATAGTAACTGCTCTGAACATGACACTTGACATTTCTCTGTGTGATTTTGGTGTTACTAATTCTTTTCTTACTTGTCCACTTCTGGTGATTTTAATGCCAAGCTTGAAATACTTGTTTTTGTAAAACTCTCTTACTTTATAAATAGTCTAGCCCACACATAAGAAGCAACCTTGTCATCTGGAGGACTAGAAACCCTCAAGTCCCACAGCATATCCAAATCAGAACTTAATAAAAAATTTAGTATCCTTTCCCTACCTTTGTATGAAAACGATATAATGAAAGTGCTCAATAGCATGTGAAATAAACATGCAGTTTTAAAAACAAAGGGGATTTTGTTCATAATGTGTTTTACCAGCAGCCAATTTAGCATATACATCCTGGGATATTTGAAGGAAATTATAAAAATTGCTTTGGAAAAACTCAGGGTGTCTTATTACAAAGTATATTTTAATGGTAAAGTCTGTGATAAGAACAAACTCTTTAACCCACGTGATCAATTTTTTATGGTAATGCTTCTGGCAAAGAAAGAAAAGGAGATGACAGATTTCTTGTTTGCTATCACTCCAACTAGCATCCAGCAACAAAGTAGTCCAGCATGATTCTCCTCGAATTATATGAGGACAGACATCGTTTCCCTCCTTATTTTCTATTTAGAACCAAACACAAAAGTAGCCTTCCAGTGTAACACTTTATTAAAAAAAACCAACCCCAAATCCAAAACAAAAGAACAACTGGTTGCAATTGTTGTTGAAAAACCCAAGTCATTATTTCAAGTAACAACAACAAAGAGTACTTTCCAGCCCTTAGGTACAATAGGGATTTTGCTCCCTATGACAGCTGGCATATATTTCTGTAAAATGTTGAGTGCTTTTTCAAATTCTATGTATAGAATTCTATTGGGTCTTATAGAAAATGAATATTTTTAATGTTATTCACCATAGAAATTAAGTTTGCCCTTTTATTTCTTTTAAGTATATAACAAAGATTTTGAAAAGTAAAGGGTGTTCTCCACTGCAAAATTTGGATCAAATATATTGGCATGACATGGCAGAGAAAGTTGATAGTAGATGTTTTGCCAAAACAACACCACTGTACCAAATCACTTTTTGATGACTATTAATCCAGTACAGAAGTCCTAAGTCCCATTCCTTCTTCTGCAAACACTGGTGTTTCTTAAATTACAAGAGTGTGTCTTTCTGGAGAATGAATGCATAAATTAATACTTTATCTTTGTGTTTAGTTCCCAAAACTAATATTTGTGAATGCCTGTCCCATTGAAGTTCTTGTGGTGTCAGTTGTGACATTTTGGTTCTGTTTTTTTCAGCACAATTCTGTGTTCATCATATAGCATTGTCTCACCTGGGAGAGAGCCGCCATTGCATCAGTCATAATAAGTAAAGAACACAGTTGGTTTAGCCTCCCAGTTTCTGGGTGTTGTATTTTCTCACAGAAGGAGGCAAAGGACTGGTAACCTTTCTCAAAGCTAACAGTGGCTGCCTTTCTACTGCCAATTTTTATTCCTAACTGACAGACCTTGAATGCTATTCAAATACAGCAGGCGTCAAAAAAAGTGCTTTAAATAATAAATGACATTTAAAAAACAACTAAGCTAGTAATTAAAAATATGGCCTGCAAAAGGCTTTTTTCCTTTGTGGCAACTGAGACAAGATCCCAAAGAAACTGCAGTGTCAGCCTAAACCCTGAAAAACCTACACTAGAAGCTTTGCAGAAGGAATTTGACCTGATATTGGCTGCATGGAATGCTGAAGAGGAAGAACAAAACAAAACAGAACAAAACAAAGCAAAAAACAAACTAATAAATCCAAAAAGTTTAAATACTAAATTTTTATATTTCTAAAGGGAAATCTGGCCTCTGAAAAGATTGCTCAGGATGTTGGGTATTTTATTTGTTTGCCCTTTTTTTTTCCTTGAGCTGATTTGTTCATTGCTGGATTTTACCAGCTCAGGTAATATACTGCTCAGGAGAGAAATTGGCACATTTATTAAATATTTGAATAGATACTGCTGTAGAGATGCCAAACAATAGGATATCAAAGGGATGTTTCTTCACATGAGAAACATGGCATTGAGTTTGTACTTCTCTCTAAAGAGGAGGCTTAGTGTGCAAATGCTTGACAAACTGCTTTAATCTTTGCCTGTAATGGTTAGCTATGGTCATTTGGGGACTATAATACAACTCTTGTGTCTCCAGCACCTCTAATGCTTGCCCTTCAAGCTCGCTTTTAAATGCTTGGTTCCACTCTGGAGTTGTCACTGCTGAGGTGGATAC
Source organism: Ptilonorhynchus violaceus (assembly GCA_013397565.1). Classification (NCBI taxonomy): domain Eukaryota; kingdom Metazoa; phylum Chordata; class Aves; order Passeriformes; family Ptilonorhynchidae; genus Ptilonorhynchus; species Ptilonorhynchus violaceus. The sequence continues at coordinate 31,585 of VZRJ01005450.1, forward strand.
CTTAAGTTATTTCTGTAGGGTCTTAAGAAAGTCTAGTTCTAGAGAATGGACTTCACCAACTGGCAGCACAGGAAACATGTGAATAATTTAATACAAAACAAATACTGTGTTTTTGTAAAACTCCTGCTTGCAATTGTTAAACTTAAAAATTCCAGTTTTGTAGTAGAAAGTGATTGCTTTTTTTTAAAATCTCATCCTTAAGGTAGCTAAAATGGAAAACAATTCTTATTGAAGTAGAACATTATGATTTATTGACACAAAACAAATGGGTTTAATTTGCTTTGGATATGTAAGAATGGATTTTTGCACCATGAACATTTTGTATATTCTGACTTTAACTTTTCCCTCATTTGGGAAAAAGGATTTTTTTGAAAACATTTGAGTTTTCTACAGGTTATGAGGACAATTTTATGCCTCAATCTAATATCATCACAGAAGAAGCATGGTCAACCAAAGCTCTACTAGATCTTCCTAGTAGAAGATACAAAGTTTTAGATAGAAAATATCAAAACTGATAAAGAAGAATACGATAATGCTTATTCATCATACTTGCCCTCGAGAACTCTTTGATCTCATTCGATGTTTATGCCATTTCAGTGTACTGCTTTGTTGCAGTCTGGTATTTCAGCTCTCTGTGCTTTTTTTCTTCCAGTACAGTGATGGCACTGTGGACATGCTCAGCTCTGGGAGCATAGCTGCAAGATTAAAATATATTTAAGTGACATGGAAAAAGAGATGATCTTCTTTTGTGTCTGCTCCATATCAACAACTCTAGTAGTAACACAGTAATGAATGGTTGCCTGGGGAGAGCAGAAGACATCCCATCGGAAAGCAGCACAAACAGGGCTGCTCTGTGAGGGGGCCAAACTGTGAGTCAGACCCCCCCTCTGTGAGGGGGAGTCACTGCAAGTGACTCCAGTGCAGGCTGGGAGCTCACTGTGGGGGCTCCTGCCAGCCCTGAGCTGGGGCAAACTGGGGGTAATTACAGGAACAGTTGGCAATCCAGGGATCATTTATCCAGGATGAAGTAACAAGTCACATTCAGGGTCAATACAGCAAGTCCAATGAGGAATACCAAAAGCCAGAGCTAGAGACAATCTGCCTGTAACATAGGTCCACAATGGCAGAAATAAGGATACCTAGAGTGCAGATCTAGGCACTAAGTCAGGTCATGGGGTGCCCTGGGTAACCCAAAATGTTGTATTCCATATCTATCTGTGCCCAAATTGTTATTGTCTCTATAAGACCCAGCTGTGCGACTGGGGGGACTGCCCAGGCTTTTTAAAAAGTCGGGTCACCCAAGCAGAGCTCTCTTGGCTCTTGTGTCTGGCTCTTTCCTTTTTGTTCTTGCAAGGAGAGAGAGCTGAGGCAGCCCAGGAAGAGTCTTCCCTCTGGTTTTCTTTTGGTTTTTATCCTGAGGAGGGTTGCTTCAGACAGGTCTCCAGGTGGCAACAGCAGCAACCCAAGAATCTGCATTTCCCAATCAGAAACAGTTTCAGAGTGAATTTCGCAGCACCTGTTGGCAGAGCAAAGCTGGAGCCAGTTGGGGTCAGACCACCATGCATTGGTGTTCCAGAGTCCGTTTTTCTTCCTCGTCCCACATCGGGGCAGGGACCTGAGGCAGCAGCACCAGCACCAGTAGCTCGGAGGCTGCAGTGCTGACATCAGCTGGAACCAGCCACCGGGGCCATCTTTGCCAACAGAGCTGCTGCCGATGGAGAGAGAAGCGGTGGGGTGGGAGGGCTGCTGCCATCTTTGCCCTTTGTCTCCCCACACATACTCGGCTGCTGTGGCCACCATCTTTGGGGGGTACACCACCATTTTGAGTTTCTCTTTGTTTCCTGGGAGTCTGGAAGATTTCAGCAACTTTGTAACTACTGTTATTTTTTGCCTGTTGCTGTTTTGATTTTCAGTAAACAGGTATTTTTTCTCTTATACTTACTTGTATTTATCTCTTCTTGTTGGTGGAAAGGGATTGGTTAAAACTAAAGGGGAAGTAACTAGTTTTGAACTGTTTGCCTCTTAAATTGTCTTAAACCAAGACATGGGGAAATGGGGTTGAGCTTCAGGTATCCAGTGTGTAGGTCAGGCAGGGTCTGGGTAAAATTTGCCGTACCATGGAAGGTCTTAATCTGACTGATTGGAATGATTCTGCATTTACAATTTCAAGGTTGAAAGGGAATAGATCACTGTGTGACACAACATGGGAAAATTTTAAATTAAGATGGAGGGTATTGTACTCCACTCCTTTGTACGATTAGAAATACCAAGTAGAGGGAGTGTTCAGTACCAGGAATGCAGTAAGCAATAGATAAGGTGCCAGTAGACAGCACTTGGGAAGCATCAGCATACTTGGGGGGATGTGTTAAACAATGGCATATGATGTGCATGGGCAGTGGGAGGACTCTCACAGAGACAAATACATTCTTATACCAAAGGAAGCATTAAACAGAATTTAGCGTGGAAAGCAAGACTAGGGAGGAAAATGATGAGATGATGGTGTGATGCTGTTTCTAATCATGGTAATCACAGTCCTGTCTGTAGTGTGTGTTTAAAAAGAAAGGAGGAAAACAGCCAAAGGAGCAAAAGTTTTACTGGTTTTGATGCTCCTGGGTTTGGGGTGGGTGAGCCCCATTTTGGAGGGGAGAAAGTTTTCCTGCAGTTTATGTACACTAGCTTGTTTGAATTAATTATGTTTTGTAAAGTACAACAGAAGCTGAAACAAACTTTTTAAATCTCTTGGCATATTTTAGTTTTGCATCTCTCAAACGCCTCTTAGTTCCTGCTTACCTATCTATCTTTTTTTCAAGGTGCCTGTCTCAAGGTTTGTTTGCATATGAACCCTGTTTTTCAGACACTGCAAACGACCACGGAAATGTGACAGCTTGGGCTTTAAACTTGAAGCAAACCATGTCCTGGGCATTTATATATGCAATACGTGTTTCTCTCTGCCAAAACAGATATATGTTACTAAAGTCACAACTGTTTAAAATTCTTCAAAGCATCTTTTTTCATTTTCTCACATGGCTTTTCTAAGTTCAATGTAACCTTACAAAAATAATTATATATTCTGATTGTGCCATTCTACTTCAGGATTATCAGTCCTTAATGCCATTAATTTTGGATAGGCATGTTCTCAAGGGTACAGTTGATTTGTTCCCATAATTATCTGAATAAAAATTACCTCCTAGCTTTTTCTTCCTACTGCTAAAACGTAGGTGGACTCACTTGTGGTGCCAAGCCCAAAGTAACTATTCATGGTAAGCCCTAGCCACCAAAAAATACATCACATGCCATGTCCTGCAAACCATGCAACATTCTGGTTTGTTGTCTTTTTCACACTGAGTAATACCATCCTATATGCTCATTATGTAACATTCCCTTTTATTTTTTGTTTGTCCCAAGTATATGAAAACAAAATGCAGATAGTGCTCAGATTTGGGTAAAGTAGACTGGAGAGCAGAAGTAAGTGACTGCAAAAAGAGAGGCAAGGTGTTTTCACATACATTAATTTACACACATACTGTTATTACTAATACTGTCCTTTCACTCATGATGTCTGTCTCCTTTTGTAGTGAGGCATGAAGCAATAGACTCATGTTCAGCTTCCTAATACAGAAACCTATGCGTGGCTGCTGTCCGTATTCTTTTGTTTCAGAAAAGTCATAGTCTTGTTTAAAATTTTGAGCCAGAATAATTAAAGCTACAATATCAATACAACTTCAAGTCTTACTGCTAAGAATTTTGCTATGGCTGCTTTTCTTAACCTTTTATAAGACAGCTGGCTGCAGACCTCATCAAAACTTGTAAGATCAACTAGCTGTCTGTTACTGCACCTCTCACTTCTTTTCTCCATAAGCTTACAAAGAATGATTTCATAGATTGATTAAGTTCATTGGGAGGCAAAATAGCTTATTTGAAAGACTGACAAGGTCAATTCCTGTACCTAGAGTGTGTATAAATTCCATCAAAGTGGATTTAATATGAGGACCATACAGGATCCTTCCACAGAATAGCAGGAAATACCACAGCTAGATAGGTCTTTGTAAACCACTGGCTGTTGCTTTTGAATGTAATGCTAGTGCTTTAACTCGAACATTTGGATGCATAACATAGAGAAGAAAACAATTAGAAGACCAGAAAAGGTGATTGCTTAATAATAGAAGAACTAGAATTGTGTAATATATTCTTTTAGTTCAGAGGCTCATATATCTTACAGCATGGCTGATACATTACAGAAAGTCTCAAAGGAATCTCTTGTTCAGATTTTCTGCTTCCTCCCTTCCAGTTTCCTCCATCTTCAGTTGCTTGTTTCAGTATCAATAAAAAGGCTGATGTTTGAATAATATTTATATGAATCTTTGAAATTTGTAAGAGCAGAGTCAGGATAAAACACATTTGCTATGACTACAGACAATTTTAAAATTACTTGTGTTTGTGTGCCACATGTGCATGGGCATGCGTACATTCTTGCTCATCTCTATCGTTATATGTTTGTGCCTATCTAATTATATCTAGTTAGATTAAATTACTATTTTTTCTCCAACTCTACTATTTATTTATCTCCAGCCAATATAAGCATCTGTGTTTGAAAAATATCCCCTGTAATCAGAAATATTTCTGTGTGTTTCTTTGGGGCAATATAGGTTCTGGTTGAATGTCTGTGCTACTTTTCACAAACTATTCATTGTGGAGTTATAAGCAGCAGAGATCTGCTCTATACAGACACATTTGCTTACTTTGCCATGGTACCAGCACAACAAACTTTCAGATTTTAGGCACAAAGACAAGGACTTTAGGAGGAGAATGGAGAGGCAATAGGTTTCAGATATGCCTATGTATTTCACTTTCCCAAATGGACATCTTGTTATAAATAACTACATAATATTTCCATCACAGCCACTAATGCGCAGGGTTTATAGCATATGTTTAATGGATTTTACTTTACCCTTGAGAGAAGGGCAAAGTCTCAGTAGGGCAACCTTGCTTCCTTTAGACAAGATAGAAGCAACAACTGTGCAACTGCAGACCAAGTCTAAAAATAGCTTTCTGGCAGTATCGTACAAAGCAATGAAGTGTAAAAGCAAGATACTCAGTCTTGTACTGCAGTTAGCTGCTCACTGGAGATTCTTCTCTACTTTAATTCGAAGTATTATGAAAGAAACAATGTAATACATAGGCACATAAGTTTTTCTATTGCATAAGTTAACTGTACTTCATGGGGTCGCAACTGCCCAAACTCAGTCTGATTATATAAAGGAAAACACAAGGTGTCACAGTAAAAAAAAAAAAAATCCTGTTGCAGTAATATTAATAGATGCTCAGAGCCGTTTCAGCAACAATAGCTGAATCTCCTTTTTGCCACTCCCTTAAAAAAAAAAAAAAGGAAAAGAGGCATTTTATTGCAAACAAAGACAGTGAGTAAGCGACAAAGACAAAACTGGGTCTATTTCTGAACAAGATCTTCAGGTTTGAGCCAGCCCAGCAGTCTTCCAGTAGAGGTCCTCCCATCATTTTGGACAAGGAGGTATTTAGTTCTAGTGATACATGGTTCACCAATCCCAGGAGTCAAACAGGCTGTTACACTTTCTAAGCAAACTGTTCACTTAGACAAGAAAAGAAGTCATTCATTGGACTGGTTGAAATTAAACAATCCTATTGAAATGTGACTGTGTTGTGTATCGTGCTGATGTACTGGTTCAACAGACAAAATGATTAGCTAACTTCTCAGTTATGAACAGATATTGGTTTGATATTTTTTAATTTCTTAGTTCTATTCATTTTTAAATTGGATGTATATAATGTTATCTATTTCCATCTTTTTCATCCTTAAATTAGTAGCAAAATTTAATTTTGTTTACTCTAATGGTCTCTCCATTATTTTGTATAAATTTTCTGGTTTGTTCTAGAAGCTTGATCGCTCACACTAGCAGCATAAATAAGATGTTAAGGGGAAGTGGGAGATATCCCACTTTATCAAAGTGGTGGTAAGATCCCCAGCAGAAACCTTACTAGCCTGAGTGATTTTCCTTTCACAAAGTAATAGTCTTTTTGAAGTGGAGTTTTTACAATGCCTGAAAGAGGGACTCTGCCTCTTCTGACACCTTTAAAACATACAATAAAGCAACATACAATAAAGACACACAAAATTTATTGGATCAGATTTCTGCTTTAATTTTAAGGATATTTCTGAATTTCCTGATGGAGAAGAAGAAATCAGGACCTTAATGGACAATACTTAAAACCAGTTCTTATAAAGTTCAAATACACTGTATTTTTCTTATAAAGTTCAAATACACTTATAAAGTTCAAAAACATCTGTCAGGACTATGGGAATTTGTCTGATCCCACAAACAAACTTAAACTTCGTTTTTTGTGAAATTGTTTTTTCCTCCTTTTGCTCCTGTTCTTTAACTTGGGTCCAATACTAAAATATTGGACAATGCTGTGCTGTGTCTGGACTGATATTTAACTAACATATATATTTTTGAAGAGATCATCATTAAGTGTTCCAGCAAGGTAAAAAAAAAGCAGAAAGCAAAGCTTTAGTTTATCATTAAAAAGTGCTTCTTAATCCCCAGTGTTCGGGTTACAGAAGGGCAGGACAAAATTTACTTCAGGATGAAAGGTACTGAGTAAGTGTTTGGTAAGCATAACTGGTCTTATCTGGGTTGGTTTTCATTGCTATTCATTGAATATAGATGATTCTTCAATCCAGGTCGCAGGTAGCCCATTGGCATTGCATTTTGAACCATCACAAGAGGCAGCATTATTTTTGGCTCTATTGTTTCTGTTTATCACAGAGAGTGGCAGGTCTCTGTTTTATGGCCTGGCTATTAGGAGTTGAAAACTCTCTGAACTTGACAGTGGTAAATTCATGAGGGCATTAGAAGTCATAGCTGGATTCAATAAAAGAGGTAGGTATCTGAAGTGGGACTTATACAGAATTTTTACATATATTTTGTGTATTAGATAAACATGCCTTTGTGTTGATTCCTTTAATAGACTTATCTTTCTACAAATTCACCTGAAAGTTATTAGAATCTTTATAGAACATATTGTGTGTTTGAATAGGAGAAGCAAACATGATGCAAATTTAACACTCTTCAGTTCTACAATTATAGAATTATTTCAACACAATGACAATTTTTTTCTTACTTTGCTTGCTAGCTATTCAATTTGGCAGGAGACAGATGAATGACAGATATCAAGTCTCTTGCTGCAGAAAAAATATGGCAAAGGAAACTCCTCAAAGGTGTCCTTTTTTATTCTGTAAAACTGTACAATTTCCACATACATTCCTGAGTAGAAACATGCCTTTGAAAATAGAGTATGAGATAGCTTATATTGCATTGCATTGTAGCAGGTGACTTACAGCCACCCAACTCTTCATTGTCAAAGCTTTTCTTTATGACTACCTTAATATAGTTGGTATTGACTATACACAAAGTAAAAATCCTATTTGTTGATTCCTCCCCTCACCCTCTAATCTAATTCCCAAGCCCTTTCCAGAATTTCATTCTCAGCTATTTAATTTCTTCTCCATCAAACTAATGAAAATTTTAACTGCTTAACCACCTAAAACTTTGGGTTTTGACATGAAAGTTTGCATTAGGCTGCATTTCTCTAAGCCTTATATCCCATCCACACTCAGAACTCTGATCCTGAGTACCAAACTCTCTGAGGACGCAGACTTCTCAGTTTCCTCTTCTGTTCAAAAGGACATAAAGCCACAGTTCTCACCTTGAATGGGTGACCAACTGCATCTCGGATCATTAGTTGTCATAGAAGATAGTGGCTTCTGCCTTGTTGAAACCTCAGAATATCAGTCTGGTTTTATAATACATTCAGAAATCTAGACCTCTGTTGTTCTGCTGGCACCTCAGATGGCTAATATAAAGTCAGCCTAGATGTGTCCATCATGAAGAGAAACAGAAAGCAATTGGTGTGTTTCAAAAGTGAATAAAGTAAACTACTGATACATACTGTAAACAAACACAAATTTAAGCTGCCTACTTCAGTGGTGTTAGCAGTCATGTTTTTATAGCTACATTGAAAATATGGCCTAAATCCTTTTTCGGATTTGGCCTTTGATTGTTTATGTCTTGTGCTGGTTTGAAAGTAAACCAGCAGGGTAAATTAACCCCACACGAATATCTTGTGAGAGATTTTAGGTCAGAGTTACAATTTCAATAGAAATGTTACAATAAATGCAGTAATACAGAAACAAAGCTGGCTTAAAACAACAAGGTCAGAGTACAACCTGATATCCTGTTGACCATGGTAGTAGCTGTAGTCCAATTAAGCAGCGGTAGCACTGCTGTTGAAAGCAGTGGTCCTGTAGAAGGTCTGGAACAGTGGAAATTTCGCCCTCGCTCCAGAGCACGGATACACTGTGACATCTCCGCACGGGGTACAGAGCTGCGCTGTAACTGTCGCCACCAGGAGCTGCTCGCCTCTGCTATCTCTGCCAACAGCCCGGGTTTCTGCTCCACGTGGGTCAGCGCCAAGGTCTACTCCTCTCTGCTGTTCCTGCCTTCTGCTGGCCCCTCGATGGGTGATACCGAGGTCCATCGCTCCCCAGTCAACCCTGCCTGCCTGCACTGCTTGCTGCCCGCTGCCGAGGTAGGTGCTGAGCTGCGCTACTGCCCTGTGAGTTCGCACCTGGAGTCATCTCCCCTCTCCCTCTCCCGCTCGCCAGAGCCACCATTGCCATGTGGAGAGGTCGCCGTGCTTGTGCCATAGCACCCCCTGCAGCCACAGGGGAGTCACCGCAGCCTCTCTCCCTCAGCAGAGAATCACCCAAAGAGTGAGAAAGGATTGTTACTGGGTTTGTCTGTTCTCTTATTGTTGCCGTTTATCTGTCTTGTTATATATATATATAGATAGATATATAACCCTAGTAAAGCACTGTTACTCTTTTTACCACGTCTTTGCCCGAGAGCCCCGTAATGTCAAAGGTATAATAATTAGGAGGAGGGAGGGGGGTCACCCTCTATCCCAGGAAGGTTTGCTGCCTTCCTTGACAGACACCTGTCTTTCAAACCAGGACACCTACCAAGGCAGGGCCCGATCCGCCCCCTACCACATGATTCCAAGCTCCCAAAGATGTCTCAAAACAGACCATCCTTTCCTGTGAGGTCATGGATGACTCATTGAGAACTTCCTCTACAAAGACCCTTCCATTTACAGCGTCAGCCTTAAACAATATTTCCTCTTTCTAATTCCTTAGAGATAGGTTTTATCTGCCAGTTCCATGCTAGAGTCTCCATATGCAAGAGGTTCTTCTGATATTGCTTAAGGTGAACAAGAGAACCAGAATTTGTTTATATAACTGCTGTCTGTGTAGAAAGGTTATATAATGAATGTTGAAATTAAAATACTAAAATTCTCTCAAATACTTTCAAAATAGGTAGAATATAGGATGATTATAGAGTACTTAATAGTTTTAAACTTCCTTCCAAATCAGGACCATTTTTACTTTGAGCTAGGCTCTTACGCAACATATAAACAGCACCACTCAACTCCTTGTGAAAAGCTCTTTGGGCGTACATTTGTATCAGGAGGAACATCATATCCCTTCTTTGCGGGTCAGTGTTTATCCACTGGAGAGAAGAAACTGTAGTAGTAAATAGTACAAGTTAGGTCAGAGACGAAATTTTACCCTCAGGGGAAATTTATTTCCAAAAAACCAAAACCAAAACAAGTCCTACCAGATTTTGTTTAAAAAACCAGCTGTTGCAGTTACCCATACATGTCAAACTCATAGGTTTCAGTATATAATTTGTAATAATAGATAGTATTATACTGTACTTGTGAATTATGCACTAATCTACAAAATGATCAGTGTAAATCCCTGTTTCATGGAAGCCTGGTTTTGCTACTAGCTTAAACTGCTGAATTTTCCCTTTTACACCAGACATCTGGCACCAACAGTCCTGAGATGTACTAATGAAGACTTTGGGTTGTAAAAACATTAATGATAGAGCAAAGGTATTTAAACGCAATCTGTGAGCAGGAAGGACTAGAGTTAAGCAAACAGACTGTCTGCAGAGAATAGTGCAGGAGAAAAAAATTACAGTCGACCTGTTCAAGTCGGTTAGCACTTTCACTAAAAGGCAGATCACTGCTACTAGTTTATTAACTTTGAAAACTAAGATAAGACTGCCCTGAGGGTGCTGGTTGAGGTGATCAGAATGGTGCTGCTGAAACTGACCCACTGCTGCTTCAGAAATAATCTAATAAAGCTAATGCTGGAGGTGGTAGTTTATAAGTTCTTGTAAAGATAACTACCATGCTCAGGAAAACAGAAACTCTAGTGACTGTACCAAAAAGCAGGAATATGAAAACATGAAACTGGTGGTGGATAGAGGAGAAAATAGCAGTTTAATTAATAACATAATTTCATTTGAAAGTCAGTTCAGTCCTTCATTAAAAGGTCATTTGAAACTTGTAGTGATAGAAATGCGCCTTCAAATATTCTAGCATGTACCAAAACCGTAAGCAGACCAGGCACAAGGTGACTAGAATGGAAATGACTTGAAAATACATAAAATCATGATATTTTGAGGCAGCTTTTCAGCTAGTCTGTAACTAATCAAAGCATATCTCCCTTCTGCGGAATTGTACTCATTTACATGAGTTGAGGAGTGGCCTAACATTTATCACTGCAAATGGGAATGGATGGTTTTTGAGGAAAGGGTAGAGACATTTCTCTAAAAAATTGGTGAGAGTGCAACTGGAGTGCTGGACTCAGTTATGAGTTTGCCAGCATAAGACATGGATATACTGAAGCAAGTCCATTAAAGGGTCACAAGGATGATCAAGGACTTAGAGTAGCTGATATGTGAGGAGAAGCCAAGAGAGATGAGACTGTTTAGTGTGGAGAACAGAAGAATAAGGAGGATATTAACAATGTGCTTAAATACCTGATGGGAGGGATTAAAGAAGACAAAGCTTCAGTCTTGCCAGTGGTGTCCAGATTGCTCTGATTGACTCTGGAGATTCCATACTTGGAGACACTCAAAACCCGGGATGACATCCAGAGCCACCTGCTGTCATTGACTCTGTGTTGAGCAGGGACATTGGTCTTTATAAACTCCAGAGATTGCTTTCTGCCTCTACCATTCTAGAATTCTCTCACTTGAGAAAACTGATAAAGGGAGCATGAGTGAAAAGGCTCTTTTTTAATAATTGTTATTATTATGAAGATTTATAATCTAGTATTGGTAAAGAAATTGAAATCTAGTTCTCTTGAAGGCTGATAAGCAAGCGTATGAAAGAAATATTTGGATTTTTTTGTCTGTTTGCTTCTAATATGCTTTTGGAGGGTAGCTTTTCTAGGCTTGTAGATAGTTTAGAAGTGTTTAACACTTCTAAAGGCATGAAGACGAAATAAAAAGTCATTTCAGTTGTGGACTCGGAGTACTTGGAGCAAAGTCTGTGCTCCTCTCTTTTGGCTGTTTCAGTCTACATTGAGTTTTTACAGTACTGCCCAAATTAAAGAGGAAATATGGAAGAAAAAAATACTGTGTTTTTTTCAAGTAGTTGCTAGATCAAGTAACTTCCTGTAGTGAATATAGAGTTGGCTTGGAGAAGATAGTACATGAAAAAGATGACATACACTAAACAGGAGACAAGATATATTGCTGTCTGTTCTAGTCACACAAAAAGAAAATCACAAGTCAGTGGAAGATGAAGATGCTCCTATTTCTTCACAGCACTTGTACAGAGGTCTAAACCACTCAGGTGTGACCCTGTACTTCTTGGAAAGTAAAGTTGCCATTAACTTTTGAGGCATGTAGATTTGTCTGGAATTTAGTTAGCTTGTTACTTAGAAAGAGTCTCTCTGTTTTAACCTCTAAGTCTAACATCTCATCAAAGACAATGTGTCAGGGTTTGGACAAACTTAGGAGGAAGACTCGAAGAACCTCCTCTGCAAAAGATAGGGTTCAAAACTCCCTTCCCCTCCCCTTAAGAATTTCTGGGAGGAAAGTGAAAAAAAAACCTGTTTATTTAACAAAACCCAGCAGCTGGGGGGAGTGCATGAAGGCACCAGGGGGAGAGGAAAGGAAAATTAAAAAATGAATAATGTTCGATAATAAACCTCTCGTGATGAGGACAGCCTGGATGAATCAAAGTCCTGAGTCCTTGGCAGGTGTGGTCTTCTGCTCTGTCTCCTTCCGGGAGAGGTGGTGTAGGCCTCTCTTCCCGGGCACAGGGTGTAGGCCCCAGAGTTCAGTGGTCTGTTGTAAAGTTCCAAAGGAAGAAGAAAAAAATTATGATTCCAGGAGAAAAAAACTGTCTTTTTTCGTTGCCTCAGGCAGAGGAGGGAAAAGCCAAAAGTAAGTTTTAACTCCCTCCAATATGAGTAAAAGCAGTGCTGAAAAACTCACAGGAAAAAAAAGGTAAAAGTGTTCCCTTTGCAATCCAGCTGCAGAAAAGTGGCTAGCCAGAGCTCTCTCCTCAGAAGCAGAGTTTTTTTCCGAGGACCACAACAAAACTAGCTGATAAAGGTAAAGAATGTAAATATCCTTCGGAGAAAACCAAAACAAGTGCCTGGCTTCTCGAACCAGCTTAAAGACACAGAGTTAATATTTTTCATTAAGCGGGCGATTGGGATATATATAGCATCATAAAGTCAGCCCATGACACAATGCTATCTGTTCTGCAGGACTAACTGTAAGAGGAGATAACCCCAAGCACAAATAAAAGAAAATGAGATTCTCCTGTTCAGTGAGGTGAGCAGTCCACCTAAAAAATTTCCTTCTTAATATATAGGTGCACAAGTTTTTAAAATGCATTTGTTTCCATAAAGGTTCTTTAAGGTTTTGTGGGAAAGTCTTCAAGCCCTGTTCCCATGCAACAAGAATGCAAATGATTTTCTCAGCACCCTAGGGATAAGTTATCATGTAGTGACTGGATCTCTTTAGTAACTGGGGTCCTAACTCAAGACAGACCGCCGTCTCCAGCAAAGGCTATGTAAACTGTTCCAGTCTGTTTACCTTGGCTGACTACCAGACATCTACCTAGCTGTTGTCTCACTGTCTGCCTCAACAGGACAAGCAGAGAAACTAAGGCTAAAAAAGAATGTCAAGACAAGCACGTGACTTACCAATTACCATCACAGGCAAAACACATGATTTGGGGAAAAATAATTCTTGGACTATAAAAATAAAGTTGGATGGAAAGGAACGAAGACCAAAATGAAGATATCATCCCACATACTCCTTATTCCCAGGCTCAATTTCACTTCTTCATTCCTAACTCCTGACCTGCTCCAACCCCCAAAGGCCACAGAGGGGTGGTTTTTGTGAGGTTGAAGTCAGCTCCTCTCTCCTAATTCTTCCTCTTCACATTTCTCCCCTGCTCCAGTGTGAGTCCTCTCCATGGGCCACAGTTCTTCAGGGTAAACCTGCTCCAGCATGGGCTCTCCATGGCTCACTGTTCCTTCAGGAAATAGTCCACCTGCTCTAGTGTGGGGTCCTACATGGGCTATTATGTGGATAGCTGCTCTACCATGCTTTCCTTCACTGGCTGCAGTGAGGTCCATGACTGGCTATTTTTTTAAAATAGTGAATATTTCTTTCCCATTGAAAGTATTGAATTTGGAACTGTGTAATGTGTTAGCCTGAGGGAAGACCCCAGACCCCCTAATTATATTCTTTAGAGGATATAAGATGGCAGAAAACAGGCCCCAAGCTTAAAAATAGTAAAATAGTTTTATTTACTAACACTGCTAAGAATAGAAAGAATAATAATAATAATAAAAATATTAAGGCATAATATACAGATATTAAGGCAATACATAAGATACCTTTCCCTTCTCCCAAAAACCACCAATCTCACCTTCTACCGAACACACAAAGTTAAAACAAAACATGGGATTTTTAAGGGTCCTTCTTAATACAGAAACAAAGTCTTTCTCTTCTGCTGCAACTGGCATCACAAGCAGTAGTCCTGCCCGAGAAAACCCACTGCAGTGAGACAACCAGTTCTTCTCCCAAGAAAACAGTTCCTGGAGTGTTTTTTTAAGGATGAGTTATTTCCAATCTAGATAAAAGTAAAAGGTCCTTCTCTTCAATCTCCACAAATATCTCAGTATCTTCACACTTCTAATGGGCCACTTCTCCCTTGGTGTGGCAAACAAACTCTCCATCCCCCCAAATCTGTTTCATGGCTTATAGAAGAGTAGTTAAATTGCATTTAAAGCTCATTAAGGCTTACAGAAGAAAAGTCCCAGCCATACATTTGATGTATCTTCTCCCCTCTGACTGCTGCCATAGTGGGTTCCTGGCCATGTGGCCCCGCTATGTTGTCTCCTCTCCATGCAACCAGGTCTTCTCTCTCTCTAGCTTCGAAGAAAGGCTAGTATCTCATAGCATATACCCAAAGAATCTTGATCTTAGAAAGTTCTCATTATATCACTCTCTCAGTGTGCGGTCTCCAATGTAGTGTTTTCCCATAGCATAGTAGGTCTTAGTTTGAAATGAACCCACGCCTCCAGAAGTGGCAAAGGTCCCGCCACGGTCTAGGAACTGCCGGCGCAGCGCTCCGGCTGTCCAATGCATATATCTGCTTCTGTCACCCCTCAGAGAAGCGGCAGAGCCAGGCAGGTCAGCCCCGGAGGGGCCGAAGCCCCCCTGGGAGCTGGGACCTCTCTCCTCCAAAGCAGAGCAGAGAACTAAGATGGATGAACTTTCAGTGTCACTTCTGTCTTCTTCCTCCTCAATATGCAAATTTCGCTAGGCGAAACAATTGTTCATTGGTCCAAAACTTCATCCAATTACAATCTGTGACAAACTATAAAAATGCTCACTGAGTAGACAGAAAACAGTAAATAATATAGGTTAGTTAAACCCTTAATAGCAGTGTTGAGAAGCAGGGAAACTTCTTTCCTGGAGAAAAGGATTTTACTACCACTATAAAAAAATTTGCTTTGGGGCAGACACATGTAACAGAATATCACTGTGACAAATCAACACCGCATTTCCAATGTTCATATGCAGTAAGTCAATAATCTTCCTAGCAAAATTTCATGCCCCTTCATACGTCTCTTTCAAGGCTGAATTACGCCAGAAATACTCTTATTCTTTTTTTTTAATTGTTGTTGCCCATTTATTAAATCCATATACTGTAAACCTCTAGCCTGCAGAAGTTCCAACTCAAGAATAAACAGCACGAAAGCCTTGCTGAATGCTGAGTTTGTTTTATCACTAAAGCTGAACTGCGTTATCTGGTTTGCTACATATAGTACAACAATTATTTCTAATCCTGTGGAGCGTGTAGATTGGCAGGTGATAAATATATCGTAGAAACTGTTTCTTTGGAGTACTTTCGGTAGCCAAAAAACATCAGTTAATTGATTAGTGTCTGTTCTGCAGATAAAAAGTGCATAATTGATTCACAGTTTTGTCCTCAAATGCTCATTAAAGGCTGGAACATCCAAGTCAGTGTACTGCTTACATTGTTTTATTGAAAAAATAAGTGTGTTTCTCTGGTCTAAATAACCAAATGCCGGTGACTACCTTTCCACATTGATTTATCAGAAGAAAATGGTGCAGATAGCTCATATCTTCTGCTGCTTCTCAGAAAAATAATAAAAAAGGGGGGGAAAAAAGGAAAAAGAAAAAAAGGGGAAAAAATACACAAAATACACTGATAAAGAAAAGTAGAGGGGGCAATGGTTCTGAATTCCTAAAGAAAATTGTAACTTTTCCAAGGGAGAACATTTATATCAGTTATTTGCTTCTCAGGGGATTCCTTTAGAGCCTGATTCTTGGAATACTGCACCTCTACTTTTCCTCTGCAAAATAAAAAATCCAGCATCTGCATTCTAAGCTGGATATATGAAGAGGGTTTATGAAGGTCTCAGAAATGGAGAGATATTGACTGATAAAGAAAAAATTAGAAAGTTACATATTTACACAAAAGCTTTGCAACACAACTACAAGCACACTGAATTTCATGCTACCTATGGAAAAAAATGCATCTTTGTTAAGGGAGGACTCAAAACATGCATCTTTATAGACATAAAGAGGAATTGCTAATAATACCAGCCCAGTTTACAATATTTTTAATGAAATAATATAAACTAAGTTTTTTTAGTAGATAAACTAAGTTATTTTATGGATCAACACATCATAGCCTCCAGCTTCCTGTAATCTAAATAAAACACAATATAAACATCTCTTTTCTGTGTTGGAAAATTTGTTTTGATTAGTGGAAAATAATTACCACAATTTTAAACTCAATGCTGACCTAACCATGAAAGAATTTGTTGTTCTGGGTTTCTGCCTTGCTAAAATTTTTGTTCCTCTTTTCTTTTTGTGTTCTATTATAGAAGTTAAATATCATGCTGACAATGTCATTGTCTTATGGGTTACAAAAATGTAAATGTGTGCTACTGTGATGTAAATAACAAAAACCTTTCTACTCTGCCTATAAAAATACCGGATAGGAGTATATTTAGGTCAACTAAAATACTTCCTTTATACATTTTATATAGTTGCATTCATGAACTCCTCCCCACCGCTTCCCGGCTTGGGGGTATCACGTGAGCCCAGCTGGGATCCCAGCAGGGTTCAGGGGACCAGAATGTTCCTCACTGTCTTGGTTCTCACTGTCTTGGTTCGGAGGACCAAGTTGTTAGTCACTCTCTGCGGGTTCAGGGTGAGGCCAGGAGGATGTTCCCTCTCTTCTGGTTAGGGAGGTAGGAAGTCCAGCCCTCTCTTCCAGTTCCGGGATCAGGAACGTTGTCGCAGCATGCACTGCAGAGGGAGAGGAAACCAGAGCCATTTTTCTGCTAGACCCCTGGCCTGCTGTGTCAGTGCCGTGGCAGCTGCTGCCTGAGGGTTGAGATCGGGGCCTTTCCCACTGGACCCTCTGCCCGGCAGCGTGGTTTTTTTCTCACACGGTGCTGAGCCACGTGGTTTTCTCTGCTTGGCTGACTCGGGTTTTGGCTCAAGCAAAACACTTTTCCTCTTTCCCCTTGATCGGAGAAGCTGAAGCAGCATTTCTTTGACTGCTGGGAACTGAACTGAACAGGCTGTTGCTCTGAAACCAGCAGGACCGGGATCGCTGAGAGTGGAGCTGCTCCATGCCCAGCCCCAAGCCCTGGGAAGCCAAGCCGGGGAGAGAAAGCACACCAGAAGGCTTCATCCCATCTGTTTTCGCCTCCTGTGACTGCCTTGTGAGGGAAAAAGTCAACATCAGGTAGCCACTGGAATTTTCTCTGCTCCAGGACTGCTCTGTAGGGGCGGGGGTGTCTGCTGTCCCTCCACATGGAAGGCCGCCATCTTTGGACCACATGTTAGGAAAGGTGTATTCCTCCTGCACTGCCTCCATTCTCTGGACACTTTTTGGGTTTTTTGTTTCTGTGCATGTGGAGGGCAAAGTGGGTTCTGACGGTTTAGTGCTTAACAGTTATTCACCTTTCATTTTACCTTGCCTGGTGGGCGGGTATTTTGTTTGTTAATAAAGAGTTTAATTTTTTTTTCACTTTCGTCTATAGGTATTCATTCCCTATTGGTGAAAAGGGAATTTTTGGAACCCTTTTAAGAGAGAAAGACTCAGTCCAAAGAGTGTCTCTCTTAAATTTTTTTCAAAACTGAGACAAGACTACGTCAGATACCACTGATGTTTGACAATTTCCTTGATACCACTTACAAACTGTATGCACATGTGCTTCCTTAGTACATGTTTACTAATGGGGCTTGATGCTTTCTCGCCTTATTGGTTATGTCTATATTGAAGTGACTGTATTTTCTGGTTCAGCAGATGTAGACTGAAAATCTTACTTCTTAACTGAGATGCTACAAGATCAGCCTCTAGTGGGACTTTGATAACATTTCTGATCAATGGAAATGGTAGACAAAAATGTCGAAAGTACCACGAAATTGTGATGGTGTCTTGCTGCTACTGTTGTCAGTATTTTCCAAAGACAATCTATTCCTCTTAAACTCTGGGAAATAATAGGATTCTTTCTAAATATTTTATGTACATCAATAAAATTCTGTAATAAAAGACCAAATTTAGCTCTGGGTGAAATTGTAGCTTTATTGAAGCCATGACAGTATTATTGTAGACCTTGGTGTGGAGCACTTTGACCTCATATGTTTAGTCACTGTACTTTGTCTTTCACTGTTGTAAGAGCCTAAGACTAAGAGAAATGCTTCAAAAATTGCTTTGTCATTATGAATGCTTCAAAGAGTGCTGCAAAAAAGTGCTTCGTCTTCATGTTTCCTTATCATAATCTCTCTTGAACACCTGAAAACTACATACGGGATGGACTGTGAGCAGCCCGCCTTGAGGCCCATAAAAAGAGGGCAAAACCTGTGCAAAANAGGCAGAAGAAGAAAAAAAAAGGCTCAAAACTACTTTGCTCCCCCCCACCTCCATCTCAGCAACAACACAGGTAGCACAGTGTGGTGGTGGCCTATCCTATGCTTTTAAAGTAACCTTAGATTTTTCTAATTTTTCTCTGGTTTCCTCTTTTCTCTTTGCCTCTTTTGCCATTAAACAAAATATATCGATTTTTTGATATCAACATTTGATCCTGTTTGGTCCTAATCTTGTGTTTTGGGAATATTACAAACCTAAGCACCTCTGGCTTTATGCACAGAGAGTTCTCTTTGCTCCTCTGGGTTTAAACCGGATCACAACAACTGTAAGACCACAACACAAGATTTAACACTGTGATAAAAAATCACATATGATCAAGTCATAAATCAGAAAATGGTGAAGATTGGAAGGAATATCTGGAAATCATCCAGCACAACCCACCTGCTTAAGTTGGACTACTTAGAGCAGACTGACCAGAACCATGCCCAGAGTTGTCCAGTGTTGCCGTAGGGACAGGAACTATGACATAAATACACATACACACTGCTTTGGGGCCATGATGCCAACTTTTAATAAAACAAGGCCTTTTTATAATATTTCTCAGCATTCATGTTACATGTTCATTGGCTGCAGCAAATGACAATATAATACTACTGGTTACCCATACTTAGCACGTAAATACTATTGGTTACCTATTCTTAGAAAGAAAAACAAATTATTTGATAAGAACACATTCCTTATACATATCAACTAATAACTCCCCACCACAGGTGCAGATAGCGTCTTCCATTGTTGTGCTTCTAGCCTCTATCAGTGTCATGTTCTTATGGGTAAACTGAATTCTTCACACGGGTACAGCTGCATTCTCACAGTACAGACTGCATTATTTTCATGGGTACAGAGAAATTCTATCAATGGCTATATCCTTAGAGCCTACAGATCAATTCTCTATCTCCACAGTCCAGAGCTCTAGAATTGTGTTAGTAGGTACTAATGTGTAAGATTTAAGTGATCTGTGGTGAGGTTGGAAGATACAGTGACTTGAACCTTTACTAGTTGTATTGCCTATTCATCAAAAGCATTTCTTTTCTTTCTCCTCTCATCTCTACTTCTAGGAATAAATCTGAAGACTGAAGGGAAGTTCAGGAAACCATGTCACTGAATGGGTCGTTGTCTTATACAATTTTTTCTTTTATTTATTAAAGCATCTTGTTTGTAATTACTAGATAAATAGACTGTGTATATGTATTATTTGTATATATATTTACTCAATACAGTATTGATTTCATTTGAACTGTGCTGTTTGATGATTATAAATACTACTCTATCTTGCATTTTCTGCTTCAGGAATATGATGAGTCATGACATAGCACTTAACTAAACGGATGACCCTATTACTATGAAGAGTTATGGCTGAATTATGCTTTCGGTCAATAGCCATGGGGTACTGGCCTTTTGGTATGCTTTATATTTGATAAGACTTTTTCTAAATTGTTTCTCAGATAATGCCTCTGAAATGCATTTGCTTGTTATTTACAAAGAATTGTCTAAGTGAAAATCATAGAACAGGTTGGGTGGGAAGGGACCTTAAAGATCACCTAGTTCCAACCCCCCTGCCATGGACAGGGCCACCTCCCACTAGAACAGCTTGCTTCTGTTCATGAGAGCCCCATCCAACCCAGCCTTGAACACTTTCAGGAATGGGACATCCACAACTCTGGGCAATGTGTTTCAGTGCTTCATCACCCTCATTGTGAGGAAGGCCAATATATGGTGAAGAAGGTCATCATAACTTCATAAATAATTTACACTGGCTCTTCCATTTCATCCTTTTATGCTCCAACCCTAGAGCTGTCTCAGTTTTTCTCTTCCTCGTGGCAACAGACACATTTCTGCTATTGTCTGACAACATCAACATATACAGAAAATGTGAAGAGCTCAACACTACTTTTGTTTTCTTTTCCTTTTTTTTTCTACCTTACAGTAACACAAAAGCTTGTGATACCAAAATCAGTAGATGGAAAGAGATCTGGAAGGAACAGAGATGAGTCAGACAGTGGACAGTTCTGCTTCCTCCTGTGAGTATTCTGAGATAGTGCAGACTGAGTTTATAGCAGTATTTTGTTCTTTGGATTGTGCATCATAGTGGCATTTTAAGAGCCACATTTAAAATTAATCCTGACAAGTAATTGCATTGTGAGGGTATATATCCAGAGCACCCACTTTTGGACAACTAATTTAGCTACCTCATTTCCATTTTTTCCACCTAACTTTTCCAGGTCCTTTGATAAGGTGCCTGCACTGGACTACACACTGAAGAAGATTCCTTCTCTCTGTAGTCCATGAAGAAGATTGAGATGGTCTAACAGAGGCCCTGAAGGCTCTCTGGGCAATGTGCTCAAAACTGCACATGCAGCACCCGGGATCTGTGCTTTCCTGAACCTGCATAGGGTTCTAATTGAATAAAGACCTCATTCCCTTGTAGAACACCTCCGTATAGGAGGTTCTATCTCAAATGTGAAACCTGATTCTCTTAAGCAAGAAATTACTCTGGATTTAGATTGAACTGAACAGAAGAGGGCAAGGTGCCAAGCTGTCAAGACCAAACCACATCTTAATCTGCAGATTAAGAATTTAGAGAAATAGGTCCTGCCATAAATTCTGGTGTTCTTCTCTTACAATTGGACTTTTGTTTTGAAAGCACAGTGTATGCTAAGTAGAAACCTGGAACGCTCATTGATCATTGGGAAGAAGCCAATTATACTGAATGTCATTTCAGCTATGTGGGGAGGAGCAGAGACCTTGTGAGGAAAACAGCACAGGATTAAAGAATGTTTTCCTAGCACCAAAGCACAAGTGTGAATGAAATAAGTGAACACATGAGAGCAAAAAGGCCCCTAAGGCCCCTATTTCTGAAGTGTGTAATGTTTGATTTTTATGACTCTGATGTTTTGGTTTTTTTAACAAGCAGACAAGAGTTGGGGTAGAGGAGAGGAGAGACTATTAACACAATTTTAATGTTTGCAATTTTTTTTAAATGAAAATGTACAATGTGTCATAAAATCAAATTTTGTATTTACTCACAAATTTTATCTTTCCGTTTTATCTGATGTGTAAAATCTACGGCCATGCCACTTATGCTGAAGCATACTAAACCCATTTACAATACTACGGTCTTGTTCAGGTGAGAGATGCTTAGTGAAAACACTAAGATACCAGTATCTTACACCTCCTTACTTCTGCAACAGAGGGAGCACTCTCCGGGCTGTTTCAGAGCGAAGTAAAACACACTAATACTAAGCATTTATATTTAAAAAGAGTGTTGTTTTTGACTAATTTGGCATGCTTTCAACAAACAGAGCAGTAGAAGCTCTTGCACAGTCAACTACAGTGGTGTAGGAAAAAGCACTGTATCCAGCTTCAAAGTGAAACCAGACCATCAAAAGGTTTGGCAGTCCTCCGTATCTACAAGATATACAACTGCATGTTTAGTTTTGCAGGTGAATCTCCACCCTCTTCAATGTGCTATTTAATTCTTGTCAGACATCAACTTTTCCATACTGCAAATGATTGATATATGAATGCAGAGTGTTTGAAAACAGTAGTACAGGGCCTATTTGTGTGTGCCTGTTTTCCTGTAAGCATATATAGAAAAGGCAACAAGTTATTAAAGAAAAAATAATACAAGAAAAGGAAAAAAGTAATTATTGTGGGGAGCAGAGGAAACACTATTGTTCCCAAGGCAACTAATCTTTTCTCTTTCTGTTAAACCCTAGAGCTCATGTAGTCAAAGAGCAATCTCACATCTTCACAAACATATTCCTATTTTTTTGAAGAACAATCTCTGTCATTGAATAACAACTTAGCCCAACATGTAATTTTTCTCTTTAAAGTGGCAGGGATTGATGTTTCCAGTGACAAAGAATTATGTACTTTATGAATAGTATGCTCTCTTTAATTCATTTTATTTCACTTCTTGACATTTTACTCATTTGAGTGGTACCTCTGTCATGGTTTCACCCCAACCAGCAGCCAGGCCCCATGCAGCTGCTTGCTCACTCCCCCTCATCAGTAGGATCAGGAAGAGAAGTGGAAGAGTAAAAGCTGGAAAGCTCATGGGTTGCGATAAAGACAGTTTAATAAGGAAAGCAAAAGCCACATATGCAAACAAAGCAAAGTGAGGAATTAATTCACTGCTTCCCATGGGCAGGCAGGTGTTCAGACATCTCCAGGAGAGGAGGGCCCCATCTCACGTAACAGTTATATGGGAATACAAATGCCATCACTCCAAACATCCTTTCCTCCTTCTTTCTCCCACTTTATATAGTGAGCATGATGTCATATGGTCTGGAATATCCCTTTGGTCATTTGGGGTCACCTGTCCTGGCCGTGTGTCCTCCCAACTTCCCAAGCACCCTCATGTTCCTTGCCAGTGTAACAGTAAGGAAAGCAGAAAAGGCCTTGCCTTTGTGTAAACCCTGCTCAGCATTAACAAAAACATCTCTATATTATCATCTTGTGTTCATCACAAATCAAAAACACAGCCCCATACCAGCTATTATGAAGAAAACTAACTCTAGCTCAGCCAAAACCAGCCTAACCTCCCAGAAGGCAAGAGGGATTTAAAAAAGTAATATCAGAAGGCAAAATCAGGTCTACTCATTCAGGTATTTTAGTCTAGTCTTTTTTTTACATAAACCAGTTAAGTGATATGACAAAATCCCACATGTGTAGAGCAGTGCTAATGTTCATAAATTATATTATTCAAATACAGTTGTGCCTTATTCATTCTGTCACCTTAAGCTAGCAAACATTGTGATTGCTATCATGAATAGATGATTCTATACATATTCAAAACCTCAGTGTCTTCTCTTGAGCTATTTTTGTTCCATGCATATGCGTGTGTGCACACCCGCCTGTGTTTAACTCACAATGAAGGAGAAAGTGCTATTCATTTTTGACTTCAAAATCACATTCCACCTGCATAAAAAAACTCTGCTTTGCTTTCTGCAGTGTGTTTAATGTGAATATGTGAACAAAAGAACCAAAATCCATTGATATTTTTAACATTTCCTTAGTTATTCCTATTAAATGCTTGCTTTTGTGAACTAACTCAAATGTAGAGGACACATGTAGAGCAACTGAGCTGATAGCAAGGACAGGTTGGAGTATCCAACTCATGTAATAAACATATCTAGAATGAAAACGAATTTCAGGCAATGTGAAGAGCCCATTTTAGAAAGTCATTTGGGGTTTTTTGAGGTTCTTGCACATGTTGTTCCAGCCTCCTAGAGGACAGATGGACTTCAATGTAAACTAGTTTAAGCGGGGTTTTGGTCACTCATCCGCTGTTTGCAAGGACCCTTAACTAACTCGGTCACCTCTTACTAGATTTTGGCCCAAGACATTACATTTTAATGGAGAAGACTCACCCAGATGGAAGTGAGTGAACTGTCAAAAAGTTTTACTGTGGAGAGGCTATAAACTGTAGATGGAAACACAAATGTCTTGACCTTATAGTCCTGGTCCCTGATCACTAAACAACACAGTTTTCATCAATTTGTACTATAGTTTGGATTTCAAAGGACACAGACTTATTTTGAGGCTTTATTAATAACAGGAGTAGAGTAAGGGCATCCTCACTGATGTACGTTACACTCAGTGCTTCCACCAGTTGCTGATTTTCGTGGAGAATATTAAACCTGACTGCAGTAATATAGGTTCACCAAATCAGCAATATGCTAGTGGCAATCCACTAACAATATTTATACCTCCATATTTGTGGTTGCCTTAGTCCAATGCAGTGAGTAAAACAGGGAGTGAAATAAGACTTTCTTTGCTAAGAAACCCTGACAGAAAAATGTCTAATAACTCATTATTGTCCTTAAAGTCTGTTATTAAGAGATGGTAATGTTGCTTTAGTGCATCATTCCCATGAAATTTAGGAACACAGTTAAGCATCATCTGGTGACTTCCATTTCTATACGAAGCTTTAGTACACTGCTGAAGAGAAACATTCATCCCTAATGGGCTAGAAATTTATATCTGTTCTTGAAGTACCAGAACAGATTAATAACATGGGGAATGCACTATTCGTTTAATAAAACAAAGACTTAGGACACTGGGATCACTGTTGAGAGACCAAGAGCCATCTTATCCCATTAATTGTCTTGATTTGGTAATAGGAAAATGTTAACAGAAATAAAGGGAGTGGTATGTGTAGGAAGACCAACATTATTGCTTACTGCTTAGGACAAATTTGTGCTGTTAAATTTCATATTCATAGTTAAAAATAATCTTTCATATGTTTAGTAATTTCATCTAGAAATCTACAATTAACCAGATCACACATCAGATTGAAAAGTTAGAAATTTATTTGGACCTGTATCATGGATCCTTCAAATAAATGTGAGCATTTTCATCAACTTCTGTAACCTTAGAATCAAGCTGTGAATGCAGAGATGTATTCAGAGTAAACTTGCCTCTTTTGTTAAGGTCAAAACACTACTGTTACTTTTCCTCTGCTATCATTTTACCCTGTTGAACCCTATGTCTTCTACTATCAGTGTTGATCATCTAGCAAGTATTCAAAAGCATGGACAGTTATAGGATTTTTATTATGCTAGATGTCTTTCATATGCAGACTAATCATGTTCTCCCCTGTTTATGATAAAGCCCTTAACTTACAACTAATATTAAATGAAGTTTAGATTCCACTTGCACCAGAAGAGAATGTCAGAGGCAGGAAAGATACGGATATATCAAGATATTTGTCTTATCTTGATAAGACAAAAATCCAGGACAGGAATGAATTCTTTTCTAGTTCAAGCACTGGCAAATTTGTACCAAGAAAATGCTGTTAACACAGGCCTGCCTTTACTCAGACATCTATCCTCATGCACCCTAAACCCTTGCACTGATTTTCAGAGGATTCAGCATGGAATATTCTCTTGGGTTGGCAGAAAATATAGAAAAAAGACATTTAAAAATAAGAGAAGAAGGAAACAACCCACTTTAGCTGATAAGGATATGTAGTATTAGAGTACAAACATATCAAGAAATATGCTCTTAATTATCTAGGAGGTCTGGATGAGAGTAGGGGTTCCTAAAATATTTCGCAGACACATTTCAACTATAATTTTTTTTCTTTATTTCCAAGGACTGAAATCGTGTCAGTCTAGGCAAGATTGTTACAGTAGTAAAACTAACCCCTGTTAATCTAAGCAGTTAAAAATCATAGTGCCATGTAATGATGCAAGAAGGCTAGAGAGAAGGCACAGGTTTTTCACTGATATGCCAAAGTATAATTAAAATACTGAGCATCCCATACTTCCACAACTTTTATCTAAATAAGAAAAACAGGTATATGCAAAAACTAAAAACTATTTTAAAATCTGCTTTTCTTTTCAATAAATACTTTTAGAGACTATATATTGTCTCTATATATATTTAGAGAATATATATACAGATTAATGTATTTGGAAAAGTCATGTTCTTAAAATTAAAGTGGGCAAAATCTTTACGGGACTCCCAGGCTGACATTCTCTTATCAAAAACACTCTCTAATTTGGAAAGCCAACAAGATTTTAAAGGATTTTGGAAATAAAGTATTTTTCAAAATAAATTCTGAATCGCATTAATGCGGATCATTTTCTGTGTGGTGTTTATGCCTGAATTTGGTTAACTGTACTTGGATTTTGCTGTGTTGTTGTCATTCTGTTGTTTGTTTTCTAATACAGATAAGGCCTAACATTGCCTACAGAGATTTTGCTGTATGAGCATAGCATTATTTTCTCATTTCACCTGAAAAAATAAAGTGACTCCTTTTTCCCTCAAAAAACTCAAGTCCTGATTACAAATTAGTATGATAATTAAATCTGTATTTCTCCTAGGGGCTCTTCTAACTGGAATTTTGCCCTGAGTTACTTGGCTGCCAGACAAGCCACAGTAGAAACTGTGGCTGGAAGTGCTAGGACATCACCAAGTAACAATAGAACCAGAGTACAAATAAAACTCAAAAATTTGTATCTCAGAATGGACTTTTAAAGAATTTACTGAATAATATTTATAAACTTATTAATTGGCATTTAATTACCATGTGGTAGGAAGTGCTATGCTGGGTCTTGTTTCAGCTTCAGCTGTTAAATGCTGAAATCAGGTAGTACATAAGGTGTTGTCTCAGTCTGAGACAAATTTAAGAGAGGACTCTCTGGACTGACTCCTTCTCTTTAAAAGGATTCAAAAAATCCCCTTTCCACCAATAGGAAATGAATATTAATAGATGAAATTGAAAAAACCATGGTTTATTAACAAACAGAATGCCCACCCACAAGGCAAGGAAAAAAAGGTAAATAACTGTTAAACACTAAACCGTCACAACCCACTTCCCCCCTCCCCGAAAAAACAAAAATCAAAAAAATGTCCAGAGAATGAGGGTAGTGCTGGAGGAATACCCCTTTCCTGACACGTGGTCCAAGATGGTGCTGGCTTTCAGGCCGAGGGCAGCAGAACCCCCACAGAGCAGTCCAGCAGCAGGGAAAAACCCTAGTGGCTACCTGGTGTCGACCTCTTTTCTCCATGGCAGTCACGGCAGATGAAGCAGCTGGGCTAGAGCCTTTTGGCATACTGTCTCTCCCTGGCTTGGCTCCCTGGTCCCAAGCTCCAGGCAGCAGCAGCCGTGGCAGCAGCAGCTGCGGCAGCACACGGCACAGCAGGAGCCTGGTGGGGAACAGCTTCAGTCTCGGCTCTTAGCACTGGAGCAGCCGCAGCAGCACACAACAGGGCAGGGGTCCAGCATGAAGCCACTCTGGTTTCTGCTCTTGTCACATGCAGCCACCCCACGCCGATTCAGAACCAGAAGAGAGAGAGAGAGCAACTCCCACCCTCGCTCCCTGCCAGGATCTTGGCTGGGCTCCCCAAGCATCATGATGCCCCCAGGCTGCGAAGGAGGGGGGCAGGGGAAAGAAAACATTAATTTTGGGCACCCTGGATGTGGGACAATGATCCCCAAGACAGATGTCCTGGGCCCCAGAATGACAATGTTGTCCACATGCCTCTGCAGCCTCTTGGCAGGGCTCCTGCTGGACTTCCAGGACAACCAGGTGGTTTCATAATTGATCTGATATGGATAGTATCCTTGCACATTCGCAGGTCACTCATTTTCATGTGGAAACTAAACCAGCGTAGGACGGGATTTCCCATGAAAAATAAATCCATACATCTCTTAAAACTAGTGCAGTTGTAATCCTGTTTAGTATTTTACCACTAGTCCTTAGCAGAGAAACAATTTGCTCTTACTACTCTTTGGGTCCTCATAATAGTAATTCATTGTACAACTATAAAAGCTTTCTTTATAAATGTCACTTAAATGGGACAGCAGCCCCGAGGGACTGACTGCTGGAGACTACGGTGAGTTTGAGTAATTTCAGCATTAAGAAACAGCCAATCCATTGCCATGGGGAGACAATCTTTTAGTGCTGCTGTTTCTTTCTAAATGCTATGACCTGGCTCAAAGACTGATTGCAAAGGCTTCAGGATTTTGGCAGGTGTGATGTTTTGTTGTCGCTTTCCTGGCATTATTTTATCAGTAGGTTTACTCATCAGTGAGAGATGGGCTAGAAGTCAATTACATTCCCACTATTTCCAAGCAGGCAATTCAGAAAAATGAAGCCTGAAATCATACTGTTCCTGACCTGTAATTTGTAAAAGCCCTTTGTTTTTTCATGTGTCCATTTTTGTTTGTTTGTTTTGCTCACTGTAACAATTTCATGAGAACAGCAGTATTTAGGGATTTCTTGGCCCAGTCTTCCACACTTGGGAGGTTTGGATGGCTCAGAAAAACATGAATTTCTGAGGCAAAGCCTCCTACACTCATATACTAAAAAATTACTAACTGAAACACAATAGTGCACTGACAGGAGACATTGTCTTTAAATGACACCACGATTAGTAGTGGTGCCACTAGAAGGAAAGTGGAAGTGAAAGCAAGTAAGAAGGCTCCTTTAGATGTGTAGGTCTGTAGGAAGAGGTTGTAGCTAAGTAAATGTGTAACTGACGTTTAATAAATGTATCTTACCCACCTCATTACTGTTAATTTCTTAAAATTAAACTAATCATAATTTTGTATTCATGGGTCATCTTTGCATGGCAGAATACCTCCTTTCTCCCTACTTACTCTATTTATGCAGCAGATGACTGACACATTCTCTGTGGAGCAAAATAGAGCATTTGGTAAAATCTCCTTCTCCTCCTTGCTGTTAAGAATATAAAATTCCATTAAATATTTTTTGATTTGAACATGAATTCTTCATCCTTTCTAAAGACTTTAGTGTTCTTTAATATTTCCTTGGGAAAATGAGAACTGAATTTAGTTGTGAAATTGATAACCTTCTTATTGCACAAAGAGGGAATTGAAAAGGGGAGGCAGCAACAGCCTTTTTTTGGAACTATGTAGGTCAGTAGATTATATTTGACAACAGACGCCTATAGAGAGTGTACAATCTCTCAGTGGTTTTGTGGTTTTAAGCAGAAAGACTAAATGTGTATGCGCATAAAGATGAAGGTGGTTTCACAGCTACGTGTAGGCAGCAAACAGAATCACAGTAGGCTGGAAGGCACCATGGAAAGTCTCTAATCCAACCTCCAGCTCCAAGCAGGGCCAGTTCTGTCTTGAGACTGGGTTGTTCAGGGCTTTATCCACTTGAGTCTTGATAACCGTTAAGGCTGGAGACTGCAAAACCTGTCCAAGTAGACTGTTGCGCTGTTTGACTGTCGTCATAGGGAAAAGGCTTCATCAAATGTAACTCTCTTGTTTCAGTTTATATCTATTGTATTTCATCTGCTACCAGCAGCAGTTGTTCCACAGCCATCCAGACATGCCTTGTCTCTGCATATGCTTCACAGTTCACCTCAGTTTGGAACACTCTACAAACTTAATGAGAGGACACTCCATTTTCTACAGGTATATAATTGATAAAGGTATTAAACTACTATAGCTTCCTGTGGTACTTTGTTTTTAACCAGTGTCCAGTACCCTTTAAAATAATTTTTTATCCCTCTAGTAGACAACCTATCTTGGATTTAAAGATGTTCTAAGAGATCGTGTAGAAAGCCTTGCTATTGTCAAAATAATTGCCATCCACTGCTCACTCCTCATGTATAAATTTAGTCCCCTAATCTAGAAGGCAATCAGGTTGACTTTGTAACATTAATTCTTGGTAAATGCATGCTGGTTACCATTGCAGTTACTTTTTAATTCCTTCATCTGCCCAGAATGTGCACCAAGAGCAGTCATTCCACGACTTTATGGGTGCGAAAGTTAGGCAAAGCCTTAAGTCATCCTTCATACCTTTTATGAGGATGAGTGCCATATTTGGTTTTTTTCAGCCATTGTGGGCCTTCCCTGATTAAATGACCTTTCAAAGATGATAGAGTGTAATAGTGACAAATTGCAGCTTTCTTAGCACTCCAGATACATCTCAATAAGTGCTATGGACTTGCATAGGATGAGATTTAGCAAGCAGTCCCTAACTCAATCCTTTTTCACTCCTGGTAGGTTGCCTCTTCTCTGAACATTATCTCCAGGCAGAAAGGCCTCAGAGACTTTGTTGGTAAAGGCTGAGACAAAGCAGGCTCTGAGTATCTCAGCTTTTTTGTGCTATTTGTGCTTTTGTGCTATCTCAGCTATTTGTTATACAAATAAATATTGCAACTCCCAGGAATAAAGGGTAAAAGTGTTGCTAAAAGTCTAAGACTCTATGGTAAAATGTAGTCATTTTACCAGAGAACAACAGCAATGCTGCCTAAAACTTCGTTTCTGGAAATAAGGAACTAAAGTGGGTAACATTTTTTAACTTTAAAATATGCAAGCCAGAAGAATAATTTACTGTCCACCTTTTTTTCTAACGATTGAAAGACCCTCTTGCTGTTAAGTTTCCAAGACAGCTTTTTCCAGTGATGTTCTCAAACCGCGTATAGTTCTATCAAAGGCAGAACATGCTGTTGAGTTCATTGTCTTCACATATCTGACCCATTATCTACATTATTTATCCACATGTGTGCACAATTTCATATAGAAACATACACACTTACATGGATATATATATACACATACAAATTTCTATATACTTGTACATAAAAGTGTATAATCTTTAGTACATGCTCAGAAGCACAAGGGAGGTAATATTTGACTATGCTTTGAGTCAAGAATGAGTCCTGCAGGGGTTGAGTACAGCAAAATCAAGGTTGTTCCTTAGAATGGTTTGGATTGGAATGGACCTTAAAGTCCATCTAGTCACAACACCCCTGCCATGGGCAGGGACACCTTCCACTAGACCAGGTTGCTTGGAGCTCCACCCAACTTGGCCTTGAACACTTCCAGGGATGGGGCATCCACAACTTCTCTGGGCCACGTGTTCCAGTGTCTCACCACCCTCACAGTAAAGACTTAATCTGTCAACGACCATTTTGACATTGTATCTCTGCAAGCACAGCAGGGATGAATGAAGTCCAATGCAAATTAATCTAGTAAGAATAATAATGACAGGCACTGTATGTGGGACTTACCATGTTTAAATATTCTCTTAAGATCACACATTAACCTTGCAATATAAATATAGTGAAATATCTGTGCTCTTATATAGCCTACGTACTTGAGCAAGGTGCAATAGAGAGGAAAAAAAATTAAAAACGTGCCTACTAGTTTAATGTCCACAAAAAGATTTTAGTATTTGTTTGGGAGAGAGGAATTTCAGATATTGTACTGTCTCAGTCGAGCCCCCACATCTGGGTGCCAAATTTTTTGTCACGGTTTGGACAAACTTATGAGGAAGACTAGAGGAGTCTCCTCTGCAAACAATAGGGTTTGAAAACTCCCTTCCCCCCACCTTAGGAATTTCTTGGAGAAAAGTAAAAAAACCCTGTTTATTTAACAAAAAGGGAGGGGGGGGTACATGCAGGCACCAGGGGAAGGGAAGGAAAAACAAAAATGAATAATGATAAATAATAAACCTCTCATAGTGGAGGAAACCTGGATGAATTCCCAAGTCCTTTTTTCCTGGGTGTAGCTCTGCTCTGTCTCAAGCTGACTAGAGTACGGTGTAGGCCCCTCCCCAGGCCCAGGGTGGTGTAGGCCCCTCTCCAGGCCCAGGGTGTAGGCCCCGGAGTTCAGTTGTCTGTTGTACAGTTCCAAAGGAAGAAGGAAAAACCACGGTCCCAGAAAGAGCTGTCTTCTTTCCTTGGCTCAGCTAGGAGGATAGCTAAAAAGCAAAGAGTAAGTTCCTATCTCTCTTCGATCTCCCTCTCCTGAGGAAAAACAGAGCTGAGAGCTAGCAAGAAAAAAGTAAAAGTGCTCTCTCTCTCTCCTGAGAAAAACAAAACAGAGAGAGAGCTGGCTAGAAGAAAGTAAAAGTGTTCCCTTCGCCTTCAGCTGCTGAAGCAGCAGTGAAAAGCGGAAGATAAAAAAAAATGTGTATATGTCCTTGAAGCACAAACAGTTCACCTGGCTTCTTCACCCAGGTTAAAGGCGCAGGATCTCCTCTGGCATAGAGCAACGATAGGGATACAGCCTCATAAAGTCACCCCAAGACATGTACATTCTCTCTCACATAACTATTCATTTTTCCACTTTTATTTGCTGACCCTTTTCTCTAGGCTCCCATGGTGTTTTAATGACACTTCTGTGAAATATTGCAAAACCTTTTTAAAAGAAATATATTTCCTTTTCCAGTTACATCTAAAATGGTGGTTGAAAAATCTGGGCTAGCTAAATCATGTAATCTGCTATCTTAGTGAGTCTGCAAAACATTACCATAGTTTTGTGATGGAGGTCTGACAAAGTTACAATAAAGTATCCCCATTGCAGGTATTCTGCCCCTGTGTGAGAGGTTTCGACAATAAAATGGTACATTGAGAATGCATCTGTGTAAAGGACAAGATGATGATATGTGTAGGGCACGACCAGGATAAATGTTGAGATTAAATTGATTTGGCAGTTTAGAGTCAAGCCCCAAGGTATGTCAGGAGCCGAACAGTACTCCCAGGAACCATCAATGTGTATTAGGATTCATATCAATATCTCAATGAGTTTTCATTAATCTGGATCTCATTTTTTGTGCATTTCCTTTTTATATGACAAATATTTTTCAAACTTCAGGAATAGCTTGTCTACCTGTTAAGTTTTGTGCATCTGTATGCAAAAGAAATTTTCTAATATTGGATCAGAAAAATTTTCTTCTTATTACGATAGAAAATATAGTAATGACTTCCATTATTGTTATATGATAAGGAAAATGTAGGTTGAAGAAAATATGAAATGCTACTGTGTCTTGGCTCATCTGTATTCTGCAACCATCTGCATTCACAATGCTATGGCCTTGTGAGTAAAAAGGAAAAAGCAATTTGGGAATTGGATGGCTTGCTGTTACAGGAACTATCAGAGACAGCATATATATACTGTCTTGCTAAACTGAATAGAACAAAACAGCTTTCTGTGGAAGAGAGCTGTAAAGATAACCATAAGAGTCAAGTCATTCAGCTGTTAGAAAAGAACATCCAAGATCAAGTAATGAATGTTTCCTTTTGAAGTATTTGGAGTGTATGCGAGAATGGTTTAAACTAAAAACTCTCTTTCTGTGGAACAATGGGAGTATTAAGATTCAAGTAGGAACAATAAATATCCCTTTTTTATATCTGTGTATGTACATTTTAGGGTTTTCACTTCCTTACTATACCTTTTTTATTTAGTCTATTAGTATGGAAAAAAAAGTAGATACCAAAGCAAACCACAACTATTTTCTTTTGCTTAACCTATAGCTTCCTGTACTTTTGCTCTCATTTCTTCATATCCTGTTACTCCAACCGTAATAAACTTGCTTTTGCTATTGAAATCAAACAAGAAAACACCAGAGGGTTAACCTGCTCATATCTTCTACAGTGAAAGTCTAGTAAGATCCTAATATAATGCTCTCAGCATAAGGGTGATCTGTACTGTTTTAGAAATTATTATGATGACCTGTCCTAAGGTACCACTACTGGCATATATTAACAACATCCTCATAAAATTCTTTATTTATAATACTCCTCATTGTATATTGGTATAATTAAAATCTTCAGGGCTACCTTCAGCAACGGGAGATTGCTTCTGGGATGGGAAAAAATGGAATGTGAAAGCAGACGTTTCATCTAGAAGATCTTGTCAGAGGGAGGCCAAAGAGTGAATCCCATTGGTGTACCAGAAGAGCAAAAATGCAAGGTACTTGAGCAACAACAACAAAAGAAAAATCCCAATATTTAGTATGTACTGAATTTGATGTAAGGCTTCTGCTGACTTTCATGTGCATTGGGCATGGGTTTCCAGATTTTCTTACACATCTAAGTCTGTGCACCTATACTAGTACTATCCATTAACTGTGAAATATGCTTTGCTACCCCACAATTGCAGTTGACATTGGAGGCACTATATCTGGTCTTATTTCTTAGGCAAAATGCAAAATGCTATTCCAAGTTCCCTTCTTTCATGAGAAGCAGTCATCTTCTACTACTGGGTATAGTCTCTTCCTGAAATAACAGGAAAGGCAGGCAAGAAAAAAACAAGAAATGGTAGTATTTCTGCTGGAAGGCAAGAGGCTTTTTATCATCAGTGCAGTAGTTAAGCTCTAAACACCCTGACAGATCTGACAAGCTAAGACCTATATGCAAGTGTCGGCGATTGAGAAACGGACTCAGCCGGGTGCAAGTAAAGCCAACTTTATTCCAGGCACCAGTGCCGTTTATACTATTGTACAAACAATTAACTACCCGTTTCATAACCCCCTGTCCTCCCCAGCAGCACAACATCTTGCATACAATGTCCTTGGTCAGCATTCTGTTACATGTTAGCAGACAGGAGTTAAGGAGTTGCCTTCTTATCAGGGTGTCGGCTCACACCTTACTCTGCATACTTACCTTTCCCAAGGCTTAACATTTACTAAGGCTAAGAGATCACTGCTGCTATTAACATCACCGGGGGCTATTGCCCCCACACCTCCCCCTTCCTGTTCTACAATTAAAATTTGCTTTATAGACTTGTTTACCAAGCGCTGTAGGCATTGGAGAAGGCAAGGAATACAAACAACTATGCATAGCAATACTCCCAAAGCATATATTCCCAGCTTAAGCAAATTCTTGAGCCATCCAGCAAGCTGCCAGTTGCCAAACAGATTTGTAAGCCAATCTGCTTCTTCTGTTTCTCGTAATTTAGAAACCCCATCCTGTAACGACCTAATACTTGCATGGATAGACTCTGAATGGTCTGAAAGGTTCATGCAGCACATCCCATCAAAATCGTCACATCCATGCCCATGCGCTAAAAGCAAGAAGTCAATAGCAGCTCCATTCTGCAGGGTAGCGTGCCTTACTGAATCAACATCAGTCAGCAATCCTGCTAAAGCAAGTGAGGTAGCACTAGTTTGTCAAGCTAACCAGCAACTTAATTTATACAGTAATCCCAGTGGTATGTTGGACTCCCCCTAGGGCAAAAAAGGTAGACGAAGAATGGGGGATATAAACGGGGTCATTGTTTGTCTTGATGTGCTGGGGCACAC
>VZRJ01005451.1:0-138914 GCA_013397565.1 Ptilonorhynchus violaceus
AGCAGGTGGAACGCCATGGAGAAGGATGTCCAGTACTTGAGAGAACTAGCTGTGCTGGAGGTGATCTGCAGGGATTCAAATAATGAGCAGTTCCCTGTAGATCCTGATGAGGTCCAGTGTACACAATCCAAGTGGTGGAAGTTTGTACAGAGCGCCATCATGGTATGCCAACTCAGTGGCATTGAGGTCAATGAAAGAAGGAGAATAAACAGTGCTTCAGGTGACCACCCGACTCTGGCAATATGAAGATCATCTCTTTTCCTCCCTACCAACCTGCACCATGGCTGTGGAAAGACTGCCCAAGACTGCAGAGAGATTCAAAAGACTCGAGGAAACTAGATAGAAAATGTCCCATGCCCCCCCAGTGTGGATCAGAGTCTCTGCTGTTGGGAGCAAGCACCCCCCTGCTTGAGAGTGAGGGTACACACCACAAGGCCCCCTGTGGTTTTATCTGCATGACCACGGAGAGGACATGAGGAAGTGGGATGGAAAACTCACTTCTGCCCTAGCAGCATGGATACATGAGTTGCGAGGAAGAACAACCATCACAGGAAATCCTTCAAGGGTAAATGCCACTCCAGTTTCCAGTGGGCAAGTCCTCAGACAGAAGGGCTGATGTTATTTCCAATCCTCCTGAAGGGCCCTCCAGTTCATATTCACAAGAAGTGGGCAATGAGTACTTTGACCAGAAGCAGAGAGGGCCTGCCTCCAGCTAGGTGGAGGAAACGGACAATCAAATCTACCGGACTGTGTGGATCTGAGGATCTGAGGCCTGTTACACTTCAACTGAAACACAACAAAATGGCAACATGGCAGCCTATGAAGGGGTTCGAGCTGCTGCAGAAGTGATTGGCACCAAAACACAGCTCCTCTTGGGACCCTGACTAACAGTGCTGGACTGGATGTTAAAAGGGAAAGTCCCTTCCACACATCATGCCACTGATGCTATGCAGAGTAAGTGGATTGTGCTGATCACACAGTGAGCTTGAATAGGAAACCCCAGTTGCCCAGGGATCTTTGAAATTATCATGACCTGGCCCAAAGGTGAAAATTTCAGACTATTATCATCATCATCATCGGAGGAGGAGGAGGAGAAAGTGACGTGCTGAGGAAGCCCCACCATATAATCAGCTACCAGAAAATGAAAAAGGATATGCTGTCTTCACTGATGGTTCCTGCTGTATTGTAGGGATACATCGAAAATGGAAAGGTGACATACAAAGCCCTACATGGCGAGTTGCAGAAGCTATTGAGGGACAAGGTGGATCAAGTCAGGGTGCAGAGCTGAAAACCATCCAACTGGCTTCAGCTGTCGCTGGACAAAACGGCCAGTGCTCTACCTCTACACTGACTCATGGATGGTGGCAGATGCTCTGTGGAGGTGGCTAGAACGATGGAAAAAGACCAGTTGGCAGTGCAGAGGGAAACCATCAGGGTTGCTCTATGTGGCAAGACATGCTGTCCAGGTAGAGACACTGGTTGCAAAAGTACGTCATGTAGATGCACACACACCCAAGAGTCAGGCTAATAGAACATCACAACAACGGACAGGTGGATCGGGCTGCCAAGATTGAAGTGTCTCGGCTGGATCTGGACTGGCAACATAAGGGTGAATTATTTCTGACTTGGAGGACCCATGACACCTCAGGTCATCAGGAAAGAGGTGCAACATCCAGATGGGCTTGTGATTGAGGGGTGGGCACAATATCCCAGGTTATCCGTAACTGTGAAACATGTACTACAATCAATCAGGCCAACCGGGTACAGCCTCTGTGGTGTGGGGCACAATGGTCAAAATATAAACGTGAGGAGCCCTGGCAGATCGACCACATCACACTCCCACAAACGCGCCGAAGCAAGCGCTACATGCTTACAATGGTGGAGACAACCAGTGGATGGCTGGAGATGTATGCTGTGCCTCAGGCCACTGCCCAGAACATCACCTTGGGCCTTGAAAAGCAAGTCCCCGAAAAGAATCGAGTTGGACAATGGGACTTATTTCAAAAATAGC
This sequence comes from Ptilonorhynchus violaceus, assembly GCA_013397565.1. Lineage (NCBI taxonomy): Eukaryota > Metazoa > Chordata > Aves > Passeriformes > Ptilonorhynchidae > Ptilonorhynchus > Ptilonorhynchus violaceus. Next base: position 2,012 of record VZRJ01005451.1, read on the forward strand.
CTCATAGACACCTGGGCCAGAGAGCACGATATTGAGTGGGTGTATCATAGTCTCTATGTTGCACCAGCCCCTGGGAAAATGGAACAGTACAACGGACTGTTAAAAACCACACTGAAAGCAACGGGTGGTGGGACCTTCAAACACTGGGATCTGCATTTAGCGAAGGCCCCCTGGTTAGTTAACACTAGAGGATCTACCAATCCACTGGCCCTGCCCAGTCAAAACCTCCGTGTGCCATAGAAGGATATAAAGTCCCTGTGGTGCATATGAGATATGTCTTAGGGAAGACAGTTTGGATCAGTCCTGCCTCCCCATCCACGGGATTGTTTTTGCTCAGGGACCTGGATGCACTTGGTGGGTAATGCAGTGGGATGGGGACACACAATGTGTACCTCCAGGGAGTTTGATTTTTGGGTTAGAACAGTCTGTAACGTTGAATTGTATAGAAGTGGTTGCTGAATGACACTGCCATTGTATGCCAGAACTACCATGGACAATGACTATGAACCGCTCCTGATACACAAGTTGTGAGCTCCTCGCGCAGCTTGCAACCACCTGAGAGCACACCAGCCCTCCTGCCCTGGAAGATATCTAGGATGGATTGAACCCACTGTCATGGACTAAAGGAACTCAACAGACACCTTGGAGGGATGGTCATTGACTATGGAAATGATGCTCATGCTTGTGTATTTATGAATATATATGTATATAGTTAGAAGGTGTAGGATCTGGGCATGATGTAGATGGTATAGAATAAGTGATAGAAAATGTCCTGGTTCTGGCCAGAACAGGGTTGATTTTTGCAGTAGCCAGGAAGGGGCAAGGCCAGGACACAGAGGTTATTCTGTATCACCTTATGTCATTTTCCAGGGACAGGGGAAGGGCTTACTTCCAGATCGGTGTAGCATGGCAGAGAGAACAGCTGGGTATTGTCGGGGATGGGGTGTCTGTGCGTCCATGTGAATTGTTTGCCTCTTTCTTGTACCCTCTGTCATTCGTATTGTTGTTGTTACTGTCAGTTTCTTATCTCATTGCTGTTTCCAGTAAATTGTTCTTATCTCAACCAGTGATCTTCGCCTTTTATGCCTCCAAAGGGTATGCCTCCAAAGCAGCATGTGATTTGGAGTGCTTTCAGTGGGAACACTGAATTGGAGAATACTATTCCTAAACCACCACAACAAAACATTCAGCTATCCAAAATATAAAAATCAGGTTATATATGAAGGCTTTATGGACAAATGATGTGAAGCCAGAAAGTTCTATAAAATAAACAAAATAGATGGCTTTGGATTTTTAAGAGGCTGAAAAACATCAGGAAGTGATCCATATTTTTCTCCTCTTAGGTCTGACAGGTGACAAATACCATAGCCTGATGAGCTGTGATATTTTGGGCCATAATGTAAAACCATTTCAATTGCTTCTGAACAAGGAGGTGGGTCAACAAAGTTGAAATGCGACATTTTCACACTCCATTTGAAAAATTTTAGCATATTCTAATGATAGTATGTTGGCTAGTTGACTCAGAAATTAACTATTTAAATCTAAAATGGAATCCTAACTAAACACAGCCTCAATTAGAAGTGAGGTGAGCTGGAGGAATTTGGAAGTATCATAACACATGCACTGCCATGACTCATCTCACTCATTAGTTCTGACTTTCAGAGGTGAAAAATTCACCTTGCAGAAGCCTGACAGGGTGCTGCATAGTAAGGCTAGTCTCAGTGCTTCTGGCTTTATCACACCTCATTGTCTGGATCAACATTTTCCTGAGTGCTGTCTCTGAGAACGACCACAGAGGAAAACATAATCTGTGCATACTGGTAAATTCTGATGGTCTTCTAATATACTTCAGCATGTCCCACCTGGCCTTCAGGGAAGAGGGCAATCGTTTTTGTACAGTTTGTGCCCTTTGCCACTCTTAACATTTCAGTCCAAATCTGGCTAAATTGTCCATCATGCTCAGCAGCACCTTGCTAGAGTCAAGTCAATGAAGTCTCTCACTAATTTTGTGAAATAAGGAAAGGAAGTAAGAAGTGGATGTAGAGAGAAAGACTGCAAAAGCAGCTGCAAAGCAAGGCAAAAAGGTGAGGAAGAGATGGTCTAAAGACCTGGGAGACCAGAACTGGGTAGAAGAGAAAGAACTAAGAGGCAGACATGAGAAAGAACACAGCAAAAAAAATTAAATTCATGGCAGCCAAGTCCATGTCCAGTGAAGAATGCTCTTCAGAAGCTAGGTGGAACCACGCGTGTTAGGTAAGCCTATTTGTCTCTGTCAACTAACAGTGAAATCCACCGGCAAAATTCCCAGTCTTTCCACTGATGGGAGATTCAGGCAGAGCTAAGAGGGCTTACCATTCCTGCCATTACTGTCCTATCTTGGTCTGCAGGAGGTGGTGGTGGTTCTAGAGGTTGCAGTTTATTTATGTATCATGTGGCTGTTAATCAGTGTTATAGAATTTCTATTTTGCCCTATACTTTAGAACAAAAATGAAAGGAATTACACAAACAAAATGTTACAAGAAAATGAAGTAAAAAATTCAAAAACTAGGAAATGTCAGGATTAAAATTTAATTTTCTCCCCTTGTGTGTATGCACAGGATACTTTTTAATTGGACAATCATACTCTTTTTTTCAGTAGACCAATTTTATTAAATGTAGAATGTTGATCTGTTTGAGTTTCTAGCAGTCTGCACTGAATTTACTGTCTCAAAGTGCTGACTGTACCTTCAACCAAGTGGTGACTTTAGAACAATAGTTCAGAAATGCATTAGGTTTCAGCTTCAGCTGTTCCAATATGATTTTTTGGAAAATGTCAGTAAGTTCCGAGGTTTTGCTCTGATGTGGAATGAAAAAAAGAGTCTTCTTAAGTTTGGACTAGGGAAGGGATAATGAGAAATTCTTCCAGCCCTACCAAACACAGAGCCTTCACTCCTGTATTTCAGCTTCAATTCCAATAACAAACCACCACCATCAAGTGTTACTCAGATCCTTCTACAGTGACAAAAGCACCATAATTCTCATCTGTGAAGGGGGTGGTACAGTGTCAAAAAGATTATTAGTTGCAAAGTTCCACAGCAAGGAAGCAGAAGAAACCCAGATGCAAGCTGTGGAACTTGATTTTTTCTTGTGCAAGGCTGAAGCATCATTACCTCTACATTTCCCTGCTTCCCTGCCTGTATGATGGCAACCCGACTTACTTTGGGAGAGGGGCAGCAGAACTGTTCTGAATGCATACTTGAAAATACAGGAATGATCGTTGGGACCAAAAAGCCTGATGCTTTTGTCACAACGAAAATACTATGACAAATGTAGAGGGGCCTCTTCTTTATAAAGTTTACCATAATGAGGTACTAGTCTTACTAGGAACAGAGGGAACAAGAGAAGACAAAAAACCAAACCCAAAACATGAGCACATTTTAAAGATCAGAATCTTAGCATCATGAGGTCAATATGCCCTTCAATATAATTGAGCTTACCATTGACAGTTCCCTCAACCTATTCTGGTGTCACAGAGATCTGGTTCACTCAATAGCTGCATAGGACAAGTTACTCTATTTAGCAGAGTATTTGCAGTTACTCAGTTTAACAGAAACAGCACAAGGTAAAAAACACAGAGGCAACTGCATTGCATTGTGATTAAGTACAGGTAAATCTCAATTTCTTTAAATGTACACATTCACTACACTAGTCAGGTTCCTAAACATGGGAAGGTGGACTTGTCAGATATTTTGACAGGTCAAACTAAGCTTCTAGATAAAACAGCAGCTGCCACAATCACATTTTATTGAAGAGCAGCCACAGTGAAAAAGGAAACAGCTTTTGCTGATGGCTGACCCTTTGATAACGTAAGTCTATCTGAGGAAATACAGTTTGTATTTGAATGGCATGTTCTCTATTTGCTCTGATTATCATAACTCAAATGAAAAAAAATGGCATGCTGAAACTGGCCAATGGCATCACAACAGCAACGAAATGATAACAGCTGGTGATGGGCTGCAGCATCCTCATAGTTTCTAAGATCTTCCTTAGATGAAAAAATGTATGGAATATTTTTAAAAATTAAACATATTCAGCAGCTGTAATCTTGGAGATCATAATCCAATTAAAGAATTAAGTCTATAATATCTAAAATGTGGATTTTTTTTTTTCCTAGTCTCTTCTGGTCAATTATTTTGTATTAAAAGAAGCCCCATGCATAAATGAAATATTTTATATTTAAAAAATGTGATGTATTTTTAGAAGCTGGCCAGAAGTTTTAAGATGACATGGACACATCTGGCAGGGACCCTACAATCTTTAGTCTGAGTCATCTTGGGGGTGATGAATGCATGTGGATTCCCAGGCAGAACTCCAGCACAACTCCTATGTGTACTCTGATGCACCAAACTAGCACAGAAAAGCAGCTTTGCTTCACCCTGAAAGAATGAATTAGAGGAAGAGGGCAGAACGACTTAGCCTGGAATGAGATTTCTGAAAATGAATAGGCAGAACTTCTACAAGTGCATTAGAATATAGAACATATACTAGCCATACAAAAGTGTCTGGTGTTGAATACTCACTAGGTCCATTAAGCAGGAAATCTGGCAAGGACTGGTATCCATGGTTATTATTTTCAATGCTTGTTTGCTTTTAATGTTTCTAGTTGCAGATTTTTCCTACTCAAATGTTTTCATACATTAAATTATGCTACTAATTTTTATACTGGTTTAGTTAAATTACTTACTTTTAATTTTGTTTTGGTCTCAACTATTTCCACTAGCATAATTATGCCACTTATTATACTTTGAAACTGCACCTCATTTCTAGTTATGGTTTATACTTTAAAGGAGTCTCAACATTTTAACATCTCTGTCATTCTTTTTGTAGTCCTATCACCATTCTTGTATAATTTAGAATTAATTTCTGCATATATTTTTGTAATTGAGAAACAAATTTTCAGATAACAACTTGCCAAATTATTCTTACAAAATTTATTTCATTTAGATTTACAGCTTTTTCATGGAAGCACTTTGATTATCATCAAATAAGGTTTTTCTGAACAGGGAATTTCAAGTGTTACACCTTCTTCTTCTCCATCTCTCCTAGGTTATCACTGCAGAATGTCTTACAACATCAATGAAAGACAGTACAGGGTACAAAACACACCACTGCCATTCAGTACTACTTGTTCATGCTGAGAAACAAAGGTCAACACAATAAAGTGTTACTCATTCAACAACTGTCTCTATCATTAGTTACCTTAATCCCAGAACCAGTGTTAGTGCTTCATGCAGACCTGAGGTTAGTAAAAGACTAAAACTTTTAGAAGATGTAGTGGTCATTTCTCAATCAGTGTGAAATTCTTTTTAGTGTGAACAAGGGCAACAAGGAAAGTTTGCATACAATTTGGTTACAATCTTAGTGCTCTAGTAAAAGTAAGAGGAACAAAGGGTTTTTTTGGACACTTTGTCTTACCTTCAGATAAACAGAACTGATATTTAATGATCTAAAAAGAGGGGAAATAAAATAATGAAATAATCATAAGGAGTTCAAGAAATGTCAGAACAGGAAGGCCTTGAGTTACTCATTTTCTTTTACCGATTCTCTCATTAGTAACAAAAAATGCAGTATCCTCTTATAAAACAGGTATTTTACCGGAAAGTAAAAATTACCTTAAAACCGACTTTATGACTAATAACCTGCGAGCAAAATTAATGATTGCAAGGCTCAGATTTCCAGTTTAAAACTTTACATTCTAAACATGTAGTGAGCCTTAAAACTTTGTTATGAGGAAGGTGTACTTAAAAACGTTTCTACCTGAACTAGCCTAGATGAAGGAGTACCGGTGTTTCCATGCAGACTTTATACAGGGGAGTGTGATAAAATTTGCTGTAAAAATACAGGGTCTGGTTGCTATATTGAAGTATCTTGCCAAATCTTAATGCCAGGCATTGGCTCATGATGCCAGAAAACAGAATAAAGATTTAAAGTCAACTCTGCCCACGTTCTCAAGCATGTATGCTCTTTCCAATTAGTGATAACTCTTAATTATATGCAAAGGTCTGAATTTTTAGTCTTTATAAGTAAGGATACTGCATTTCAAGTAAGACTGTATAAGAACTGTTCATTACTTCTTACCCGTCTCTGAGGGCAAATGGTGATAAGGTGCTGGACAGAAAACCTGAGCAGCAAAATCTTCAAACGTTGTAGGCTCTAGATGATGTTGAACAATTGTTTGCAGGTATCGTGCTCTCTCCTCATAACTGGTTTAGCCAAGAATTAAGGATAAATTTATATCATGTACTGTAACTGCTAAATGAGAGTGCCTATTAATTCAGAATTCTTGTTTTTGTTAAACGCATATCATGTATTTCAGTGACTATATGCTATATATTTTTAATTCTTTATATGACTGTGATATTGTCTGATGCACTGGCATAATATTTAGTGTAAGATAAACACGATTAATGTAAACCTTATGGTTCAACTGTATTTTTTTCATGTCTGATGCAAAACTTCCTGAAACTGTTTACAAATAACAGCAACTTAAATACTCTCTTAAGTAATTAATTTGTCTATATTCTGGTCAGAATTAAATATAAAGATGTTTCCATTTTTAAGAGGTGTAGCATGAAACATACCTTAGCATTAACAAAATAAATGATTTTGCACTTTTCCATAATAAACTGCTTCCATAATCCCTAAACAGACACACATTTAAGATATAGTGAAATTTCAGTATTGGGAAAAACACCTTGTCAATTATGTCATTACAATAAGCAAGAATATCTCTAAAGAATCCACAGGACCCTTAAATACTGGTTAACAGGGTGTTGGCAGGGCACTGACAGAAAAATACTGTACTACTTTTTCCTTGTGTTCTCCCCCTCTAATATTATTGACAAGAGACCGGTATCTTGAAGTGTTGTTGTTTTTGAAGAACCCTCTCCAGGCTTCTTGTTCCAGCAGGCCCGATTGTGCTGTTAGCACAGAGAGAGTGAGAAAAAGAGAGAATATTTCTGCTGTTCATGAAAGCAACTATGGAAATGGCTGTCAAAATGTAGAGCAGCAGGCAGCAACATACAATTATCAAGAAAAACTACCATGCTGACTTCATGTTGTATAGTTGCTGAACTGAGAAATCAGTTAACCTTTTCTCACACAACTTTCAGAGCCCTCCAGCTGGACTCAGTATGTCGAATAAGGGAGACCCTCTCCAGTTATCTTACAGAAACACAGAATGACCAGAAATTTTCACTGACATTTACACTTGTGCCCACCTTTTTTCATATTTTATTTGTAGATAGTGAGATAATTTTCTCCATAGTTCTGTTTTCCTAAAAAAACCCCAAACAAATCAGCACGCTGTAGAGGAATGCACTCAAAACATGTTTCTTGAAAGTTCTGGGTTCTGATTTCAGATCTGCTGCTCTTTTTGGGGGGATCAGGGACAGTGAGGAAACTACCTTTCTGACTCAATTTCACCACCTGTGAAATGGAGATAATAGTCATCTTGCTAATTTTTCAGCAATTCAAACATAAAAAGTGCATTACACGTGATAAGCATTTTTAATTACAAGTGCTAACATTTAAAATAGTTAGCGATCCTATTTTCATTTAAGATAAGCAATAAAATTCCCAGCACCGAATTAGAGTTCTAAACAATAACCTTCATATTAGCTTACAAAACTACACCTCTACAATTACAGAACTTTTTCTGCTCGATTTTTTGCAGTTTTTTCTGTACAATATTTACTGGAGATTTTACAGTGTATCAATAGATGAAAAATTATATAGAGAATATATTATTTAGAAACAACTTCCAGTGAATAAAATTATTTCTACCGTATTTCCTTAGACCATAACTTGGTTACGCAGTGAAACTGGGAAACAGTTTTCCCTCCAAAATCTGTGCTCTGAATTCTTTCTGAATTCAGAGACAGCTGAACCACAGCAGAAGTCTCAGTTTGGACAAGCTATAATAGAAGCACTGGGACAAGAGAAAATATAAAAATCTTCCATTGTAACGATTCTTAGGTTGGGGGATAAACACAGTATTGAGGCTTAACAGAGGACAGTAATATAGCACAGTTTTTAAGAGGCTATGTATAAGTGGTAGAGGATGAAACTGATGGTTGAAGTCTAAATAATACTATGTATCTCACAACTTGTTGAAAAGCACTTTTTTTTCGTTGGGGGAGATTCACAGCTGCTGAATTTTCTGCAGTTAATAGAGTCCTTTGATTCACAGCAGTGCCCCTTGCACAAAAAATACTGGCCTTTGTGTATTACCAGAAACTAATTTTCTATTTGGCTGAAAAGGGAAAAATGGGGTTATTGCTTCTCCCTCCTACAGAGCTTTTCATTATGCCTGATGCACTCAACTTCTAAGCTCTTCTGAGAAAAAAAAAATAACTGAAGAGGCAAGAGGTAGAAAAATGAGCTTGTTAGCACATTAGAAGTGAAGTATCTTGGTGGGCCCTAGAAATTCCCAGTGGTGTGTTAACTTATCACTCTATGCATGCTGGCACTGATAGTCTCCCAATTGATCACTCTCTTTTCGCACCAAAGGTGCTGCCAGGAAGCAAAGGCTGAAGGCCCACAGGAGAACAGGCTGCTATCAAAACAAGCTGTTTTAAAAAGTCTGCTTGAATGGGTAAAATGTTTCATGAAAAAGTAGGGTAGAGACACCTACCTGCTTTTAAAATGCTCTACTTTCAGAGGTCTCTAAAGGAAACCTTTTAGTTTATCCTATTATATCCAAAGCTTATACACAAATAAGGCAAAATGAAGGAAAGTTACTGCTTTGAACATGACAAGGACATTCTCATTCTCCAATCTTGGTACCTATCTTCTAACCAAATACAGAAGTCTTGACATAGATGCTGACTGAGGAGGATAATGATGTTTTTGTTACACAGTGAAGAGGATATGCTTATATCAGTTCTAGAAGTCTAATTCAAGGGCACACTTAGTACACCCAGAGGAAAGTAATTCAGCTAGCTGGGTTGCTGCTCATCCTAACAATCCACAAAACCATCTGCAGCTTGTTCAAAACATAACCCAGCTTAAAAACATAACAAAAACCTGAGGCAAATGCCAAGTCCAAAGCTTGCTCTATTCTGCACTAAGAAATTACACACTGTCCTCAGAATTCCACTTCTGTATTAGAGATCGCATAGATGAGATTGGGATACTTTTTATCTTCTATTCATTTATATTTTGAGAACATCCTAGTATTTTAAACCCCCAATTCTATGTTTTTGTGGCTGAGATAATCTAGTTCTACACTGTACTTGAATGCAAGTGTCTGCAAGAGTGACCATAAACCCATGGTAGCTAATTTCTACATTACTTCTAATAGGCTAGACATTTATTTCTTTAAAACACTGCTCTCTAGGAAAGACTTATTAGCACTTACAGATTGAGTGGCACATAAAAACTCAATGGCTAGTAATAATAGGGCAATGCAAGCTGTATTCTTACTTCGAGTGGATGTTGCCACTGGCATCAACAATTAAGATGGAATGGGAAGGATGCACAGACAAACCAATGGAGAAAGATTGGCACAGAGAGTGACAAAACACTTAAACAACAGTATTGTGAGCTTTTTGCTTCTGAAAAAGGTGCTAACTGGAACAAAAGAGAATGGATAAAAATATAAGATACATATTAATTACACAGGGACTCGCCCAAATGTGTCAGCTAAAAACCTGCAGATGAATAACTTCAAAAAGTGTAACAAAAAAATCTAATTATTTCATTATACTTTTTCAGAAGAAACTGGTCTGAAAAATAGGATCAGTACCAGAAAAAATCAGGAATAATATCTTTATAGGTCACCCAGATTGTAGTCATTCCAGCTAAAATTTCATCTGCATTAGGATCCACTTTACTTATTCTCTAAATCTGTAATTATTTCTATTAATAATTATCTGAAAAGATCTATTATCTGAAAATACTGTACTTTCCACTATTAGACCTGTTGATTTGCACGTAGGAACAAGCACTGAAAGCTTGCTGTCAGATCACCTACTTATGCCTAATCTGTCTGAAAAACATCTCATGTCATCACCTAATAGCTCTCCATCTCTTGATACTTGATTGCATCACTTCCAAGCTTTAGATTCCTATGGCAAAATACAACTACATCTTGCAGACTTTTCATGCATAATCTAAGATAAAACTTTTTCTAGCCATCTACTTGAAAAAATTACCTAGGCTCTTACCTCACATCTCAGTTACTGCCATATCCTTTCCTCTGGCCTCAATAAATGCATTTTTAACCCTGCTTATATCTACTCGGAGCACTGCAGAATCCACTTTCTGGACATACTACTTAGATGGTGCATTCTCTCAGATATTGTCATCAGCCTGCCACTCTCCAGCAAAAGTGCAGGCTACTTATTTGAACTTTATAGTCCATACCTATTTCATCAATTTTACCAAAACCACTCGCCTCCAGTCAGTTACCGCAGTCACTGTCACTCATCTTGAGATTTTTGGACAGGCACTTTTGTACTTTCTTCTATGTGGCTTCTTTTGCTTAGCATCAGGTCTCCACAAGTGTCCACAAAACAATCCCCCCACAAATTCTCCCTTTGCTATGATTATTGATTTTTTACAATTTACTTTGGCTACACATTTTCTTTCCATCCTTCTTCACACCTCTCAGTTTTAGAGCTGACTAAAATGCATTACAATAAATCAATCTAGTATTCTTTAGTTAAGGGGTGGATGCATGATTACTGTTACAGTCAGTGGGGGAAAACTAATCCTAAAACGACATTAACCCGAGGCTGGAAAAAATGAAGAAAAAATAGTTTAAACATGGAATGAAATTTCCAAGACTTTTTTTTAAGGATATAGTACAACTATGTAATCTATCTATTACCAGAACAACTAAGTGCTAGATTCACAAATGTGCTGGAGAAGAAATTCTAGTGCCTGCTCCAAAAAACATCTGGTAACAAATGCTTCCTGAGCAGAGACTGGAATCCAGGGACTCTCCCAGGAAAGTAACCATTAGACCATATAGATGATCATGTACTTTTCCTGTGATTCAGACGAAATCTTATTTTACGAAAAAAAGAACAATTTCAGCAGTGTTGAAGTAAGACACTTTCATGAAAGTTTTATTCATAAATCTTCCCTCCTCATACTTGCGTATTTGCATATATGTGCATACATGTGTAGTATACCATGATATAACTGCACATCAGTATATAGATGCTTTGGTCCCAGTGCTAGGAAAAAGAGACAAGGTTTTAATGATTGCCTTGAAATACCTCATGGAAAAAAAAGCCAGAACATGCATTTCTAAATAGCAAGATGGATTTTTTCAAGTTAAATTACAAACTACTCTTGGAAATACATGTACAGCTGCATCCCTGGCAGTTCCAACTGTTAGCAAAATCATGTAAGAAGTCAATATATATTGATACGATTGTGGAGAGTATGACTTTGTCAGCCAGACATTTGGAAAATAATTTAAGACAAGCATAAACTGAAATGCTGCTCCATCCTTATTTGGAAAATAAAAATCCTACACCCAGAGATACTTTCTTGTATGCTCAACGGACACCCAGAGGTTTTTTAACTGCTCATATATACAATTTATATAAAAAGATTAACAATATTTTAAGAAAACCTATATAAGAAGAAATTCTCTTGTTTACTACATTTGCCCTCTCAGCAAATTTAGAAGCACACATCATCTTTTACAGAAAAAAACCCCATTTCTGTAGTATTGCCAACATATAAAAATTCTCCTAGGATATTAGGATCAAAGAAAAAAACAAACAGTGAAGCACAGTGAATACCATATGTTGGTAGGAGATTTTAAGTTTTTTGCTCCCTGGCCTGAAAAGGTGTGCAAACCCCACAGAATTAATTGCTACAGTTTGAGGTACTTAAAATGATGAAAGAATTGATTTTATTTGGCACATTTTTCCTAGTAAATTTTAATTCCTGACATCAAAGTGTGAAAGGAGGATTGCCTCCTCTATAAAGTTAACAAGTACAGGTTAGGATCAAGGTTTTAAGCTGAAAGGAAAACTTAGCCCCAGCAGAATTTGACTTCTACAGGAAGACTGGACAAAATCCACACATCACAGAAATGGAATTTTTTTCCGGGAAATCTCACTCTAAGAGAAGAGATTGTGCAGTGGTTGTCAAACCAGCTGAACTCATACTGAGTCACAGCAATTTGTAGTCTTTGTTGGTTCTTAGAGTTAAGGATGTAAGTTGGGCTGCTATTGATCCAGTGCTGGAAGCCCTGCAAGTAGCTGCATTTCGTATGTAGGTAGGTGATCAGTATCAACTGGCCACACTGAGAGGAATAGTTAAAGTTCTCTTATATTCTGAAAAGTGACTCTGTAGAAGTGGCATCATGATGTTCCCTATTTATTGCATTTCAGTAATTTCCACATCTAGTTTGCACAGCATACAAATAAAGACATTTTATAAAGAGGTTGTTTTTTTTCCTTGCAGCTCTATCTTATGTTTACTGAAGTTACCTTGATATCTCAAAATCAGTCTGGGTTCTTTTGTGTTTCTTAAATACTGCCAATATTGAAAATGGCAAATAAATAGTTAGCTAGGTATATCTGTTTAAACAGCTATGCTGTAAATGAAAGCAGCTTCTGCACATACAACTGGACTTACCCACACCACTGATGATTCATAAGGCAGAATCCAGTTCATTCTTGTCATATTTGATGCAAGTTATTTAGGTGAATGAGAAGAAAAAAAAATTACTATGTTTGACACTAGTAAACAGGTGAAAGTATTAAAAATTTTACAGTCTTTTAAGGTGATTTTTTCCTACTGAACCATATTTTCAATACAGCTCTTTTGCGATGAAATGTAACAATATTTTCTTACTCATAAAAATAGAACATAAACCTCAGAGAAATAAAACTTGTATTTCTAAAGTAAACTTGTATGTTGCATTTGCTGAAAACATTTTAAAACCGCACAAGGGGCTCTATTAATTAGCCAAAATCACTAATTTTAAGAAGTAATGTATATGTTACAATCTACAAATTACTGTAGATACAGCACTAATAAAATGAGAATGTATATGAAAAACAAGTAACAGACTGTAGAATTTAAGCAAGCCTAAAATGTATTATCTAACATATTTAATGAAATTCTTTTTCAGGTCAAGTTGTAATTGCAAAGGGCTTTTTGAGGCAATTTCTGAGGTATATTTCTTCATGAAGAAAATAAGGGAATATATAACAGATAAATCTATACAAACTAATCCCATCATTCCAGGTCTTGCAATTTGTTTCCAGAGCATAGCTGCATCATTCTTTGAATAAATATAATGAAAATAATTTCTGATTTTTTACCTTACTAAACAGCTAAATAAATCTGTGATAAATTGTTATCAGGCAAATTATAACACCACACATTTTAGCCATTTGGAGCTTTTTTTAAATTTAAGATTACTAATCTTACAGTAAAGGAGATTACTTACATTATATCTACTCTATGGTTAAATGGTTAAAAGTCCTGCAAGGTAAGTGTAAGCTAGAAAAAATTGCAGCCACTGGGTGTTTCCAAGTCAATGGTATTGTTTTCTGCCTGGTTGACGTCATCTGAACTTATGTAACTAACTAAATGAATGCTTCATTTTTACAGTGTGGGCACTTCTAAATTGTTAAATTACTTCAAGAAATTCTAATTGATGCTTACATTTTCATTGGAAAACCCAATACATTTAACATTCTGCAACACTGTCCTTCTAGGAAAATCCTTGATGTATTGTTTACTTTTATGTTGTTCCACCAGATCTTACAGCTTGCTAAATTCATCAGTGGTTTATAACATCTCTAGGAAAAAAAAAGCTGTGATTCATCAGTGCAGACAAAGCTGGGCTTTAATCCATTCCTATAACCATATTGCCAAGTCTATATTGTTTACATTGCGTCTCAATTAAGAGACAGGCAGGACACCTGGTACTTCTTTATCTAAGTCCCACGGGCTGCCAGATGACTCAAAATCCATAACAGGTGCTAAGGCAGTGTGAGTGGAGCACCATTAACAGAAGCTGGAATTGGATAAAATTTGGACTATGCTTAACCATTTAAAACACTCAATTATGAAATGAAAAATGTAACCACTCTGCACCAAGCTCCTTTACAAAAGGCTTATAAAGATATGTAGAATTAAAGTGCAAGTGTAAGGAACTTCACATAGATTTTAATTTCAGTATAAATATTCTTCAGAATATAAACTATATAAAAAGCAGTCGTATAAAAAGTTGGGGTTCTTTTTAAGATAATCATATAAAAATAAATACTGAATTGAATTAATTCTAATTCTGTTCATCTGCTTATGAAGCATAAATGACAAAAATGATGCTCAGATTTCTAGCAATTTCAAAGTTAAAGGAAAAAAAATCTGAATTAACATTACTTATCAAATTCTTCAACTCTGTAGAAACCAGAAGTTTTTTTATTTTAAGGATTTTGGCAAATGAGAGCATCTTATGAAAGGATTTAAGAAACAACAAAGTTCAACTGAAACCCTGTATGTTAAAAAGATACTCCTTTGCACTGAAAAATCCCACTGCAGATCAGCACTTTTTCATCTAAGGTGACTGAACTACATATTAAGCTTAGACTCTGACAGAATACACTGCATGAGAGAAAAAATGAATATCAGAAATTTTACAGTGGACAATTACTTAAGAATTATCTATATCTAAATGTGTAGTAATCCAATTAAGTTTCTATTTAATATTGTAATTATCAAGAACACAATATAGTGATTTTATTACCAGAGTAAGCAGCTACAAAGTACAGTAAACTGTCATTTAAGACGGTGTCAGAGTATCTATGATAAGCAGCATATTGGCTTAAACTAATGCACTATATGCCTCTAGGGAACAACAGGCTCAGAGACTGGGTTTTAACATCAGAATCTATCCATTAATCTTGACTTAAATATAATCTACTCTGCAGTAAGAGGAAGAATGGGCATTCAATGAATTATCTGTTTGAAATATAGCAGGAGCATACTAACACAAACATATAGCAGAAAGTATCAGTTTCGGTACCATTTATTGTGTATAGTTGGTTCTACAAAACCTGAACTGCATTTTAGCATGAAGGTGAGAAGTCAGATCAAATGGCTAGCAGGATTGGAAGGACAAATACCTCAACACTATAAGTTTGGCTGGGTGATTAAAAGAATAATGACAGTATTTAAAAATACTCGTCCACATTTTCGTAACAGGCTATGGAGATGAAAACAAAACAGTGAAAGAAACAGTACTGAAGCCCATATGCAGGCAGAATTCCCACTCCAACTTCCAGGGAGGATTTGTCTTACTAATGTATCCAAGATGGGAATCAATGAATCTAAAAGGTATGTTGTGCTAATTGTTTTGAATCCCATTACAGCTGCCACTGCTTCAGGCTCTCTCTGGAGTGATGGAGCGCAGCTCCTGTGGTCAGACAGAAGCACTCACCTGGCAGCTGTGGGTTTGCAGGAGGCAGGAGGAGAGGTGCAGGGCTGTGAGACTGAAGTTTATTAAAGCTGTTGTACCACATGTACTAAAGAGAGATGTTAAGGTGGAGGCTGAAGTGATGACTGCAACAAACGTGGAATACTACAGGCCAGAGGGGAACTGCAACCCCACAAACTAAACCCTGATGTTGGGAGAGGGATTTATCCCCATTCTGACACCCAGCATTACAACAGTTTTAACTCAAGTAATTAAGGTTGATTGGTGTAAAGAATACAGAAGCAAAACTGGTTCTCTGCTCTCTAGTATTAGCATGAATGCTTAAGCTCACTGCTTTCATACATCCAAATATTTAAATTTCTATCTTAAATACTTTCTCTGCATATATAGACATATTAATTGGTGAGAAAAACAGCCTTTTCATGAAGAAATCACTACAAACTGTAAAATTACACAAAATTACATTAATATTAAATACTGTCCAGTAAAAAGGCTGCACATACAGATATGTGGTCATTTGCAATTCCATACTACTAGTAACAAAGGAAACTTCTCTCATGAGAAATTCTGTCATTAATTCCAGTCTGTCCTTCAACGAACTTTACAACTACCTTTTTTTAATTTTATAGTTGACGAGAATGTTTTCTCTTTACCTTGGGTTGCTGCAGTACAAGATAATCCACTTAAAAGCCTCTTTGGAGGGCAGTAAAGTCAATTTTAGAAATGATTTTTAAAACTCAAAGTCAGGCTTCTATTTAAATGAGGAAAACAAATATTAATTTTCAGTTATTTCCCTCTTTTTATATTTTGAACAGCAATTAGCAAAGCAGCCCATTCACCCTCCTCCCTAATGCTGTCAAGCTGTTGAGAGCAGTCTGCAGCACTACAATGGTACTATTGTGAACACAGCCTGGGCTTCCTTCCCACAGAGAGTTAAGTGGGCAGTTCCTGCTGCCCATGATTGGTGTCCAGTGAAACAATACTTAAGAGCCAGGTTTTATCAGTTCCACGCCAAAGAAGTGAAGCCAGGGAACCCAAGCCTTCATATCATGCTGAACCATATGCCAACCCTGCTGGCCCCTAAGGTTTATCACTAAGGATCAGGATCCATCATGTCCCTTGTGAAATTTCACTTCACATACCTTGTGTGAAATGCATGGCTTTGCTGAAAACTGACCTTTTTCCACAATTGGCAAGAACAGATGGATGGTTACTACGGTTTAGCAAGCTGAAATCAAATGATTTTCTAATAGCCTGCATTCTTCTATGTTTTGGAGGAGGAGCATTCAGGAGATAGATGTATTTGTGACCCACAGATCTTTTCAGGTGCAGTTAATCAGCAATTAAACTATTTTCTCAATGTCTAGAAAGTACATTGAGATTAATTTGATTGGCCAGGCTATGATTAGGACTCACATACTTCAGACTGCCATATGGTAATTCCAATTACTGTAACACTAACTTTTAATCCTTGCTTTATGTTAGCTTATTCCATTTTTCTACTAAGTATGCGGCACATACAGAATAAACTATAACCTTTTTTGTTGTAATTTTGACCTGTTTAACTGGTGAATATTTTTACATGAAGTACATTCCATCTCCAGCTAGATAGTTCCACATACTGCCAGGTATTATATACAACCCCTCTTTTCAGTAACTGAAATACAGACCTGTAGAAGAACAAAAACAACCGATGTGCTAGTTTCTATTAATCTCTTTTTTTTTTGGTACCTATGATCTTCTAATCCCTCTGCTGGCACTGGAAAGCATGCCCCAACTTTTTTGATCACCATATGCAGAATGATGCAGAAACAGTTTGCCAAAATCTTATTCAACTCACCCCAAAACATCACTCTATCTCACAACCATTACTGTTTTGTCAGTTTTGATTGTTATAAACAACCTCCTACATTTCCCACCAATTTAAATATCACAATCAACCATATGCAATGCCATATACTTATTTTTATATATATACAGCTTTTTGTATTTTAACATACAAATCCTGCAAGTTGTTTGTACATCCCTTATCTGTTATGAGAGTGAATTTATAACAAGAAAAGGATTAAATCAATACACAATTGCTGGTTTTTGCAACATAAAACCAGGGTTTAAATAGTTTAAAAACATTTCTTTCCTTATGTCTTAAAAATGTCAGGAAAAATTGTTTAATCTTCCAGGCTTTTATTCAGACTTCTGAGAGCTATCAAAGAAATCTGTATGAATTTTAACACCTTAAGGGGGCAAGAGTCTTAATATTTTAACAAAGGGCTTTTGTTACCCAAAATGTTTAATTAAATAATAAGGTTAAGTAGGTATTAAGAAAAAACCTGTCACTTTGTGTTACATACAAGGTAATCAACTCTGTGTAACATTGTTTATCTTTTTCATTCCAGTTTAAGGACTCACAGCCTACTTCCTGCAAATTTTTGTTTAAAAAAGGGATTTATAGACTTTAAAAACACATTTTATAATGAAAGAGTGATTCCACTACTAGCTCTCAGCTTACAACATACAAAAATTTCCTCCCTTAAAAATATGTTGTAACAAAGAAAAACTCCCTTCCCTCAAGTGATCGGTACTGACACATCCACACTGAGAAGTTCTAGGAGGCTGACAAGCACATTACTGCTTTTCAGGATAGCCCACTGCCATCCTTCTATTCTAAAACAGAATGCCACCAGCATAAGCCTACCCATATTTTGTACAGAAATCAGTAGAACCAGTATTTCTCCTTCAGATGGGTAAATTATATTTATGAAAGAATGTAGAAGTAAAGGAACCTAGAATATATTTTTTTAAACAGTACAAAAAGACTTGTCTCCCCCATAACTGTCTACAACGTTAAAACAGCACTCAGCTGTTTATAAGTGCAATTATTAGTAGAAAATTACATTACTAGAGTCCACCAGTTTTGTCTTATTTGGTATTTTGTGTTTTTACCACTTTTAAGAGCCTCATGCATTTCATTAGGGAAGAGTAACTAAAAAATAAGGTTGTACTGCTAATTAGAATATCTTACAGATATCTTGTGATAACAACAGCATTATTAAACCCATGCACTTAAACTGTACCTCTTTAACATGTGCTTCAGGCCAGGCAGTTTCACCTCAGTGCTTGTCAAGATCATGGAGCAGATCTTTCTGGAAACTATACTAAGACACATGGGAAACAAGGTGGTGATCTGAGACAGCCAACGTGGCTTCCCTAAGGACAAATTGTGCACAAATTTGGTGGCCTTCCACAACAGTGTAACAGCAGCGGTAGATAAGGCAAGAGCAACTGACGTCATCTAGCTGGATTTGAGCAAAGCATTTGACACCGTCCAGGTTGGATGGATGGGACTTTGAGCAAGCTGGTCTAGTGGAATGTGTCCACAACTATGGCAGGGGGGTTGGAACTAGGTGATCTTTAAGGTCCCTTCCAATCCAAACCATTCTATGATTTGTATCTGCAGACAGCCCATTAGAAGCAGCAGAGAAGGCAGGTTCTATGGGATTAGAAGCTGGGCAGTTACTGAACAAAATATTTTGACTTGAACATGTGCAAATCCAGAACTGTTGCTACAGAAAAGTATAGATGTGTTTTGCTAAAAAATTCACAGACTATAAACATGAAAATATACTATATTACAAAAGAGGTTTCAAGCCTCACACTTCATTTTACTCCTCACATTAAAAATGCATGAAAACCAAGTGAAATTTTGTTCACTACATGAAAATGTAGAAAACGCAGCAGCTTGGTACACACATCTGCAAGTATTTCTCCAGCAGTTATTTGAAGTTCTATAAGACTAACAGTAAGGCAAGAGTTTAAAAGCCTACCACAAACGTTGGCTCAATCAGTTTTCTCTAGTGGCTAAAATCAAAGGCATTTAAAGTGATGCTTTGGAATTATTCATTGCAAAACAATCCTATTCTTTCAACAGGTAACTAACAAATGATCGCTGAGAACAGGCTTGCACTATCTCTGAGGTCCAATTGTTACTCAGAACACTGCCTACTTTTGCTCCCTGGTGTTGCATTTTAACTCTAATTGCATGATCAAGCCAATAAATTGGACTCAGGGGACAAAAAAACCCTATGAAAGTACCTACCCTGACAAAACCAGAGGTTTCAAGAAAATACACTTCAAACAGAACTGAGGCAAGACGACACAAGCGAAGGAGAGGTATCAAGGCTTGAAAGACAGTCATTAATACTGACAGATTACTGTAATTCTGGCTGTCAAGGTGATCGATTTAAGCAGCATATGCCAATCAATACTCTTCTCATTTACTGAGCAGCATGAGATATATAGTTAGCCAAGATGTCCCTAAGACAGGATTTCAAACCATACTTAAGGAACATAAATAGCAGAATTTATGCTTTGGAATCTTGGCTCTTTTTTTCTTTGGCCTTTTTTAATTGGGCAAAATTCAATGTAATGTTATCCATACAAAAGTTATTTTATATTATTCTATTACACTGCATTGCCATTGTGTATACAATTCCTTTAAATAAAATATTTCAAACTGTACCAATTTTCTGTATAGCATATTAAAACATTAATCTTGAACATGAACATTCTTAAATGCAGCAGTTATTTAAGTACTGTGCATTTTGCTTTTTTTGGCGTTAGTGGTTTGCCATTCTGAGCACTTTAGCCATTCATGGCCATACAAGTAACCTGGTACTGTATCTTCCTGGTATTTCTCCAGAAATTTTCCTTACAACAGTCTCTTTTTGTTCAAAAATACTTGTGAGATCACAGGAAAATACATTAATTGGATTATTACTTCAGAGAAAAAGTAGTGTAAACATAATAAAGACATAGCTACTACAGTCATTGCATACCTACAGGGACACACACACAGAGAGTGTACAACTGTACAGTTACAACTATAGAAATATATTGAGATATAAGACTTTCTTCTTATATTTAGGTTTTTTTGTAATGCACAGAGAAACTGTTGCACAATTCCTTGAAACGGAAATACCTGAACAGTCCATTAAAAAAATCATATACGTGTCTTGGAAATCTTCTGTTTTTCATGTTATATCATTGTATGCAGGCATTTAATTAATCAATCAATCACATTTATAATTATTAAAATATCAAGTAAGTTGTCAACAGAACTAGGCTCTGGGAGAACAGCACAACTGTGCAATTCAACGTACAGGAAAAACTGAGCATCATATTCTGTACCTTATGGTTCTTGCTTGAACTTGGAAAACAACTGCCACTACTAAACAGTAACAGATTTCAAAAGTGACTATTTTCTACTGGAAAAAACAGCAGGGGTCATATGATGAACTTACCCATGGCTCTTACTTGAAATCATATCAGATAAAGCTACAATGGTAGGACTTAGGGATGGAATAAATATTCACTGAAATTCTGAAATTTTCAATTATTTGTGTAAAGCATATGAAGTAGTTTTAAAAAAAGTGTATCAAGCATTATTTTTAATGTTAGTATCTTCTCACCTGTGATGGCAGAAAAAAATTAGTAATAGATATGTTAAAACCTTATTAAATGTCCTGTATCAAAACTGTATTGCCAGAAATACAGCACACTTTGCAGAGAGTCTTGGCATATGGCAGATGAAAAAAATTCTAAACCAGAAAATACCAGAAGAGCAATTACAATGTCATACACTATTCCTTTCACTACACCAAAACTAGGAGAGCAACCCTTATGCCTTTCCCATTTGATACACATTTGTCATTGATGCAGTATCACTCTATTCACCTTTTCCTTACAGATGCTCATGCATCTGGTAAGAGAAAATTTACTGGAGGAAGGGAAACTGGCATTGCCAAAATCACCTTTAACTTCTAAATTTCTTTACTAGTGAAAAATCTTCAAAATCTTCACAAGTTACAGTCTGAAAATGCAAACAAAACAAATATTCTTAATTAAGTGAAACAAATACAGCCAGAAATCTGAAGAATACCTTTGCTCACTGTATGTCATTAATAAAGAAACTGTCTTCACTTTTCCAGTGCCTGCAATTCTGTCTTAAGGCAGGAGATGGTCAAGCAGGCACAACAAACAGCAACTCTACGAGTTCTAATAAAACCCCTTCTTGGGGCAGTTGAGCATCACCTCAAGGTAAAAAGCTTTTTCTGAGTGACCAGTTTCTAATACAGAGCAAACTTTCAACAAACCACTCACAGAAATTATTTTATTCATAAATAAGTTAATGTCTTGTCAGACACCATACGGGGTTAATATCTTCCATTTCTCTGGAAGACAACTGTCAAAAGATTAGCTACAATACATCAAGTACGAACTGCTTAGTCATACAATATCAAAAAAGGTAGGAGGATGTCAATTTTTCAGTTTTGATAACAAAGATTAATTTATCCAATCATTTAGATTAAGATTTATTCTATACATTTTTCAGATTGAATTATTGAAACAGCATTATGTTTTTGCTATTTAAACCAAAAAATTTCATGTGACCAAAAAAAAAAATCTCCAAGAAGAAATGCCAGTTCTTGGCATTAGGTCAAAGACTTCACATATTATTAGAAAGAAGTGAAAATTATGCTATGACTATTAAGGATAAAACAGTCATCCATATTTCAGGTGTTCTACAATGTCAATACATTTCCAGTTTAAAAGATGTTGAAGAGGATTTTTTACTGTGTGTCTTAGCTTCTTACCGTGTGTCTTACGCAGCATCTGTAATAGGGAATACTAAGTAAGACAGCAACCACAGTGTCTGAATTGCACTATCCGAAGTGCAGATAGTTTGGAATAATTAACACTCCAGAATTTGTGTAAAATGCAAAAAGTGACATTAGTTGTTTCACAATTGGAATTCCACTCCCACAAGGTTTCTAGTATTTTTCCTGCTTTGTTGCAATTACTCTAACAAGTTGAATCACTGAAGTTGACTACTATGCCAAGGTGTACCTTTTAGCATCTGGCTGACATCTGCTGTTTATTCAGCAAGCTCAAATAAAATTTTATATGAGGTCACTCTTTCTATTGTTCAAAATATTTAGTATAGATCCATTTCCCACACATGGTTGATTCTGAATTCAGAATGTGACAAAGTGCTTGCTCTGAGACATGAGCCATGAACAGAACTACTCATATCAAGAATTTCAATGCAATTTAGTAAATAAAGAGTATTTAACAATCCTTAAATACTGGCCTTCTTATCCTACATCAAAGTGAAAACTATTGTTCTCAACATTCAGTCCCATTATTACAACTACATTTATGAGTCTTAGAAGTTTTCCTAACATATGTGCAGCTGGAGCGTACTCAGGAGATAAGCATGCACTTCTTAAGTCATGACAAATGCAATGAGAAGAAACACATCAGCTATGAGACAGAGAAGAGGGTACTGCTGCTTCATTAGCAAGACAACACAAGTATTTTGTGTTTGTCACCTGCTACTGTGTGCATTTATGCCACCTGTTCCTGAGGAGGTACTGGTACAAGAGAGCTAGGCCACCAAAAATAATGGGGGACCAGAGAATCCTTGAAGGCAAAACTAAAGCAAATTCCACGAAGCAATGCAAAAACTCCACCCACAACAGCAATATTCTCTTCATACAGCTGCAGCCATGAGCATGTCAAGAGCCAAATAAAGCAGGACACCTGCCATGCATGACTAATGTTTGCTGATAAATTTAGTGAATTTTTAATCTTAAAACATGACAATATGGAAACATATCATTATAGTGTTCTGAGCAAAGAATAAAACCACAGAGCAGATAAAACCTTTAAAAATCATTAACTAAATCAAATGTTCAAAGTGTTTTGCTACCTACGTATCCTACCAGAAAGGTCAAAATAATGTCAGAAAGAGAAAGGTGATTGACAGAATATGTCAATCTCAGAAAACTACTTCAGACCATACAACACATACTCAAAGTTGGAGAAGACTGTAAGAGGAAGATGAGCAGAATTTCTGGTATCCATGCAACCATTATTATACCATTCATACATACTACCATTGCCACATTGTGATTAACAGACCAGCGCATTAAGGAAAAAGTTGCAATCAGGTTACATGAAGAGGACTGAATATCCCTGCTGATTACAAATGACAGATGATTTTTTCAGTCAGGTCTGCACTTAGAAAATGCACTGTCTTGGAGGATAGATAAGCTCTCCTTGGATACAGGAGGGCCAAACTCAGTGCCAATTTTTTCCCATCCCATACGCAAGCAAATCAACACAGTTTAATTAAGAGTGTACAGTGATCCAACACCACAAAGATCTACAATGTAGTATTACCAATATTCTTCAAAAACAGATAAGCACGGGCCTACATATATATCTTTAACTCCCCACTAAGTCAAAAAGTGCCTACCAAGTATTACACAGCACCATGAAACAAACCACATACCTACAGGCAGAGAGACATCCATACACTGATGATGGCTTTGAAATTAACTATTTCTGCTGGTCTACTACTGTAAAAAGAAGAGCTAATACAGAAATGTAGTGCTTGAAATGTGTTTTGTTTGACAAAGTCTCAAGTACTCTTGTGCCCTTGACATCCACATTCAACTGGATATCTACTAACCATCATCCAAGTTCCTAATAAATTAACACTGCCGCAGTATATTAGACACTCATAAGTAAGTAAATGAAGATCAATTTCAAGAACATCGCTTCAAGATTCTCTTTCACTGACACCATTATGGTCCTGGACTTGTGGAAATCCTTGATTATCTGCTTCACTTTTCCATTTCGTGTACCTTCTGAAAAGCAGCTTTTTTGTTCCCTTTTTCCTCCCTCTTCAAACATATTGTTTTCACCACTCTGAGTCCTCCTTTTCTTTGCTCCAGCAATATTCCAACACAAGGAAAGGCCACCTTGATCAATGAATCCCGTCTGTCTTCTGCAAGAGACATTAATTCCGGTAGTGTCTCCAGAAAAGCTATTTAACCACAGACGATAAATTATGCCTGCTCCCCACACCCTTTAGTCCACTACAAACTTAAAAGCTAGTAGTGAACTGCTGCAGCCATAGCTAAAATATCCCAGAGGAAAAAAGCAGGATACAGTAAAGACAGTCCTTGACATCTTCAACTGCCTGCTTGCGGGAGCATGGGACCCTTGTACAACGAACCAATATGATTATGCAAGAATCCCTTTATTGTTTGCATTATTCCATTTTTATACATTTTTTGCAGCTGTCATTCACACGATTTCGCATGACCCGATTGGGTCTCCCGCATTGTTCACACGCCCTGTATGCACCTCTCAGGACACCTGATTGGTCTTAGTTCAGGATGGTACAGTCTCTCTTCATCTGGTTTTTTTTACTCTTTTGTTATTCTCTCTTCTAACATCTTCGTTCCCAATTTAGAACTGCTTGCATTCCTCAGGCCCTGATAAAGGTACTGAAAATAACTTGGCTGGGGCACACTGACAGGGTTTTCATGCCTTACAACACCTGCTATTTCAGGAACTTAATTAGATTCAACTTTCAAATGATCCTAGATAACAGACCATGTCCATGTTACAGGAAACATCCACCAGTCTTAGCCATTCTTGTATGAGGGACATTCCTTCTTGACCTCAGGTCTGGCCATGGGTTGAACACCAAGAGCATGCCCATGACATTTTTAATCAAGAGGTTTTTAAACCGCTGAGACTTAGGCCAGACTTTGAAGTTTAGCATTTTTTTGCTGTTCTCCACTGACACAACTGACTCTACCATAGCCTAATTCAAGCCAGGGAAGTTTGTAGAGTTTTTTCTAATTTCACTCCAAGTAAACAGCTTTTAAAGAATCTCCCACAACCACATTTTAATTTTTAAATTATTATACTAAACAGTAATTGTAAGATACTCCAAGACAGATGGAAAAAGAATTCCACTAATGACTTAACCAAGCCACCCTTTAACATCCGTGCCCAATCAACCGGTACTTCATAAGCTTACCAAGATACGAAGATACGAAACCCATCAACCAATGCTATCTAATACCAAATACATATAATGCTTTCCACTTACAATGTTAACCATATTGGGAGACATATCAGCATTTTAATGGAGGCCACATTATGTCATAAATGACATGCTGTCATTTATGCTTTCATGCATATTAAAAAGTACAATTTGGAGAACTGAATTAAAAATGCAGTGTACAGCTCTGTGGAACTGGCCAATTCCTAGACATTGAGCTGGCAAGCTATGTCCAAGGAATTTATTAAAACTTTCATGTTCTGTTAAAAAGTTTAAACATACAAGTTTGTGGGTATTTTCGGTACTGGAAGTTTGCTATTTCAAAGTAAATTGTTTTCCAATTGCTCACTGCTATACATCAATATAATGTTCTAAACCATCACTTTTCATGTGATGATGATGATGATGATAATACATTTTAAATTCTTTGACCACGCCACTTGAGTAATGACAAAAAGATCGGACCTTTCCAAACATGAAAATACAATGAATCAACATCTGTCATCTACAGAAATGGCACAAACGTCACTTAATGTGATCACATAAAACACATCCATCATTCATCTGTAAAGCCATTTCATCATATCTAATCCAAAACTCTGCAAGTATTAACAGTCAGCCATAGAAAAAACGGTATTTTAGCAACAATCTATTACATGACAACAACTAGTATTTACAGCTTGATTGGAAATTGAGCACAGAATTCTTTAGGATGAAAATTAAAACTTATCTTTCAATTGATGAAATTCAAAAATAGTATACTCTTGTTGATTTAACTGATCGGTATAGCACAGAACTCAGTTGTAAGAAGGGAAAGGCGTATAAGTGACCGACTTACCTCATGATTTTTAATTTCTGGTTGATAAATTTATTCTTCCAAGAGCAGCCCCTCCAAAAAACACAATTTCAGTTCCAACAACAACAAAAAAGAAGAGACATCCTTTTCTGACACATTTACAAAGATGTTAACATGATTTTGACATTAACTTTGTATTCTGAGCTGAATAACAAAATCTGTATGACAAAAGTTTTAACAAATTTCTAATCTTGAATGAAAGTAACATTCTTGGAACTAGAAAATAAAACCAAGTCATGCTAATACTGGATAAATACTTAGTATCTTTAAGGAAAGAAAGATTATTAACATTATGACTTTGCTATTTTAGAAAGACTACTCACAAAATGGTCATTAAAATAATTTTGTTAACAAAAAGTGGTAAGTCCATGTCATAAAACATTACAAACAGGCAATTTTTCAGCACTTAATCTATTCTTTATTTAATTTAAAAAATATGGTCTTCATCTGAATGCTCTTCTCTGGGTTTAAGTTCCCTAAAGGCACCATCATCATTAAAAAAAAAAAGGAAATATTTTCCCTATCTTAATCTGAAAAAAACCCCCAAAACCATGAAGATCATATCTGTAGAACTGCAAGGGAATGTATACGCCTTGGAAACCATCTGAGTGAAAGGATACAAGTTTTGGTATAATGGGATTAATGATTTCAGTGCACGGCTTGCATTTATAGCTGTTGCACGAACCATAATAGGCAGAATTTTTCCATTCACAATAGCACCATCAAAGAGTGGACCAAAAAATGGAACCTGAATAAAAAATTAAGAAGTTCAACATAAAGCAAGATCTTAGCTATAACAATTAGCAATCAACATTAACAATAGAGCACTCAAATATATATCTTTTTCCCTCCTCATTGCTAGATAATCAAACCAGTTATTGTGCTGCATGTCAGACCTTTTTCCCTTGTGGAAGTATACAGCCATATAACTGCTTGATATCCTTGGCAACAGATAACACAGCATTTGAAGAAAATTAAGCAACTATTTGAATACTATGTCTCATCAAAGATAATTTCCAACATTTGCTGCAAAATCCTAGGAACAGTCATGCATATGATGCTTATGAGGTTCAAAGGCTAGATGACAATATTGTAGGTGGTAATAAGAAAAAGAAATAATTACTCAAATTTTAGAATTTTTTTATCATAGCTTTAGTTATTAACATGTCTATAAGGACCAACCCAGTGTGAAATTGTCATACAATTACTGGTGTATTGACCCTCACCTTCTATTTTCTTTTTCTCTTCTATCTGTTCTTCTTCCTTTCTACAATATCTAAACAAATGGAATGTAAGCCTTTTACAGAAGAAATCTGTTGTGAAAGTTTAGCCTCTTTGGACCCTAATTGTAAAATCTTATTTGTGAGATCAGTAGAAAATCCCAATATTTAGTAAAGCTAGCATCCAAAAGCTGAACAGAACAGATAGATCTTATGTTTTGGCATTACATTTCTCTCCAATCATCATCTTGCAATTAAAAAAACCCCGAAATACTCAATATTAGTATCTTCATCTCCTGCACATGTGAATAAAGTTCTGAAGCTGCTGACATAAAGCAGCTGAAGATCAGCAAAATTTGTGCATCAGCTCAGCAAAGCGAGCAGAGTGTACACTAAATATTCTTCCTGCTTAGAGGAAACGAATGCTATGAAAGAATTTTAGATCCCTGTATTATTTTTGCCATCAGTCATTTAATGTAGTTCTGAGAATACTGCAATCTGGTGGAAGGCACTGCTTTTTTCACACACAAGGACTTCTTTTTGGACTAACAACAATCCCTGTTTTCAGCAGTTTTTGCTTTCCTTCTTAACCTGCATGCTCCCAATAATACAACTATTTGTACTTAAAGTAGTAAAAGAAAGAATATATTTATTAGTTTAAAATGTTATATTTATTATGTATATTTATTAGTTAAAAATCCAGTAATGACAAGACTGGTTATCATTTCATACCTATCAATAGATAGTGGCAATAATCATAAAGAGGTAATCCTATTTCTGTCATACCTCATTTATTAATATTAGTGCTTCTAGTAGTAATTCTAATATTTAAGGTATAGAAATTCATGGCAATTGACATCACACACAGAAGTTAGGTAATACAAAAACTCATGACTACTTTCACTCAGTCAGTGTTCACTATCCTAAACCACTGGTTTAAGAACAGGGCCAGCACTGATAATTGAGCGACAGTCATCAGAAAAAATGTGTGTTCATATGCCTAAGGGCTGAGTGGTCTTGCTTTACTGAGTTCTTGTGTGGAGAAGAAGCATCCAAATGCTTGTGTGGAGTCAAGAAGAAAGTAAAATACAGCTTTGAGAGGAAGAAAGGGGAATATGACATGGATGCAGGAAGTTGGAACAGGCCATTATTCAACTATCTCAGTTTTGTATCAAATTTGATAAAAAAGTTTGGCAAGTTTACGGTAATATTTAAATGATTATGCAGAATATACTAGCTTTGTTTCCAGATCATGTTGTTAGCAGATATGCTTTACAGGATCAGACCTTTGCAATTTCAAGTTACTGATTTACTATGCATTGTACTCACTGAGCTCTTCCTTTTCCCTCCTACCATCACTGCAACTGTCCATGCTTATGACATCACCTTCTTGGATCAATGTATTATAACAAAATCTCAGATTCTAAACAAAACTCAGTTCATGTTAAACATATGAAGGAAACACAAAAGAAAACAAACCCTTACCTCAGGCTTTTTCATGATCTGGATACTGAACATATGGTTTTTCATGGGATAGATAACTATAAGAACATCACCAAATTCTGTTGGAATTATTCCTCTTCTATAATCTCGAGTATGCTCTGACCAGACAATGTGTACTTCATCATTTCCTAAATGTCTCAGCTGGAAAATCAGGGATAAAATGCCATAAGTTTAAACATTCTGAATTAATATTCTATAGCCATATGGCTACATTAAATGTACATATTTTAAAAAGACAAACCCACTAAAAATACATGAAGAAAAATGAGTAAAATAACCAAAGTACACTATAATTCTTTTACAATTTCAGCGTATTAGTTGACAGTACTGGTTTGTGCTATAGATTTTTATACATTGCTGTTAATTTCTATTTAAATTAACAGATATATGAATATCTGTTTTCTACTGAAAGCTAAAATTTTGTTGATACTATCTCAAGAATGCAGAGTAGTTCAACCTGATTTACTAAAATGTCTTCAAGATTGCCATCAATGATACGCAGCAAATTACTAAATTCTGTATGAACTTTTAAAGTATATGACTGGACATCTGTTTAAAAGCTACATATCTGAGAAGTTAACCTCATCATTCTAGCCAAATTCTGAACTGCCTACTACAAAAAAAAAGCTTTTAAAGGAGAACAGCTACTGCATTCTCCAGAGCCCCCACATTAACTAAGATAAATGCTCATTTTCCATGTAACCTGTATACTTTTGTAAAACAACAACCCTTATCCCCTCAAGACTAAAAAACAGCTCTTGATCTGGCTCAAAATGGCCAAATGGGTTCCTCAAAATCCATGCTGTATCCTCAGATGTAATAAGATAACCAGATTAAGGAATCCCTTGAACACTCTGGAATTATCTGCACTGAAGCTCCAAAACGCTCCTTCTGAGAGACATTACCATCTGATAACAAATGTTCACATCATGGACAGAGGATTTATGTATACTGATCAAATACATTCAGATTATTAAATGTAAGGGTTATGTTTAACCTTAAATGTTAAGGTCTTTCCAGTAAGGGTTATTTCTGAAAATTCCAACTATAATATCTTTTTTATCTCCTAGTGCATCACCAGTTATAGCTGACAATTGTCTTCACCTCCAGTTTTCAGCTTGTTTCTACAGCTTTAGGTAGGTGGAATTTGTCAAACAATCAAACCTTGATGTTATTCAAAGGACTGCACTGTGAACTGCTGTTAACAGGTAACACATGAATACGAGTCTGAGCATGTACAAGAAGTTATTGTATATAAAAAAGCAACAATTTGCCATACTTTCAGAACAGAATTACACTTTAAATACAAACAAAACATATGCACCATCGTTAAAGAAATTTTATTGCAATTATTCACTTATTTATTTTACAAAACCTCCTGGAATGCTACCTTTGTCTCATCAGAAGGCTTACACCAGTTGTCAGTAGCAGAGTTTAAAAAAAACAACCCTGCCAAAAAAAAACAACAACAAAAACAACAAACCAAAACCCAAACAAACAAACCTCCCCCCTCCAAAAAAGAAACTGTCTCTGCTCTTCTCTGGTATCTTTAAATTGTATCAGACTGAAGAACAGGGTTGTATTTCTATTAAAAAAAGGTTTCCCTCAGTGTTGGATTGGGCAAAGGTCAGATGGCATCAATACCCTACCTCTTCTTTGATGCTCAACAAGTCATTTGTTTTACCTGGACCAGATTGTACATACACCTATTCTACAATGGCTGAGATGCCTTTGAAGTCAGCTGTTCTTGCCTCTTGTGTAGATGGCTGAATTATTTTGAACAACACTTAGTTAGGGATGCTTCTGCACCAAAACTAAACCCAACCCAGCAAAAGAACTGGTTATAACAACATTCACTGCACTGAGTTTTATTTTACTAGATTAGAATAAAAACAGACAGCAACCTCAATGACTGATGTGCAACACGCAAACAGCAGCTGCAGAAACCTTGGATAACACTTAACAAGGACGAACATCATAAAAGAAAATTAACTGTAAAATCGAACCTCTCCTATCTTAAAATCATAGAATCGTTTAGGCTGGAAAAGACCTCCAAGATCATCAAGTCCATCTGTTAACCTAACACTACCAAGTACATCACTAAACCATCTCACTAAGCATCACATCTATATCTCTTTTAAATACCTTTAGGGATGACAACTCCACCACTTCGTGGGTAGCCTGTTCCAAGGCTTGACAACCCTTTCTGTTAAGAAGTTTTTCCCAATATTCAATCTAAACTGCTCCTAGCATAACTTGAGGCCATTTCCTCTAGTCCTGTCTCTTGCTACTTGGGAGAGGAGACTGTCCTCCACATCGCTACAACCTCCTTTCAAGTGGTTGTAGAAAGCAATAAAGTCAGTAAGAGCAATAAGAGAGTGATACAAAGCACACTTAGTTGTTTTTTATTGCCTGGCTATAGCTTGGAGCACTTGATAGGATAAACTTCAAAATCCAAAACAAAAAAACCCTCCAACTCCCCAAAATCACCAGAAAAGCAGCTTCTCCTTCTAATCCTTGAATTTTGTAGCAAAATGTTAATTTAAAAAGCCTTGCACTGTGGCACCAAAACAGCCCCTTCCATTGATTTTTATCAGGGCAGAGTTCTATCTTTTAAGTTTACACAAGGCTCAGCTTTACTTCAGTCTCCTCTAGCATCGCTGTCTAATAAATCACTATCCTTCACCTTCTCTCCTCTGGCCACAGTTAAGCATCTTTTCTTCAGGTATGTGCAAGATCATTTTCAAGATGGATCATACACATGATCCAAGTGGCAGAAATAAATGCCAGGTTTTTGTTTTAAATTCAGCTCATTTCAATGTAGTGGTCTCAAACATAGCCCAAGAAAACAACTTGTTGGCACCTTTTATTGAAGCATGACAGGAGCGGAAAGCAGGGTTGTCACATCTTAAACCAGCTTTATCACCGGAAAAATCAGTGAGGAACTGCATCTCAGATTAAAAAAAAAAAGATTAAAAAAGATTCCCACTTTGTTTCCTCAGTGAAGCGACAGTCAAACTAGCTGTTGAAATATGACAATGATAAGATATCAGGGACTGATGAGCTTGCACTTAGAAGCAAGTGAAAAGCTCAGGGAGGATGAGTCTGCCTAGCCATAGAGAAAGCATGAGGGAATCAGTTTGGACATGAAATGTTGTGGAATGTAAAAAAACTACACGATCCTAGATTGAGGGACAGCCATCTGGAGAACTGACTGAACTCACTGAACCGACTGCCAAAAAGCAGAACTGGGACCGATACACCCATCACTGCACTGCACCATTCCTAACTCAGCAATATTGAGCTATTTACTGAAAGAGTTATTCCTCCTTTACTTGCCATCTTTGGACTCAGAGACAATAAACTCATAGACTGCTAGAAACAAGTGATGGTGACAGTGACCATGCCAAATACACAGCTTCAAACCCAAAACATTTTAGGCAGCTTCTTCAGGGCATCACTGCCTCTGAATTTTATTTATCAAAGGTTGCCCCTGCATACCTGTTACTGATACCTGCAGTTAATCAGACAGGATACGAGTTCTTGCACTTCTGTGAAAGCTACCCAGACAGAGAATCACTACTGATGCATGCTTTCACATTAGACTGATGGAGATTCTGGTGTGATAAAGTGTACTGTGTGGTTATTTCAGGAGGATTACTGACAAGGGACACATATTTTTGGATGCCAAGTGTACTGAAGCCATTGGCAACTTCTGTCTCGAATTTCAAAGTTTGCTTTATACTCATTTATATATGTGAGAATACATTCCAGGCTAAAAGCAGAAACTTCTTCAGAGGAAAAGGAAAACGAATCAGATTATTTCAGAGTTCCAAGTCCTGTCAAATGTATTTCACCTCATGATTACTATCCAGAATGATTACTATCCAGATTACTATGCCAGAATGATCTGGCAATGATCCAGTTTGACTAAAATGTAGAATGGCATCTCTGTGACATGTAATGGATTAAGAGTCAAAATCAGATGATGCAAGTAGGTGGATGATGGTATAAATTATGAATGGTGGTTTATAACAAAATGTAAAGTACTCAGGATCAAAACTAAGATCAAAACCTTGTTTCTATTATAGATGGTCAGATGAAAATAATAGACAAGAAAACAAGGTTGTGTGTTGCTGATTTTATATTTATGTTTGGAGAATAACTAAGTTCTGGATCGGTCATTCTGCTCTTTTTTCAAGATTAGAACAGAAGAAGCTCTGACACTAACACAGTGCTCCTTACTGCTTCTTTCAGATGTCTTCACCTTGGTCAGCAAGCAAAGCTTATGAGAAAGGGAGAATGGTGGTAACTTGACTAATCAACACCACTTGATTAATGGAAGAGATCTGATACCTGAATTTGACTTGAAAAGCTTTCCCGGCTTTTTTCATCTGCTAGTTTTGCACAAACCTTTTAGAAAGAAGAATTTCAGATTTCTTCTC
Organism: Ptilonorhynchus violaceus; assembly: GCA_013397565.1. Lineage (NCBI taxonomy): Eukaryota > Metazoa > Chordata > Aves > Passeriformes > Ptilonorhynchidae > Ptilonorhynchus > Ptilonorhynchus violaceus. The sequence goes on from VZRJ01005451.1 coordinate 35,421, forward strand.
AATTTTTCATTTGAGGACTTTGAAATTCAGCAGTGCTAAACAACCAAGATCTCCTGCAAGCACAGTAAACATTTTGAGAATCCATCGTTCACTGTAATCATTACACCACAGAGCCTGACCTCTTTCAACTTTAATCTGGATTCTTTATTTCTTTGTATTGAATTGGAAGCATCCCAGAATTCACTGCCCTGGACACAAGTAGGACAAAGATACTGTTCTACAGCCACTTCTGCTCATTGAAACCTTAAGGAGAGACAAAAACATGGTTTCCCAAGAAGGTGTGGTTCCAGTGTTATCTAACAGAATGGGATTTGGTGCACACAGAATGGACAGCTGTCACGACTGAATTCCGTATTTATGGTTATTCAAAACTCACCATCACTTATGTTTTCACATTCAGTTCCTGACCTTGTTTTCATGAATTTACAACTGTTATACTTTGAGTAATTGGCAAGACAATGGAAACACCTGGAACTATAGGTTACACACCAGTATTCTAACACTTTAAATGCAGAACAAACTGCCCTCAAGAGCTTATTATCTAAGCATAATGCATGACACAAAATGGAGATGGACAAATGCAAGGAAGCTGCAAAAAGAAGATAAAGATTAGGAAAATGTCATTTATATCAGCATTCTTCAAGAATGAAAGCGTCAAGACCAGAGAAAGGAAGGTTTAATGATCAAAACAACAGTTTACGATATAGAGAATAAATTATAACTGTGTCTGTGGAAAGGCTATGTTGCAAGAAATGTTAGGTGGGAAAGAGTCTTAAGTACAGAATGAATGTAAGAATCCAGAAAGTGGACCAAATTAAAGATGATTTCAGGCTATGGGCACAAGTGACAGGCACAATGGTCATGTTATCTGTGGTGATCCGGAAAGGTGGCAATGAGAAAGAGATTAAGAGCTCTGTTTTAGCCATTTTAAACCTGAGCTGTCGGGAAGACAGCCCTCAGGAGATATCAGAGACAAACAGATTTTTTTAGGCTTGCTTTGAAACTCTACTCCATTAGAACAAATATATAAAAATGACCAACTGTTAGGTTACCTGAAATTTCAAATTTAACTCAAAATACTTTAAAATATTCTTACTCTATAACCATCATCATGTGTCAGCTCTCCTAATACATTTATGTTAACTGAATACAAAAGAAACGTGAAATAAATATAACCAGGAGGGATGATCAAATCTAATTTTGATACATTAGTGTCATATGCTGTACATGTTACAATAGCAGCCAGACTTAATACTAAGCTGCAGGCTATACTGAAATTTCCAAATGGCAGATTGTTCTAAGTGATACCAACTATAATTGAAGTAATAAACGATAGTAAAAGCAAAGCACACTGTCAGGAAGAATTTAAGTATTTACTTTTTAAAATTAAATGAGTTAGGTTTGGAAAGGCAAGACAAGTGAAATAATGCAGGGCTCAATTTACAGAAAATTCCTTTTATTTATCTGTTACATTAACCCTTGAACTCTTGCCAAAATTACTGTAATTTCTAATACCCACTTACCTAAAGGAGGGAGAAAAAATGCTATTATATTTTCTTCTGATAGAACAGCTAGCCTCAACTTTTTTCTTCTTCAAAAATGTAAGTGTTTATTATAAAAAGAACAAAGGGAGCAGAGATACATGAATGGCCTTATGCAGCTACTTTTGCCCATTTTATGCAGCCCTTTTGCACTACTGTCTACAGTGCATGTACCTTCTAGATGAATTTTTCACAAACTTTGTCTCAATAACTATAGTGTGTTTGGGATTTTTGTTTGGTTGGTTTGGCTTTTTAGCAATATGTGTATCCAACTGTAACTCCAAAAAAATACCATACTAGTAATTTACATCTATAAACCTTCAAGTTCCCAATACATTTTAATAACACAATAAAAAGACCCCCTAGCCATAAATACCATGAGCTGTAAAGATTTTATGTGGCTTGGATCACGTCATGCATGACTTCGAATCATGTAATACATCAAAAGTTCAAGATGAATTAGTATTCCAATCACTAACAACATCACTACTTTTTATTTACATACTGTGTGTATAATATTCTCACTTACAATGCCTTGACTCCTTTAGGAAGTTCCTTCCTTAGGAAGGAGGAACAGGTGATAGGCTGTAGAGGCACATAAATGAGCTTTCTCATTCTGTGAACTGAGTCTTCACATTATTTAGCCCTGATATTCTTTGCAAGCTTATTCTTGTAAGGGTAGTGTAAATACTTTCTACTCTAACCTTTAATTGTAAGAAAACCAGAATGGATTGCATTATCAGCATTAAAACTTTAATTTACTATTTGCAAGTTAAATACCTATTTTATATATGCATTTAAATGTTAAGTTCCTTTACACAATTAGAAGATTTTCATCAGTTCTTGAATTCCTGTCTTTTTTTCCTTTTGTTCATGTCTTCACAAACAAATGCTTCAGAGGTATCAAGACACTTAAAAGTTTTATTTACTACTCTAAGACTGATGGAAAATCAGTTTAAAAATATTTTAGCCCCTGAAACAGCAGAATCTTGATTTTGCAGTGGCTCAACTGGCAGGAAGAAGTTTTATTTTAATTTAATTTAATTTCCATTTATAAGATGAACTTATCATGTACCTCTAGGCACATTTACAATATGAAAACCAGCAGCAGTTCAAAGCCAACTACTTCAGGTTTTCTTGTTTTTCTCCCACTAAATAAAACAGACAAAAAAATCACATGAAAGACCTGTAAAGAAGCTCAAATCTCAAGTTTCTCTGAAGGTCACAAACAGTACATGCACTCAGAACAACTACAACTGTTAGCACTCAAGTAATTTTGATAGAGTGAGCTGAACAATGTTTCATAAAACACATTCCTTTTGCTGATGTGTTCAGTCCAAGTAGCATGAGTAGTTGCAGAACTAGTAAATGAATTAAGACTGTTTTTCTACTCATGTCTCCTGATAGCACTTGGTGGTTTCTCCCAAGATGTAAATTTCAGCTGATGTTTCTCTCAAGTTTAGGATGAATTTCTTAACATCTCTCTTTGGTACCGGTTCCTTGATATCTAATGCTTCTCCCCATGACGTCTTTACTTGCCGAGTAGGAGCACTAAAAGTCTCACTCACTCCATCTCCTTTACTTAGCCTATCATGATTAAACATACACAAAATGAAGAGCTTTGAAACACGTCTCAATTAAATTTGATCGGAATGGGCCAAAAACTGCTAGGGAAGGGAGGAGAGACAGAGAGAGAGGCTCACAAGCCTCTGTTCTTGAGAAAATGTGCTTAAAAAGAACAAAATCGACCCACTGAGGAAGAAAGGAAAGAAAGCCGCAGAGAAATAAAGTAGTTTGATTAAACAGTCGATCAGTAGCTGAGCCATAAATATAATCCCAATCTTTTGATACACTCTACATATCCATACAGACCTCAAATATTCCAGATTACTGATGAGTGAGATTGTTGGTAAGGTAGCAGAGAAGCAGGCCTGGGACAAGCCGGAATTGTTAAGAAGTCCAGCTGACACAATTTTCACCAGCTGAGTCACAGGAGTCCTGGACCAGCACTGAACCTTACCTGGCAGGAAGAGCTATATGTAGATTCACGGTGTCCTGTGGTGGTGCATCCCTCCCTCTCCACTTCTTGGACTGCACTGTTATCTTAGAAATGCTCGCTAGGCCTTGGCCTTGATGAACAGCACCTGGGCTAAGCTCCCAAAGCATATCAGAAACACTGTCTAGTCCCAGGAACTTGTGCTGTCTAATGAGCTCCTGTTTTTTAGCGAACAACCTTGGAAACTTGTTTTTCTTGCATGAATAACAGCCCAAGTGGAACAAATTTTTGTAATCAAACTTTCAAAGCAAGTTACCAACCCGAACTGTGAACAGGATGGAAAATTACTGTGACTAAATTCAACGCTCTTGTGAGCCTATAAACAGTGGTCTTAAGTAAGGCCCTTGAGCTCTCCTGGACCACCAGTGGGCTGCAGCCAGCAATCTCCCTCTTACTGGCACACCTCTCAGAGCCAGCGAACTCTCAAGCTTGCTATACTTGGAGGACTGCTGTCAAATGCCACCAACGGACCCTGGGCTGATACCCCCACTCCCTGAGGATCAACCCTTCACTTGTTGAGAAGATGAAAGGCATCCAACACGAGTACTTCACTGAACTAGAGGAGAATTTTTCACAAGTATATACCTTGTACATACTCCTTTACATCTGTGTCTGTGCAAGTGTAAATTTGCTATAGCAAATGTATTATGAATGTTGCTCGCGGTGATGCCTTAGGATTGTAGCTTTTGTATTTCTCACATACTTGTAACTCTGCAATTCTTAGTGTGTAACTCTAAAGCCCATATGAAAGTGTTAGCTACTGCCTTTAGACAAAACAATCCATCTCCGGGCCAGGACCTCAAGGACAGCTTACTGCCTCAGGCTCAAGATCTGTAAACAGCCTTGGAGAAGGGTGAGCAAACTTGGGGTGAATTACTTCATTACCTAAAGCTCTAATTGGAAGAGCTAGCCCCAGTATGCTAATAGACCAAACTTATAAAAGTATGGAGAACTCGTGACCAGTCATCCATCTTGGGTGGTCTATTTTGGGGAGTGGATCTCAGGGGGTCCACCTGGGGTGTAAGCCTCTCCCCCGCCCCGAGTGAGCTCTGACTGCCCTGGATGTACCTGAAGGCCTTCACATAACACCACCGCTTTTAACCTTTTGATCTTTGTCAAGCCTCTCTCTTTTAGGTAGTCCTGATAAGGCATCAGCGGATTATTAAGTACTTTAGATTCATAAGTAAGTTAGGCCTATAAGTCAGTTACTGTTGTGCTTATAGTAAGTTCTATAGAATCTTTTATTAAATTGTTCAAATTAGGCTATTGATGAAGTACTGTTACATTTAAGTGCTGTTAAAACCCTTAAGCCTAAACTGTTGTTCAAGTCCGGGACTAAGTTTCACTATGAACCTTGTGACTCAATGGGAGGATCTTCCTCATTGCTTTTTATCCCTACCCTTTCCCATCCTTACCCCTTTTTTATTCCCAGCCTCCATGTAGACCATATTTGATTGATTTTAGCTTTAGATTGATTGATTTTACATTTTAGTCTGACTTTTCTCTGTGTGCTTTAACCATTCAGTAAGCAGTAGACCGAACCTTGCCAATGAACTGTATTGCACTTTCATTTGAATATTAAACCTGCTTTTGCCAATGCTTTTGCTGGTGATTCTTGGAGCGACCTAAAACACTCATTCACAACATGCTCCTGGAAACAGACATGAGATCTTGCTTCTGTGATCTGCTGAAGTCCACAGCATTTTTAAATTAATCACTACTAATTATTTTTCACTGTGATCCATCTTCCCCCTTGTCAACACTTTGTAATGCTCTAATTAAAAGAGATTATAAACAAACATTACAAGGTTAATTTTAAGATGTGTTTTATAAAACCAAGTTTTTGTTTAAAAAATAACACCCACATTGTTCTATACTAAAACAGTAGCAACAATCTAATTTTAAAATGACTTATTTTTGCTATTAAACCACTTTTATAAATCATTTGACAACCTAAATATTACCCTGACTCTACTTCAGGAAAAAAAGAACAGAAAGGATGTAGCATCATAGGGATACAAGCAAAAGCATTTTTAATTAAAAAATCCCACACCAAACAAACCAACCTAACATAGAACAGTGAGAAGTTAGAATTCATAGTCTATAATAAGAACAACAATATTTTTTCTTCAAGTTGAACACAAAGAAAAAAAAGTCATTAATAATTGAAACTTGCCAGAGGCATGGCTATTTCTCTCTTTACTAACTGCCTACCATCTAATTTAATTACAAGTATTAAAGTCCATGCTGAGGTCAACCAGCTTCAGTTCCTCCAATATTACACTTCAACCAGTGCTCATTAACGTGTCTAGTGAATGGATTAGCACATCTGAAGATGTATGTATGCAGGATGGGGGGACAGTCTAATGATAGCTAATTGTTCATTTATAATAGGACACATGTTCAAGACTGTAACTTATTATCACTAATGTGGAATTTATTAAATTCTAAAGAAAAAAATACCAATACAGAAACCCATTTTTTTTTAATGCAGCTATAGGAGATCATATCACTGTTGAGCATCTGTGCCTGCTCCAAGACAAAATATACACAACAAACATTGTCTTCATATTTTAAACTTTTTTCTAAAGGGAAAATTATATTAATAGGCAGCACATGACCCTTAAGTAAATAAAAAGTCATCCCAGAAAGTACTCATCACGTATTTTTTAATCTAAGGTTTCAAAGTACTAAGATATCATTCAGATGTAGTATTTTTTCTTCTACACCAACCATTACTTCCCTGCACTTTCCCCCACTTTACATACATTCCTGTCAACAGCTGCAATGATGGTAAAAATCACCAGTATGGTAAAAGTAGAAACTGGTAGAGAATATACCAACTTAACAGGTAAAGATGTTGTAATATTTTATGGTGCTTTGTTGCGGTTTGTTTTTTTTCAAAGTTACTGGATTTTCTTTGACTCTAATTTCTCTGGGTTTATTGCCAAGAGAACACTGTTTATTCAGAGACACTTACCTTCTTTGTTAAAGAGTCATCTGAATCAGAAGGCATTCTTGTTGACACATGGAACATTACTTCTACTGTTGAGGTAGCAAAATACGGAGTGGTCAATCCAGTGCTTTTGTTTTTTTGCAGTCCTCCCATAAAGCCACAATGGTTTGTGAGATTTACCTAGAAATAAAGACCAGCAAACTTTACAAGAAAGAAATTATCAGATGATAAATACACTCTTTAAACTGCACTTTCAACTGAACTTTAAAAGTGAAGATCTTTTTCACTTCAGTATATTTATGCTTTTTTTCTGCAAGAGCTTAGACTTGCTGACTAGACTGGAAATCAACTTCAGTGCAGTAGCATTCTACATTCCACGGTCACCACAGAAACTGCTGGGAAGATGAGGTTAGATGAAAGAAAAGTTTGCTTAAATAAGTATTTACTGCATTATTCCCTGATCATTTGAGTGTAGTCACTTACATGTGCTTTTTGAATTTTTAAAAATTTTCTGATACTACATCAACCTTGACCTAAGCTCTGAAAAAACTCTGTGTGAGAGCCAGGCAATTTAAAATTGTCTTGTTACCTTCTATATATTTTTTGAGAAATTTTCATTCTGTGAATACAAAAAAAAAAATCACAGCAAACTAACCGATAATTTGTAAATAAGTTTGTAAATCTTAGATCTATGGGAAACAGTTTGACACTGAAATAAGTATGCATGTTTAATGTGCTGTTTCACTTTTAAAACACTGACTACAGAAAGTTATATTTCAGATATGAATACATTTAATCTCTGCGCACAGGGGATATATTGGTTCTTCTGATACTACAGGATCCAGAATTTAATGTTAAGATGTTAAAATATTAGCTGTCACATTATAGAATATTAATCCAAATTAGCAACTGTTTAAACTAGCTAATAATGCCTAAGAGAATTAAAACACTAAAGAAGGATATTTGAAGGTATTAATATGTTTTTGTTTTCTCCTGAATGTGGGAAATAAACATCTATGTTCATGACAGTCAGCACACTTGTAGCTGTTTTCCTCTGTTCCTGTGGAAAAGTCAGAGTCATTATCCACACAGTTAATGTGGTAGTGCTCTTTTACACCTAAGGAGTAAAGAAACACAAAAAACAAATAAGACAGACACTCATGTGGACACTCCTGATGAGCACAAGTTGCAAGAGGAACAAAAAACCTGCAGCTTCTTATATAGTCAGCCAGGAACAAGAGCCATTCCTGTATTCTGTGCAGCAGTGCCAAATTGAACTTTACAGTGGTAATTAATCCTGTGCATCTGAAAGAAACATGCAAAAAAGCAAATACTTGTAACAGTATCGAACAAGTGACTAAAAGAGCTGCAGGCTCACATAGATGATGGGATACATCACAATATTTCTGACTGCTGGGAGAGAAGTAGAGTGGAGTGTGTGAACTGACACATACCTGCAGTAGAAGGCAGGAAGAACTGAGTATGTGAGAAGCTGCTTGTCTGTGCTTTTTGAAGTCCCAAATTTGACCAAAGCTCAAACTTCAATGGACTTAACACTTTACAAGCTTACAGGGAAATCATGATGCCTCCTAATCCATGAAAGCCAAGTACAGGACTGCACATTAAAGAGTTATCTTTGCCTGCACAAACTTTCTTCAGTTGTTAAGAGCTTAAATTTAAATGGCTAGTATTGCTAGTGAAATTAAAACAGGAATTCTTCTCTACATCCCATTTTCAAACCAGTGTATTTCAGTACTTGTGAGTAATGCTGAAAAGACTTGTAATATATAAAAGGATCCATAATTTTCTCTGTAAACAAACCTAGGATAAAAACATTTTAATAAATACCTCCCAGCCAAGACCAGCTACAAAATCCTCATAGGCTTGACTTCCCCCAGTATTCGTAAGAATGGAGTGCTTATCCTCCTGTCCCTCAGCAACATAAAACACTGCAATCTTGTGTGTCTCTCGGCTGCAAAACAGAGAATGGTCATTGCACGACAGTGCCTTAACTAACATGAAACCAGAATATGCAAACAGTACACACAGAGCATGGCTTTTAAAGCATAAAAAATGCATACTGGAATTAAAGTAGTATAGTTATACGGCTTCTTTTGGATACCCCCGATATTTTCATATTTTCAATCTATCTTTTCTACTCTCATCTTCTCTAGAGCCTAAAGTTTTGCTTTACATGAGCAGCATTTACCCCTTTCATCACTTCTAAGATGCAGGATGGTGCTGGCTGCACCAATTGCTAATGGAATAGCTGGGATTTTGACATCGGCAAAATCTGTAATGTGGGCATTATCCACACTGCACTGCCATTAACAACAGTGCCTTCTGAATGCTGTGAAAGTGCAGCTTGTGCAACTGAATGAAGAATCTTTAAATATCAATGTCTTCTGTTGACAGGTTGCTGTTAGACATTGGAACAACTGAAGGTAGTTTCATACTTCTAAAACCTGCACTGGGTTTTGTTTCAACTTCTACAAAAACAATTCAGTTTTTAATTCTATGCTACAATTCTAACTAGAGGTTCGTGTCTTCAAATACTGGGAGCATTTGAAAACAACTAAACAATTAACCAAAGATTAAAATGTGGAGATTTTGATATATCAGTTTTAAAACATTTCAATATTATGCATATACAAATGCTCATAATTATGTTATGTTGAAATTTGTGTATCTCATGCTACTCTACTTGCAGAATTTGATCCTACAAATAAAACCAACGCAACTTCAATGTAACAGAAATAACTACAATACAATGAAAAATACATTAATAATTAAGAAAAACTATTAAAAAATCAGCTCAACTCTCACATCTATGCAATTAGAGCCACTTGAGCGAAGGCACACTTAAAACAAATAAGTAGGCAGTCATTAAAAGAATTTACCATTGTCTTGAGTCCAAATTTCTGAGTTCTCGAAGTAACTTCTCATTTTTCTTCAGGAGATGAAAGCTCCTTCTAAACAGAGAAATTTGTAACTCTTTTATCATCTGTTCACTGATGGATACAGAACAGTACAAGAACATTTCCAGGTCCACTCAAGAACAGTCGGCAAATGCTTCTGCCTTTTTGACAGTCCGTTCTTAATATTTAAAAATTAAGATATCTTAAAAAAAAAAATACAAGCAATTTTTCTTACTCCAGCAAACCTTCTATATTCATTACAGCCCTGAGTACAACCTTTATTTCTTTCCACTTTCTTCTGTCAACCTGTTGGATCTGACTGGGATCCATCTATTCTCTACAGAAGAACAGATAGAACTCCTTTTGATGCATATATAAGCTGCATACTTTACTAAGCCATAATACATATGCTTAGTGACTCTCATTAATCTACTGTTGTAAGGAGTTGGTGCATTAAACACAGAACTTTTGCTATTCTGAATTGCAGAAGAGCAGAACATAACTCAGTAGTCACCCAGCCAGCTGTAACAATTTAAAGAAAAAACGAAACCAGCATGTTAGAGCAAGAAAGGCAGTTTTAATTTCTTTTCAACTGTGCTTAAGATGTCTCCCACAAAACACAGTGGAATTACGAGCAGTCCTGTTCAAAACCAGACTGCCTTGAGCAATTAAAGACCCAAATAACAAGGGTTCTAACACCAAAATTTTGTCTGATTCCAGCAATATCTCAGCGACATAGACTACTTTTGTTTTACAGAATATCCATTTCCCTTTATAGTAGGAAAATGTATCAATGATTCTAATATGGAATTTGACAGCAATGGCAAAAGAAGATTTCAGAAAAACCAATAAATTCTATGCTGCTAATATTTGTGCATATCTACATGTATATGCAGACATGCACCTAACTACATCCACACAAAAATAATGTAAAGAGACATTACTTCTATAATTGAACATGGCTTCTCTCCTGTTGTTCTAAACAATATCCAAACAATACTCAAGCATGGCCAATGTTGAAATAAACAGTACGGGACACATCTTTCTCATTAGCTAACACACATGCAATGCTTTGAGGCTGCATGCAAGCATGCTTTTAGCAGACAAAGCAGCAAGACAAAATAGCTGAGAATATGACACTTTGTGAGTACCATTCTGGCATTGAAAGGTAACAATTTTTGCAGCAACATATATGGGAAGCAAACAAAATACATCACTCCTTCAATTTGCCTTCAAACACCATTCTAAGGAAAGAATATAAATCAGAATAAATGCAACAGGTTCCTCCATTCTGTCTCTCTAAATGACAAGCTGAATTGCAGAGGAAAGCTGCCATTCTGCCCTTACTTGCACATCCTCTCTCTTTTGTTAGCTGGTCTGAAGTATTTTTGGCTCAACAAACTCTATGATCAAGGTAAGAATAGCACAAATCCTCAAAAGAAAGTTCTTAAATTGTGAGTCTTTTTACCTTTTATCCCATGAATTCATTCCCAGTATACTGAGAAGTAATCTGCAGTAGTAAAATGCTGACTGGGGCTTTTGTGAGGTTGGCTCGTCCTGCTCCATAGCCCTCATATTTACGTCATTGAAATGCTTTTCAACAAACTCTCTCTCTTCTGTGTGCTGTTTCAGAATTGCATTGATGACATCATTCTCCTGCTTTTCTGAGATGCAAACTGGTTGAGGAGCAGGGATGTTGAGTGAAACACCAGTTCTCTGTAAGCATTCAGGGCTTGTAACACCTAAATATTGCAGCAGCTCATCAAGGGCATCTTCTTCATCCCTAATTGTATCCCATGTTGGTACAGTGTCTCTAAATTTCCTTTTTACTTGGAGTGTAATTCCATCCCTTGCAGATACATCCTCCACATGCTCAAAAGATGAAAGAGCATCTTCTGGTTTATCTTGCTGAGATAATGAAAGTGCAAAAGATGCTTGTTGTGAAGATCCACATAAAGATGACGGTCCATACAAAATGGCCGAATCCCATGAGTATTTGCCAGACAGATCACGCACTATAATTCTAACGTTTGAATTAGCAGATGCCAGTCCAGCAGACAGTCCTCCCCCGGGCATGTCATCTTCTGCTTGGATTTGTATGCAAGACACCAGGGAAGTATTGTTTAACACAAAGAATTGAAGATTTGGGTTCTCAAAAAGTTCAGGAGAAAGCTCGGGACTTTCAGTGTATGGATTGTCGTTATTCTCACACACTTGACTGGTTAACATAGCAGGACCTCCGCTCATAGGATAGTGGCCTAAGTGGTTGACTAGATGTGTTATCACAGTACGAGCAGCAACAGAAATTAATCCTTGTTGCATGTGAGTTTTCACTGCAAGAGAAAGAGCACAGGTTTTAAAAGAAGAGCTCAGAAAACACCACCAAGATTTATGTATTTCTTTTGGTCTCTTCATGAGTTTTAAACAGAGAATGAGCACTGCAAGCTTAGGATACACTCAACTCAGTAATGGAAAATATGTATTGTGACGAACATTGGTCTTGTATATAAATAACGTGAAAAATTGTAAGACAGTTAAAGAAGCGTCTTCATTATTTTACAGCCTACCATACTTCCTTTGCCATAGCTTTGTTATCAGCATTGTTTTTCTAAAATACACTATTTCTCATTTAGTGAAAATAAATCTTAAATTGCTGTTGAAGCAGAGATGATAACTGTGTTGCAAGATGTCCATTCCAACTGCAGTGTGTTTTTATATTTATACACATCATTACATTGAGAAATACAAAGGAAGATAGATGCACAAAAGGTCTAATCCATCTTAATTTCCCTGGGGAGCATATAGCTGTAGGTTAGCTTGAGAATAATACTGCATAATTTTGAAATACAAAATCAAAGACCCAGCTGTCTATATTGAATACAATCTAACATTACCAAAATTTTCAAAAAGCAAATCTCATGCCACAAGTGCATTTTAAGAAGTTTTAGGTTAGAAAACCTTGGGAGGGAGAAAGAAAAGTTAATTGTGCTCATCTTATGTGAAATTCATCCTGTGAGATGCACTGGTATTTCACTGTTTGAGGTTTTTGACACCTCCTTCTCTGCTGCATACCTTTCACTTGCATGTTATGTCATCTAAATTCAAAAAAGATATTTCCTAATGTTTATATCACATCCTGCTAACCCAGTACTACACTGTTATTAAATTATTTATATCAAGTCCACTCTACATGAAGTACACGAGCTGGGCAAAGTGACTCTCACAGGCAGAGAACTGTCAACTGGTTCAGGGAACCCTCTGAAGAACCCATAAATAAAAATATTACACTGCAGAAGAACACAGGTAGGAGAGGGAACAAGATCAATATGGTAAAGCACTTGTTTTCTGTACCCTCTGTCTTGTAACTGGATGTGGGTGCCCTGAATTTGGGATTTACAAGGGGAAGATAAAACAAACTGTATTCCTCACGATGACATCATGTATTTTAAATTACATTAGACATTGAAAACTGCTGCAAACACTTGCCATCTTCTTTCTCACCAAAAATCCATCCAACCAGAATGTTCTGTTCTGTTACTTCTTCATTCAGTATTTACTGAGAAAATGTAATGTAATCTCTTGGACATGGAAGTAAGGTATAACTAATTCATCTCCCTTTACATTGTACATTTATATGCAACAAAACCTGATGTTTGATAAACAAATTTCTTTTTGCAGTTTAAGATGTCTTAATTGGTTTAACTGGAAAAATAAAGGCAAATTTGTGTTGCGTACTGACATCCACTACAGATATTCAGTTTCTGAAGATGGATGTATTCTGCATCTGCAAAAATAAACAAGTAGTTTGCCTTTTCTTCCCCCCAAGGTTTGGGCTCAGCATGTAAGAGACCTTTGGGATTTTGGCTCTTCTCTGCCTTTAGGAAGCACTACATCTGAACTGCAAAAAGGGAAACATTTCATCCAGTTAATAGCTGGCAAAATCAACATAATATTTACACAATTCCAAAACTCATATCTATTCAAGTATTTTAATAAATTAAAGCCTTGAAAATTAATATAAGCAAATTAGATATTATATTTTATTGTCTATAGCCTTCTTGATTTTTAAAATTTACAAATGGAAAAACATTCAGTGATGCTGAATTAAGCGTCCAGATATTGACAGCATACAAGGAAATTAAGTTATAGTGCCATCTGCTGAAATATAAGAAGGAACTGGAAGCAGATTTTATACCAAGACAAAGAGAAAACAAGCTGGATCCTTGAAGAATCATTTATCAGCACAGTATTGACTAGCACCTGGACAATGCAGAGGCTGGCCCATCTTTGTCAGGATATTTATATCAAGTATTTAGCACTTGCCACTGCACAGATAGGTAAGGTAATACTTCTCTCAGGTTCCCAGGAGCAGAGACACACAAGCTTTCCAGATACCTGAAGTCCCACACTGAGTAGGTTAAATACCCCCTGTTCTGCTGAGCAACCCGAAGAAATAAGAAGGATCTTACAGCATGTAAGTTATTACCATTACTGTTGTGTGGCAAACCCTAAAGATCTCAGACCTGACTACTGTTGTTTTGTGCCTCTGTGTGTGAATTTACTCCCACAGGAGCCAAAGGACAAATGGAAAAGAAAGGTGATGCAGTGATACAAAGAGTGGAACAATTAATTTAAATTTGGAAGGTCCATTCTCAGTTGTAATATAACCTTTCTCTGAAAACATTGCTCTTGAGTTAAAATCATAAATCTGTCATTGTTTCTTTTATAAAATGAGAACACTACTTCTGACTGAGTCTCCTCTCAGAATACAGTATTGGTGATCTAAAAATGACATAGAAAACCTAAACTAGAAGTATTAAGAGAGGTATACTGAAGAGTGAACTGTAAGATGCAACCTGTTACGTTGAAATAAAATAAAGCAATCTTGAAACATTTCTGCCACACAGAAAATCAGATTTTGGTGATGGTTTCCCCAGGAATAAAAAAAAAAAATCCCAAGCCTACGAATGCATTTTGAAATTATGACAATTTTAAGTTAATTTTGCAACTTGATTTATTCCTAGAAGCACATCTCCTCAATCAGGAATAGCTGGACATTCAATATATTAAAACTCTTGAGTATTCAACTATGCCCTTTGCTTCTGGAGGGCAAACGAAAATATGTAATAATGCAAGACATCACAGCTTTACCACAAACTCTACAAACTAAGTCATATTGTTATACATTAAGGCAGTCCAGCTCACTGCTCTGTTGACCTGCCTTCCTGAGTGAACACACCACTGCTCTCTTTACAATGGTACTGCCTCTGGCTTGGGCAATATAATTTATATTTGTACATGATCACTTGGTAATTTACTAGAAGAATGTTATACTACCTTTCTCAGTCCCTGAAATTACCTCTTTTGTGGAAAGGCTGAAGGTCCATCACCACTAATTTATATCTGTGGCATGAATGAAGGATTCCTGAATTTTCTAAAGATGTCTTGTAAACTCTTTAATTCAACTTTGGCTGAACAGTTTTAAACAACTATGGTTATGTATTAGAAGGAAAAATAATGACTGAGGGTAGAATTTAACTCTTATCATCCTCTTAGCTGTCTAAAGAATGGTGACCTGTACAGACTGATGAATCTCAAATTGGAGAAATGGGATGAATCACTCTCTGAAAACTCTTCTTTATCCTCCATTACATTTAGAGGGAGCCTAAGAGTGTTCCGCTTAGCTTAGTTATCTGTATTTTACATTCGTCAAAACAACTCTCATTCCTTTCTAATTTTAAATTTCAGCTATATAGACATGCAGTTACAGAGAACCCATCTCTAGAATATTCCCCACAAAACACAAACTGTGTTAATCTGGATGCACTATGTATAAAGTATTTTTTGAAAAGTGTGCATTTTGTCTCCTTTCAGTAAAAAGGCAAACAGCAAAGCCTTAAAAGAAAAGTACTTTATATTTCTATTTTTTAAACACAAGCTAAGACTAAACATCTGGTGGGGAAAGCTTTTTCATTAGAAATTGCAAAATACTAGGAAAAAATGATCAATCTATGCAAAAGAGTTTAAAATATGTTTGGAGAAATACGAGTAAAGGGGGAAAAAATCAGTAAAATCAATAACTGACAGACCACTGTATCCATGTAATGTTACTACTACCTTCCAGTCACAACTATCTATAACAGATCTGTGATCTATGAAGAACAGCTTTGAAAATGTTTTTGTCTATAATTACAAAAAAATTCTCCCTCATGTATGCTTATAGTCCTGAAATGAAACATAGAAGTTCAGAAGTAAGCTAGCACATCGTGCACTATGCAGTCCAGGTTGGCTTGTGAACATCTAAGCCAACTGTTAATTAGCACAGTGGGTTTGTGTGGCAAGGGTTTGGTAGAACAGGGGCTACAGGAGTGACTTCTCCGAAAAGTGGCTAGAAACTTCCCCTATGTCTGACGAAGACAATGTCAGCCAGCTCCAAGTCGGACCTGCTGCTCACCAAGGCTGACAATCAGCAATGGTAGTAAAGCCTCTGGAATAACAGAGTTAAGAAGGAAAAAGGTTATTGGGCAGAAGCAAATTGCAGCCAAAAAAGGGCAGAGTGAGAAGAGTGAAAGAAACAATTCTGCAGGCACCAAGGTCAGTGAAGAAGGAGGTGCTCCAGGTGCCAGAGCAGAGATTCCCCTGCAGCTGGAGGTGCAGACCATGGTGAGACAAGATGGGGCAGCCCTGCAGCCCATGGGGGTTCACACTGGAACAGATATCCACCTGCAACCCCTGGAGGACCCAGTGCTGGAGCAGGTGGATGCCCAAACAAGGCTGTGATCCTGTGGAAAGCCCACACTCTACTAGGCTCCTGGCAGACACTGTGGCACTGTGGAGAGAGGAGTCCACGCTGGAGCAGGTTTGCTGAGAGGACTTGTGACCCAATGGGGGACCCATGCTGGAGCAGACTGTGCCTGCAGGACTGAGCCACATGGAACGGACCCACGTTGGAGCAGTTCATGAAGAACTGCAGTCCATGGGAAGGACTTGTGTTGGAGGAGTCTCCTGTGTGAGAGCCCCCATGGTGGAGCAGGGGAAGAGCATGAGGAGTCCTTACCCTGTGGAGGAAGGAGCAGCAGAGACAATGTGTGATGAACTGATTGCAGTCCCCCAATCCCCATCCCCTTGCACCACTGAGGAGAGTAGATTAATGACAAAGTTAAGCCTGGGAAGAAGGGAGGGGTAGGATTATGGTATTTTGAAGACTTGGTTTTATTTCTCATTATCCTTTCCTGATTTGCTCAGTAATAAACTCAATTAATTTCCCCAAGTCAATTCTGTTTTGTCCATGATGGTGATTGGTGAGTGATCTCTCCCTGTCTTTAACTTAACCCACAAGCCTTTCGTTATATTTTCTCTCCCCTGACCAGCTGAGGAGGAGAGTAATGGAGCAGCTCTGGTAGGCAGCTGGCATCCAGCCAGGGCCAAACCACCACCACCACCACTTGTATGCCTGTACTGCAGCTAGAGGGGGTTGTTGCCGACCCTAGCTAGAGGAACAGCTCATCAGCCTTCATGTAGACAACCCCAGTGATTCTACAGATGTATGAAAGCACCACAGACTTGCTGTCTGCAAGTTCTAATGATGCAATAAAAGCTTCCTACTCATGTCCTTATTGAGAGCTGCTAAAAGTTCATTCTGGTTTAAATATAACAATTTAATATGCTTAATATCTAATTTCAACATTATTCTCTGTGCATCTTGTACTAAAATCTACCACTTCACCTGACGGCTACAGAAAGGAGAACAAAGACAATTTCACAGATAATCCTAGGTTAAGAGCTTCCTAGTGAGTGACACAACTTGGAAACTGAAAAAGAAAGGACAATAATCATCTTCTTTCTCAACACACGCCTGTTCCCAAAGGACTTAAGTCTTGCCCTGCTGCTTATTGCATGGCTTGCTCCAGCCTCTCAGTAGTTTCTGTCCCCACTACACAACTGTGTCACTCTGTCCTGTATCTTCTTGGTCTCATACCACATTGATCTGTGGCTAAGTATCCACAAAACTTGTGATGGATCTGACCTTGAGCAATGGGAGGCATAACAGGGTAAATCAATCACATCCATTAAAGCACACTGTCTTAAGAATTTTGTCATTTCAGTACTTTCAGCTTTGCTTGCGACCTAAGGAAAGACTCTTGCAATTCCTACCCTGTCTTTGTAGAGCTTCCCCAATTTCCCTATGACTTTTGCCCTGCTCATTTCCAATCCTTGAAAAAACATACCATGACAGCCCTTTTACCTTACTAAAAGATGTTGACCCATTGGCATACTCTTCTGCTGCTAGCTTGTACTAACTGACCCTCTGTCTTGATAGAGATCCAGACTCGTTGTTATCCACTAGTTTTACTCCTCTCACTCCTCCAACAATGCCAGGGAGAACAGATGCTGTGCAATCGGTTAAGCACTGCTAATTTTATTCTCTGCCCGGCAATGGGGACTAGCAGTGCCAAGGCTGCAAGACCAGGGTTGCATTATGATGCGGTAGTCTGCCAATTAAATTTCACAGTCTAACTTACAATTTCAGAGCCCCGAAACTTAATTTATCTGGAGAGATAAAAGGAACATCTGAAATTACTTTTATTAAGAAATTTAACAAGAAATCATAAAAGAAAAGATCATGGTTGCAAATGCAAAATGAAGATATCGATGCTAAGGCTTTGCGCAACCGTATTCATTTAAAGAGAAATCTATTCAGGGTCGTCTTTTCAGATTGTCAGATTAAAAAAGCCACACAGTATTTGCTTCTAGCCCATAATTACAGATTATTACAGAATACAAAAGATGCCAGGCATAAAAAGCTACTACAATTCACTACACTGTAATAGAACATGCAGTGGAAGTAAATTTTGGCAAATGCTTTAAATATAAGCTTTACATAATATGTATAGGTGAGACTGTAATTAGGACAGAATGAATCCTTCGAAGCCTCTTTCATTCTGACCCCGCAGATGATTACTTTTTACTAATAAGGCCACAGCCATTTGACGAAAAGCCAACTATAGTACCTTGCTTCATTCTTCAGTAAATTTAATAATTACAGCTCCTCCTGCCAGTAGTTCTCAGATCAGACTTGTTCAATCCAATACTGAGCTTATTAGGGGACAGCTCTGTGTTTAGAATTCTTTGGCCAAAAAAGTACTTGAGGATGATGAAGCATGCCTTAGACAAGAGCACAATGATTAGCCATTTTCTCTACATAAAAAACAGCACGTAGTCACTACAGACCACAAAATCACCTGCTGTTAGCACACAGCTGCTACAAAGAGCCACTGCATTTATCTGGTTCTTAATACCCTTAAAAAAGCCTAAATGGAACAACTTAATACAGAGGGAGAATAGCACTACACAGAGTTTCTCATATCTTAATCTCATTTTTTTCAATTTTGTTCCCAATGTAGCCTTTTGATATTTACTAGATACACTGCATAATACATGATAGTCCTCTGTAGCTTAGATTCTTGATTCTTCATTTTTTATTTTTGAGTTGTGAAGAAAATGTCAATTTCCAGGTCTCCTAAGGTTGTAAGAAGACGAGAGAAAATTTCTCTCTTTTTAGACGACTCTGTGGTTTTAAGCAGTGTAAAAAGAGACCAACAACAAATTATCATAGGCTGAAAAAATTCACAGAAAGCATTCAATATTGCAATGTCAGGAACAAAAATCCAAAATTTTCTTAGAAAAGGGAGCAAAATTAAGAAAATATCAAATTAATTTACTGAAAGTAAAATGAAAAGCAACATTTATCCATGTTGCAGTACTTAACACTTTTGCTGATACACAGAGCACAGAAGAATCCATATCATATTGATCTTCATGTTGTTCAGAACATACTTATGTCAGTTAATCAATTGCTAGTTGCTCAAAATTACATTTTCTCATTCCATACTCATGGTTCTTACCCAGTGTCCACATATACCTGAAAACCTATGCTTTAGACCAACAATTCAATACTGAAAACCTAGATAAAATCTTTTTAAAAGACAATGTATTTAGGCAATTTGACAAACCTTCAGTGACTGGCTGAAGTTTGGAAGACCTCTCTGAGTCTGGAGAATGTAGTGGTTCTGGTTCCTTTAAGCTTTCTAAATGCATAAAAGGATCATAATCCATACATGCCAGATCAGAAAGGCTTAGAGGAAAATATTTAGGGTTGCTAAAACACTGAGACCCATAGACACATCCATGCAGAACCTAGAACAAAACCAGAATTTCATTACATCAACTACCGAAATTTCTACTTGATAGTTTTATAAGAAATGAAGGTTTTTTTTGTTTGCATTTTTAAAATTGATCTGTTAGAAACAGGTAGGCATGACAAAACATTGGAAAATTTTAGATGCTTAATGTTTACAGAAACAAACTCTGGTCTGCAAAAATAATTATTAAAACAGAGTCTACACCAAGGTGGAATTTAACAATAAAGAAGCAAAACTTACAACAAATCATTAAGCTATCTTTATTTTTAGATCTCCTATCTTCTTTAATTACATATGCTAGGTGTAAGCTGCTAGAGGTTTTAATCCCCTTCCCTTGCAAAAAACAAAAAAAACCCTATCTTTCTTCTGTGTTCCTAAAGACAGTAATTATAACTTGGTACTTTTTGCTTTGCCTATTACTAAATGAAATTGTTTGATATATAAAAGTTACATCCTTTTGTATTAAATGTATAGCTTGTCTTCTGCAATAAAAGCATCTGCAATCCCTATGACACAAAAAAAGGGCTTCATTAACCATCCAAAATGTAAAACAAAATCTACAATTCCAAATATACCAAAGGTCAAGCTGTTACAGTGAAACGTGCAAGAACTGAGCCAGCACTCCGTATTTCAGCAGTTGAATGAAGGTCAGCTTACAGAAAACTTTTGACTTCATTTTCATGAAAACTTACACTACCTCCATACATAGAAATTCTTAATTAGTGAGTAAAGAAAAGTGTACCTTATATATACAATTAAGAACAGATCTTTCAGTCTTATCATTTTCTGCTCCTGTAGTGTGAAGAGGCTGCAGCAAAGTCTTTAATGGCAAGGCCATTATCCAATCCAATAAGCACAGAAGTAAAGAAACCACCAACTGTAAAAAACCATTTTCAATTACAAATCAATTAAACCAGAACCTGCTACTTCACATTTATCACCTTATTTTATTTCTCTGTTTTGCTTTCTTTTTTCAATTCAGTAAAGTCAACCTTCTGCAGTAATGGCAGGTCCCACTTCTTTAACCTCTGTCTTCAAAACCTCTGGCATCAGTAAAAACTCTGGCTACTGACAAAGGTATTTAACTAGGACCATCCATTCAACAACTTGTCATCATGGCAAGACTGTAAGCAGAAACTATACCTAAGAGGATACCCATGGTTTTCAAAATTGATTTGTAAGGTGTTGTTCTTAAAATGACAGATAACACAGGTCCAAATTAAGGCTGATGTGCCATTTTGCACATACATTCACTGTAAAGTGAATCAAGGATTACACAGAATGGAACTAATTCATTTGCATTTAGTGCTTCATAAATAACACAGAATGTCCTTCACAATATACCCATAATGTTATGCAGCACCAGGTATCATCTGAAAGAAATCCAACTACTGTCTGTATTGTAGGTTACTCAGTTAGCAAAAGAATCAACTCCCTCTCGGGATGTTTTGAAAGAATGTAGAACAGAATTAGATTAAGACACACATCCACACCAAAGTATTAGTTAACTTACTGACTTCAAATAATTATTTTTAATTTTTAAAACTTAGCTGTGGAAGAGAAGGTGATTCAGATAAATAGCTGCAAGATTCTCTAAAATATTTCTCAAGTTAAATAGAAGCCTTTAAAAATATTCTTTTAACAGATTTACTAATAAACGACACAAACATAATACTCATTTCACATAATGCATTGCACGTTTGTCTCTCAAAAGTATAATAAACCTAATGACAAAGGGCACTGAGTCTTTTTATTTTTAACCAATTTTTAAGAAACCCATTAGGACTACATTTGTCAAAATAGGTAAGGCCTTTTTTTATATGATATTTGATGTACAATGATCCACAGTAGTTCATGGGGAAACTTTGTCAATTATGGGAAGCATCCTCAAGTGGAAAAGTGGCTAGCTTGGCATATAACTACAGTCTACAACAGCCCCTGACTTCTTGCAAGCAGAGGCAGGAGTTAAAACAGAGCTCTAGAGGCCAAAAAAAAAAAACCAGATTAAGTCCAGCTCCTCTGGTAATGGTAGCCCAGAATGATGGAGCTGTCAGTGACAAACTCCACCAAAGTGCCCAAATTTAAATGACCGGTGACCCCCAGAGCAAAGCCAAATAATTCAGAAGAGACACAGCTTTCAGGAGGCAGAAAGTACTAGAAATGAAAAATACTTACCCTCTTGTCCTGCTCGTAAGAGGAAGCTTCTGTACTGGGTAGTAGATGTGTAATAGTTGCTATCAGAATCTGGGGAAATATACCGTATCTCTTTTAAAATATAACCTAAATATTTCAGTTTTAAATAGTTTTTTAAGCAGGTAAATGTGACATGATACTAGATTCATGGTTAAATTCTATTAAAGTTATTTTGAGACAAGTTACAGTATTCCTTGACAATTTTTTAAAATAAAAACACTTTTAATTTAGTTTTGCAGAAGACATTGAAGGAATATGTTCTGTTTGACTGATGTAGGTGCATTAAGGACAATGAAATCAGACAACTACTCCAAATATTCAGGTGGTAAGAGAACTTGACTCAACACTCTTGTAGGATGCAGGAAGGAATCTGATGCTGGTTTGTGTACGGAGCTATCTGAGCTACATTATTTCTTAGAACTACTAGAATCTGTAAACACCCTGGCTCTATTTGATCAAAAATATGACTGCACAGCACAGAAATGCTTGCCATAGGTCTTAAGAAGCTTTCACACGAAAAGAAGCTGGGAGACCTCTGTCTTTTCTCTTTAGTTCAGACTCAGAGGCCATAGTCTACTTCCTTGTTATGGGAAGTGTATTCAAAATAATTATTTTTGCTTTATACTGAAACTCTTTAATAGATATGCAAAATACAATTGCAGATCCATATTTTAAGCAATCACTTTCTCACTAAACTTAAAAACTTAAAAAACCATGTTTTTCTCTGAGAAAAAACAGGCACAGTATAGGCACATTACATGTCAATACTGGAGTCAGGAAGTAAGCGTGCTGCAAATCCCTACTGCTAGTGTTAAGTAAGACTATGTTTATATTAACTTAATGTTTTGCAAAACATAATTGTCAATATTCTGGTGTTTAATTTTAGGGAAATACATTTTAGTGTTTCATTTAAAATAATTGAAAATTTCAAATTAAAAAAATTACTTACTTGAATAATTCGTAAAGGTGAATCAGCTTGATACAGTTGAAGTCTATGTACATAATGTATCAGCATGTTCAGCATACTGCAGGCAACTTGGGCTACTGTTTTATTTGGAAACTAGAAAAGATAATGTGGCACAGTAACTACAACAAAATGATTTCACATAAGAGTACATTAGATGGTAGGGTGGTCACAAATTTCAGTGGTAATTTTATACATATAGTTCCTTAAGTACCTATTTACCAGAGAAACAGAATTAAATTTTACAAAACTTAAGAGGACTTTATACTTGTAAACAAAAGTTAGCAGCTATCACCGAAGTTTTGTGACAGACATCCAGTGAGTTGCACACTGAAAAGGAGTCTCCTAACCAACTTCAGACTGGTTAGTACAATATCAAGAAGCCAGGGAGAAAGAATTAATTTCTTGTTACCTTAATGATTATTAATATTAATGAATCACTGCAAAAAACCCCAAGGATCCAATTCTGAAATTAGAGGTCTTTGCTGAGAATCAAGGCAGGTGAAGAGCCACATACCCAAAATGCAGTCTATACTACTAAATGAATTGTTCTGCTATTTGCCCTCCATTTGTTTGAATGGAAATGAATGCACCTTGGCTTCTGTGCTTAACTCTGCTCTTCTCTATTATCTTTTAAAGGCAGGAGAACATTGCTGCTCTGGAGCCTGCCTTCCACAGGTACTGTGCTGGTCAAAGCAGAAGCGAATGCATTTGTACAATTAATTCCCAGCCTTAGGAGGGAATGTACACTCTGTTCTACACTCCTAAGTGGGAAAACAAAGAAATTAAAAGAAGGGGATATCTTTCCCTAAATTGTTAATGCACAGGACATGTAATTGAGTTTTCTACCTTCACTGCACTTGCTTTAAAACACTAAGCTGTGCAGCAAATGACAAGGACAAACTTCATCTTACAAGTGAATTCCTGCATTATTAAAAAAGTAGTTTACTTGGTTTAATCTCACTTTATTCAGCAGTGAAGCTGTCCAGGTATGTGGACATGTGTAAGACGGCCTCTGAACTCAGAAAAGGGCAATTATGCTGTAAAAATTCTTAGATTTAATTTCTTGGCTTCATAGGCTTTTTTCTTACTCAGATCAGTTCTACTAACCCTTCACGGAAGGATGCATCTCACATTAAAAAACCTGAGTTGAAATGCCTGGGCAATGAAGCCAGAGCAGAAAATCAAAGATTTCAGAATAAAATTTTTGAATGGCAAAAACTTAAACATAGAAAATACACTGGAAGAAAACTGTTCTGGGTCAGCTTCTTATCAAAGCAGAACTATCCATTTTTACATTTAAAATCTTGAAAAGAAAAGAAATGGTACAAGCATAAGGAAAAGTATGGAGTACGAAGCTTTAATTACATTTTTTATTTGTGGTATCTATGTAACCAAAAAGAAAGACTATGAATGGCTCTTTTAAGTCATCACAGAGATGGAAACCACAGTACACAATGGGTAGCTAATTCTTGTTCTGACTTTCCCTGTTTCTCAGTGGATGCAGTTTCATGTTATTGTTGGCTTTTAACTAAAAACATAGTGAACATCTCACATCTGCAAGTATTCACAGAGCTTATGACAAAAACACCATTATTTTTTTATCCCTCACGAGACAGCCTCTCTCTGTGCTATGAAAGTACTCCGTAAGAGCACAGTAAGCAGGGTACAGATTCTAATGCTCAAGCTTGAGTGACAACCAAAAAAACCCTAAATAAAACTAAAAGCATAACAATTTGATTACAGAACTTGAGATCAAATCCAGATTGCTGGAAACATCCATACAACCTTGCAGGAAAACCCCAAAGTTACTGGAGAAGACAAATGGGGTGGACAAACTCGAGTAGCTTCATACAGAGCATCCAGATCACTGAATGTAAGAAAAAATTACATGAGAAAAAGACCTGGAGACTTTTCAGTCATTGCATAATCAGCCATTCACTACTTAAAAACAGGAAGCATTTTCTTTTTTTAATTTTTGAAGGCTTTTTTTCCTAAAGAGGCTCTAAAACTAAGATGAATTAATAATTTCTAAGGCTAGTTTATATAAATCAGTTAACTTCTTTGTTCTCTGGTTGCAGATTTTTTTTCTTATTTAAGGAAGGAACAGAAGTCAGTGGAGACATACAATTTCACATAAAGCATATAAAGTAATGAATATGAATAAATTTAAAATCTAATTTTGTGCACTTGAATTTTTTTTATTCATGGTAAGAGCATCAGGGAGTAAGTTTTGATCAAGAACATGGGGGTTGGCTGAAACAGATCAAACCCTTCATCTGCTTCAGAAAGTTGTCCTAGCATGGTCAACACATCACATTTCAAAAGAATGCTGTCCTGGTTTCAGCTGGGGTAGAGTTAATTTCCTCTCAGTAGCTGTTGCAGTGCTGTGTTTTAGAATCCCAATGAGAATGGTGTTGATAACACACCGATGTTTTGGTTTTTGCTAAGCTGTATTTACCCTAAGTCAAGGACTTTCTCTTGTCTCATGCTGTGCCAGTGAGAAGGTATGCAAAAGAAACTGGGAGGTAGCATAGCTGGGATGAGTGACCCGAACTGACCAAAGGGATATTCTATACCACAGAATGTCATGTACATTATACAAACTGGGGGGAGTTACCTGGAAGGGGGGTAGGTCTGGGTTTGGGAAGACGGGTCTGGTATCAGTCAGCAGGTGGTGAGCAAATGTATTGTGCATCACTTGGGTTTTTTTTTCCTTTCTCTTTTTATTATTATCATTTACCATTATTACTCTATTTTACTTTGGTTTTGATTATTAAACTGCTGTCATCTCAACATACAAATTTTGCTTTGATCCTCTTCCCCATTCCACCGTGATGGGCGGGGAGAGAGGAGATTGAGCGAGCAGCTGTGTGGTGCTTAATTGCATGCTGCACTTAAACCACAACAAATGCTCAGACACTTTAGAACAGACATCTAGAGAGCTGTGGGTCCTCGAAGGACATTTTCCTGGACTCAAGTAGCAACGCTGGGTATGTGTCAGAGAGTGAAACAATTCACCCCTTTCAAGTCAGTCATTTGGTTCTGACTTCTTTTACAAGAGCCTTCAGAGGTGGCATGGAAACACCTGTGTGATGCGCTAAATATTTCACCTGCCATTCTTTGTCTCTGGAAAATGCTGCATGTTACAAAGCATAAGAATTCGCAACTTTTATATTTAGTAGTGCAACTGTGGACATAATTTTTGAAAAGTTACTTGATGGGGGAAAAAAAGATGTCAATGAACTGGCACTTTGCCTGTTTCCCAACCCTCAAGGTTTTTCTTGGAAGGGTAGTCTTACCATACTGTTCATATTTGCAAGGGTCCATTCTTTCTGGATGTTAAATCAGGAATTTAACCTTGTCCACACTTGCAAATAACCTATGTTTAACACTCATTCAACTAAGTCTGTACAACACAATTTTGTGATGTACCTGCAGCGTTTTTGAGAGAAGCATAATAAAATCATAGGTCTGTATGTCTGGTTAGGACCCTTTGTGCTCAAGCTTCAGAAGAGGTTAATGTAGACAGAGCAGTATTGCCACACAGCTGGGAGAAGCACTAGCTGTATCCAAAGTGACCTGCTGAACTGCAGTTCTGAATATGCTTCTGGTATTCCAAAAATAAGCATATAATTGCTGCTAACATTTCTATTCAATGTTATTTGCTCAACTGAACTTATCAGTAAGTTGGACTAGGCCTAAAGCTCCCTATCTGTTCATTTCTCCTGAAAATAAGAAAATAATCCATTCTGGGAGTTCAAACCTCTGACTACTTGGTAGCCAGGAGATTGCTTAGGTAACAAATTAGAGCTAATTTATTTCTCCCATGACATATTTATGAACTTTTCATTTCATTATTAAACTCAATTGTTAATGTATACCACTGCTCAGAACCGGAAAAAAAACCAACATGCACGGGATTGTTTTGCCAACACAAAGCAAAGCAAAGTAGAAATATAGAGATTTTGTTTTCTCATTCAAAATGTGATTTATGTTTAATATAAATGAGATACAAATAATTGGTTTAATAAATACATCAAAGAAAAAGAAGATAAATCACTATGAATTTCAGGATTAAAAATAGTTCAAATATCGATAAATTAAAGCAGCAAGATAAAAACATTATTTGCTGAATACCAAACTTACCCAGGAACTTGATAAAATGCGGAAGTTAAGGGATATTAAAAAGCAAGGGGAAAACCCTGGAAGAGGGTATTAGTGGAGCTGCAAAGAATGAATGTGATTTTGCAAAACAGGAAACTGCAATTTAGAGTCTAATACTAAAAGCCCTGCAGCTACCTTTTTTATATAGACTCAAATCCTGCTTCATAGGATGTGATCAACTGATCTGCTAGGATATTTTTCAGATTCCCATTGCTTAAAAGAAAATAATAATCCCCAACATCTGACAGAAGTCATGTGCAACAGGTGTACACTCCAATTTTTATCAATGTGTAAATACAGAAAGACTAGATTATTCATTGAAGTTTGATGCAAACGAAAAGCACATAGAAAGGTTCTGAAGATAAAAAGTTGAACCTATTGCTCAAAACCATGAAAATGTGCAAAATGCTTAAAAATAAGATGTTTCTAGTAATATTCTACTTATTCTATAAAATAAGAACAAATGCAAAAAAGATTTAAAATAGTAGGAAAACAAAAACATTCATCAGGAAAAAAAAGCCCAAAAGATGCAGGTCCTGAAATAAGCACGGAAAAAGACTCTGCCACAGTAAATTAAACATTCCCCAGTGTGTCCATACATACAGTATAAGTATTCTACATTTCTCTCTAAATATCTAGCCAGGGCTAAGAAGCAATACTGCATAAAGCAATGACTCGAACTCAGAAGTGAACATGCACAGAATGTTATGAGGATATGGGGATAATGGGATTTGGATGGTGGGGGCATGAAGAGGGCAGGTGAGCAAGAAGCATGAGAAGCTTTGGGAAACTTATGTTTGGTCTTTGCACTTGTCACCTTCCCACTTTCTTTCCTGTCCCTCTCTTGCTGTGGATGCTCTGCTCAGTCAGTAGCCAAAGAGTACAAGGCAGCAACTTGACTTGGGAAAAATTTTATGCATATATTGCAGATGGCTCCCAAAACCAGGATTCCTTCCAATGTCCTCTCTACCCTGGCCTTTTCCTTATGCAGTGTTGCAGGGGAATGTACCATGGAGGCTTTAAGAGCCTTAGTAACCCAGGATGCCAGTAAGTGAGGTATGTGACTGACTTTGACAACCATGGCTAGCCTAAGCGGAGGACACAAATGCTGCAGAAGGAAAAACTCCAACACTTTTGTACTCCAGTGTCTTTGTATGGATCTCTGCTGGGTATACATGGCAAAGTTTTGGTAATGGAGAAGCTACGGGGGGTTCTCTATGAGAAAGGGCTAGGGACTGCCCCATGCCAGAAACAGCAGGCTCCTGCCAGCTTTGCAATGACCCAAAAAAGAGCAGCAGAGCCCATCTGCCAAGTATGGGGTGACTTCGTGAAAACATATTTAAGAAAGGGTAAAAATGCCATATAGGCAGAGAATGGAAAAAAAAAAAGAAATGAGGAACAGGAGGCAAACACAAAGGTCAGAGAAGGAGGAGAGGGAGGAGGTGCTCCAGGTGCTAGAGCAGAGATTTCTCTGCAGCCCATAGAAAAGGCCATGCCCACACTACAGCCCTGGAGTAGCCCACACTACAGCACTGGGTATTTCTTGGGGGTTGTCTGTGGGCAGTCCACAGAAGGAGGCTTATCCTGAAGGATTGCATCCAGCGAAAGGAGGGAGGAAGGAGTGGCAGACAGTGATTGTTGCGGACTGACTGTAACTCCCGTTTCCCATCTGCTCTGCACTATTTGGGAGTGGGCAGGAGGGGGCAGAAATGAAGCTGGAAATGAAGGAGTGAAGCTGAAAGGCAGGGCAGGGAACGGTGGTGTTTTAAATTTTGTCTTTGCTTCTCACTGCCCAAATTATTTTAACTAGCAATAAATTAAATTAACTTCCCTAACTCAAATCTGTTTTGCCCATGGTAGCTGGTAAGCAATCTCTCTGTCTTCGTCTTGACCCACAAGATTTTTCATCCTGTTTTGTCCCACTGTCCTGTTGAGGAGGGAGGGGTAGAGAGTGAGAGGATGGGTGAGATTTTGGCCCTTACTTAAGGTTAATCCGCACAAGTTCCTAGATCTAGCTACAAATAGATGCAGAAAACCCTGGTGGAAGTTTGGGTCCAGGGTGTAGGAAGGGGTATAGCTGGACAAAGTCAGACAGACAATAGTGCTTTTGCTGAAACCTTAATAGCATGGATTATTAATGAAAGATGGGGTGATGAACAAAACTATTTTGCTCCAAAGGGTAGAGGCTAGAGTGGCTATATCCTATATAGGATATATATTAAGATAAAGTTCCACTATCTTATCTCCCAGAGCACCATTCCCTCCAAACTTAAAGAAGGGTAAAGAACTTTTGACAGCGCACAGATCCACTCATTAAACTGAGTTTAGTCTTTTGTAAGTATGGCAAATAAGACTGCGAAGTAAGGATGCTAAAATGCTATCATGACTTTGAAAAGGCAAAGTATATCTTTACACATAAAGGCAATATACATTGTAGAAGTTTAATTCTCTCACCTTTAAAGAAACACAAATCACATTCAATGCTTCCTTGATCTGAGGATGATGTGATTCATGAACTAGCTCCTCACAGATCCAAATACCAAGGCTGCAAAGAGCAACACATCTGTAAAACAATGTTGGAGGACAAGTTGTTGAGAAACATTCTACAAGAATGTGTAATTTTTATGATTCATTATGTCTTGCTAAAGACATATAACAACAAATATGTTTTTAATATTTCCAAAACAACTGCATAAAAACCTTTATAGTGCTGCAACTTATTTAAAGATGAGCGAGAAATCCAAAGTACACTGGTGAAGGCAGAGTAAAGGGCAGAGGAAGTGGCAGAGGAAGCACTCTTCTGAGCAACTGAAAAATCCAAAAGACATCAAGAACTCCTGCATCTCTGTGTGCTTTTTTGATTAAAAATATTACCTGAAATCAATGTACAGGAAATTCTTATATTTTCTTAAGACAAAGTAAAAATTGAGGTGTGAGCTTTCCCCTTCCCAACATTAGCATTTGCTCATATTTATTTATAGCTTCCAAGACATACAGATGAGAGGGGAATGTTACTCCCTCACAGACGTTTACATTGTTCTAGATTGACAATAATCAAGGATGAAGAGAGGAGAGGTAAACGAATCCTAGAGACGGTATACATATTGTGATTAAGTACGTCAACTTTTGTTGTTTCTTCATTTAAAA
Source organism: Ptilonorhynchus violaceus (assembly GCA_013397565.1). Classification (NCBI taxonomy): domain Eukaryota; kingdom Metazoa; phylum Chordata; class Aves; order Passeriformes; family Ptilonorhynchidae; genus Ptilonorhynchus; species Ptilonorhynchus violaceus. Next base: position 65,565 of record VZRJ01005451.1, read on the forward strand.
TCACGAAATAGAAAAGAAGCGTAAAAGTAAAAAGTATTTAGATATATGTGTTCAAATCAGCTGAGATGGATGAAAATTGTTCAGAAATGTAAAGGAGAATGCTTAAGCAATCTCTGAGTCATTAGTTATTTTCTTCAAAAACACAGCCTGCAAATATTTTGGAAACAACTTCAGATTTCAAAATCCTGGATAAAATTGGAGAGCAATCCAAAATCGACAAGAAGAAAGCTGGTCATGTGACATGCAACACATTACATCTGGGAAGGAAAAACTGTAGGCTAGAATAGAAACAGCAGTGGCTATGAAGCCTGTGCTGTAGAAAAAGGATTGTAAGGCCACACAGAATCACGAAAATGCTTACAGACAGAAAAAATACATACAACACTTAATTGTACATCATAGTGTAAAACCATCCTATTGTGTACATTGTCACTGAAATAATAAATGCAAAATGGAGAGTGTTATGCTTTTTAGAAATCAGTTTTGTAACATGAAAAATTAAATTAACATAATCTCAGAACATTCCCTACTTTTCCTGTGTTGAGAAATATTGTCAGCTCAAGCGAAGAAAGAGGTAAGTGGGCTGATGAAAACTGCTCTTGCTTTTCCAACAAAATGCTTAAAGGTTCAATAAGCTGATCTTTCCAGGTTTGTACTTTTTCAGGTATGTAGTTCTAGTATTTTTAAGTGACAATATATTAGTTGGACATATATATATACTCTTCCCAAATACATAAAGCACTTAAGTGCGCTTTTCTTTGGTAGGTATTAGAGGTTCCTGTTCCAGTCCCATACACAGGACTGTACAACCAAATGCCTCTGAAGATGGGTAAGGAGGAACAAAATCCTAAGCAAATAAAGAAACAGAAGAGAAAACTGGTAACTATCCTCTCTGAAGTCCTTTATTTGATGAAGATGCTGCTTAGGTTTAAGCATAAGAGCAACCATTCCTAGTTTAATGCTTAGCTCAGTTTTTTCTGCTTCTTGCCCATACCATAAAGAAGGGCTCACGTACATTGGATTGTTTCTGTTTTTCAAATCGAATCAAATCATGTGATCTAATAAAAAATAACTATATGTCCCTCATAAATAATCTTGTCCTTAATCAAAGTAAAAAATGCCTCTAGTCCCGAAAATCCCTGAGCTGAACACAAGGGTAGGCTGGGAAAGCTTATTCTCTTACCCACACTCCTATCAGCCACTATCATAGACAGAATACTGGACTAGACCAGCCCAGTATGTTCTTTTAATATCTCTATTACAAACAATTTTAAATTCACATCGTGGAGAACAGTTTTGATAGTGGTGAATGGAAAAGCATTAATAAAATGCACACGAAGTTTTACTTCAAGCTCTCTAATATATCCACCTCAAAACAGTCTAATAAAGAAGAGAATCTATTAATGTAGAAGCTCTTTTTGTATGACCTACCGTGCAGGACCAGATGGCTCCTCTCTTGCTGAACTTAACACAGTTTTAATTATGAGTTCCTAAAATGAAGAGCAAAATACTCACTGATATACACATAACTCCTTCACAAGCATCAGAATATTATTACAGTGCACACAGGCATATTGCTTAGTTGAGTCTCTATACTGTGGTCAGATGAATTGTTTGCTTACCACTCCTCCAAACTTCTAGTCTGTCCCAGATACGCATTAGTGCACTACCCCCAGAATATCCTACAAGTTACTGTCCTAATTTCTGCTAATGAGCCATTTATCCAATTCTTGACAAAACACTTCCATAAAATATCAAGAGTAAAAAAACGAAACAATAAAGGACTTCCTGGAGCTAACTTCTGTGAATAGTGCTGAAGGGTATGACAGAAATGATCTATTACACTTTGAGGTTTAAACAAGCATTTTTAAAAAATTTAATTGATTTTAAAAGTATTTGCAACTAGTTGCAGAATAAGTGACTACAGTGCTTTAAGAATACTGTAGAAGAAGAATTTTGACTCAGCTGCAGTGAAATATCCCTAAAGCTGTAGGTTGCCCTTAATAAAATTCAAGTAAACAGCTTATACAAAAGAAATGAGAAAGAAGGAATTCAAAATCAGTCTCCAAAGGGGAGCAAGGTATAAAGCAGCTCTAAAGTAGTCGTAATTTCTCCCTAAATTGAAACAGTTTGGAAAACTTAAGGGTAGCCTTTCTTAGACACACAAACTGAGCTCTGCGCAGCTTCAGTATACTGTCACACTACCTAACTCTGTGTTATCATAGACAAGGTAAGGTCTTCATTAATATTTGCCTTTTGGCTAAAAGAACACACTGCTGTACAGAAATTTTCTAAAGCCCCTAGGAATACAGGCAGATTTCACCAGTTGTGAACTCTCAATAAATTAAATAATGAATCTTAAGCCTCTTAATCTTCTTGTCTCAGCTAATTAAATCTGTGATACCTGCAAATAGCCCTAGTGAGAGGAGGCTTGAAAGTGTGAGATAACATATCATTTCCTTCTACAAACATAAGAAAACACTTCGGTATTAAGTTAACAACAATTATAAAGTATGTTTAGAAGTATAAAGTTTGACAAGATTTTATGAGATCTTGAGTCTTATAATCTATTTGAAATTATTTCTGAAAAATTTTAGGATCTTAAAATCTTAGTTAGTATTTTCTGGAAAAGCACTATATTAAACATGTATTTGGTAACTGAATGCTAGCCAAACATTCTTAAAATGCCTACCTTAACATCCGTAAACTGAGACACAGCAATGTCAGGAATATTTGGGTGAAGAGCTGGGAGTTCACGATATAAATTGGGAAAACAGACTAGAGATCCTAAAAGAACCTGTGCTTCAACTCTTGGTGCCTAAAAAAAAAAAAGGTGGGGAGAAATACATATTCTTACTGCCATCAGGAAGCTGACATTTCTAGCTGCCTTAAAAGAGAACAATGGCTGAAATTCTATACGGCTGTTTCCTTTCTCCAGCAAATTCTGCAGAGCTGAGTAAACAGAGACCGCAGTCCCTTGGATTGCTACTCATGCACACCCCCGCTCCCATTTTTCAAGAGAGTCAAAAGGAAGCAGAGGAATTGTTAGTACTACAGACAAATGACTGAGCTGCTAACTGGGCTCAGCTCTTAGGTTCAGCTAATTGAGCAGGATGTGGAAAACTACTAGACATGACATGAGGCATAGCTGCACAAGAAAGGCTACAGTGTCAGAAGCTGACAGAGGCTTCAGATAGTACCTTGAGGGAGGTTGGATTTCATAGCTGGTTAGAGGGGGATTGATGGGAGAAACAGTCAAAATTCACAGACTGTTGGAGGGGACTATGGGGAATTTGAGAGAGTACAATATGCAAGGCAAACAGCACCTAGGTAATCTTATCAGTATTACTATATTCGGCTGAACTTGCCTGAAGTTTCACACCAGAAATGTGAAAAAAAAAAAAAAAAAAAAATCCAAATAGTGCAAACACTAGCAGATTTGATTTCTCAAGCCTGATAGCCTGATCATAAAAGTCATTGCATAGCAGAGATATGGAGGAATAAATACAGTTTTAAAATGAAATCACAGTCAAAATGGACATTTACTTTAAAACATCTTCAAGCACAGAAAAATGGCAGTTACAATTTTTGTAACTCTGAAATAAAAGAAGATTCTCTGCTTCAACAGTAATTTTTGCATTCTTCACATATTTTCTGGAGAGGCATGTGTAGTGTTCTAGAATAAATCACTAACATTATCTGTATTTGACAACCATTACATTGAATTCTGCGATCAATTTAACACCCTAGTCAAGGAAAAATACTGCTCAGTATTCTCTCAAATTCTTCCTCACGCATAAAGGAGAATTAACTGATGAATACTTACATTGAGGAAAGAAGAAGCAGCCACTCTTCCTGCTGCTACAATGAAATCCATAATAAGCATGGTAGCACCAGGCAAACCAAGTGAAAAGAACTGAGGAGAGCAGTGCTTGATGATTGTATTGACAATATCCTCGCAGAAGGAAAAGGGAAAAAAGGAAGAGTATCAACACGAATCAAGGTGAAAAATGAATGAAAAAAGGCAGGTATTTATCAAAGGCAGAAAGTAAAAATGTGACAAAGGAAATTCATTGTGGTCAGTAAGATGCTCATTAGTGAGTGAAGAGTAGGACATAAAGATACTTTCCTTAAGTACACTCATATTAATGTAAGTAAACTGTGGTATACTTTATAGATCAATTTAAGCTTGGACAATAGTTCATATATTAATTTACATTTAGCTTTCTGATTAACCATTCATTTGAAAAGGTACAGAAGAGATACAATAAGATAACCAGCTATTATACGTTCTTAACAACATGCTTAATTCTCTCCAACAAGTATTGCCTGATTATAACTTAAAAAAAGGTATTAGTCTCTTACATATAGCCATATGGAACCAAAACATAAAGAAAGACAATAAAGTGTTTAATAACATTTCTAGTAAGTAGTTAATCAACAGCATATTATGTTCTTGTAGACTTAGTGAGGCACTTTCAAAAATTGTTGTACACAATGCAATTTCTTCAAAAGTACTTGAAAAAGTATAAAATGCTTTAATTATTAAAACACATCTCAAGTTTACACATAGGCAAAACCCCCCCTTTTCTCCTTTGAATAATTCTTCACTAGTAGTAATATCCAACTAAATGGAAGTATGTCATAGGAAGATCTTCAATCCAGCAAGAAAAGCAGCATTAACTGGTTGTTAGAGGACAAAAACTGGAGATCTGTCCTATCCATAGTCATCTGTGGAATAATTTCAGACTAATTCTGTTTTGCCCAGTTAAAGAAAACAGAGTTGATTGAACCTTTGATCTTCCTATGCCTATAACCACTCCTCAAAAAAGTTCCCAAACACAACTCTTTTACAATTCTGATGCAAACCTTTAAAAAGTGTTTAAGCCATAGAGTATTTCCAGACTTCTTAATATTAAAAGATCTACTCCTACTGATTAGATATGCTCAGTACATCTCAATTTGCTGGGTCCTATACTTGCTGTAGAAACAAAGTCCTCCAATGTAGTTTGCAATTTACTAGCTAAACTGTTGCATCAGGGAGCAAGTAAGAAGAACAGTAGACTTTACAGAGATCTGCTTCCTTCTCTTTCTTGCATACTTCAATCTGTAACATACAATCAATAAAAAATCAGAGAGTACCTTTTCTGCCCTCAGATTTGCTTGAAATGGACTACAAAAAAAAGCATTTTTGATTACAACCAAGAACACGAGGACCATTTATCGAAGTTTTCTTTTTAGAAAAAACCATCAGTCACATAACTATTTTCAAAAACAAAGTTAAATTACTCAGGTGAAAATATGTATGAAATGAAATTGCGTATTTTTGAGAAGACAATTTTATTTCAGTTATAACATTTATATTATCTTGAATTTCATAATTAACTTACTTGATCGACATGAAGAAGTCCACAGTGCATTATATTGTAGAAATGAGTTAAAAAATCCCTGTTTGGGGAAACATCTTGTCTTCGTTTCATTGTCTTACAAATAAGTTTATAAGCATGTAGCTTTCCTTGTTTGTATTTATCAGTCAGCATTGTTGCCTACAGTTTTAGAACAATATTTATTATTCATAAATAAAAAAATTACATTAAACATTCTTCTACACCTACATTAACTTCTCTTTCTGTTTTTTAGTGCTCAAATTTACCTTGAAGAGCCATGGTGTTAGAATTCTCAGTGGTGGAATTAAAACTGGGGGAGATGGTGAAGTTAGATTATCTGTTGAAATACCAAGATTGTCTCTTATCTGCAATTATTAAAAACAAAACAAAAAGAGAATTATTCAAGGGAAATACATAAGGTGGTGTTTTTTTCCTTTTGAAAATCCTGCCCAAACAGGTCAAGTTGGAGAAAAGGTTTAGTTCTTTTACCTTGGCCAGATTCTGCCACAGTTCACACAGATAATCAAAAACCTGGGCATGAATCTCTGGATCCATGATGCTGTTGACATCTCCCAAAATTCCTAGCATTCTCCTCCACATCACAGTTGCAACATCTGCATGCCATCCTGTAAGTGTTCCCCCGGCCATCACACTGCAACATTCTGAGGGGAATTCACTAGTTTCTGTAATGGAAGAAAAAAGTATAGTGAGATCTACCTCTCCAGAAAAGGAAAAGTTCTGATACAACTATTAAATACATAGTCTTTTTAAAACCAAAAGATCACGCTTTCAGAGTAAGCTATTTTTTATCCATTCAGCCACCTCAACACTGTATATGTTAAGCTCTGCCTATTATAAACTCTGTAGAGGAAGAATTGTTCTGTTTCTTATATTCTTTCCATAAATAACATATAAGGTCACTACTGGAGCTCTAATACAGATCTGACGGACCCAGTAAGGCCTCTCCTTTTGTAAGCCTTTTCTTACATTCTTTGGAGTCAATGAATATCCAGAACTCCACCTGCCTGCTTGCAAGTAAAATTATATTTCAACTTTACATTTTTCCTAATAAAACATAAAGACTATTTTCCTTAGAATCTACTAAGAATGTATTTTACTGCAAGTCAAAGAGAGAAGTCTGAGTAAACTTGTCTCTAGCTACTGTCCTTTAAACAGTAAATTTGTATGAGGCAACATCCAGTAATTTAGCACCATAGTCCTAACACCCAGCTAGCTGTTTCTACACATCAGTGCTATACAAATAAACATTCTTCAATGTTTATTTATCTTTCTGGAAGATGATTAATCTAGACTGTCCGTGTAAAGAAATCTTCAATAAATTATGATGGCTCAAGTCTACTCAGCTCACGCTTAACCACCTGAACAGCCACAATAAACTAGATAATGAATCTGTTCTAAAGCAGCAGGCATTCAGAATCTTCTTTCCACCCCCTCAGATGGATTTTCAAAACACCTCAGCACCAGAATTTGTTGGGATCTTCCAAAAATCTCATAGCTCCCACAGGCAAGTCAAATGAAAATTAAATCTGAATTAAGCCTAATCACATAGTGTCTTCTTTTGAACTTCTGGGCCACTGTGGTAGAGACACTAGTGATTTCTAGGCTGTAGATTTCGAAGTACAAAGTAAAATGATGATATTTCTGTCCATCAGTAGGCTACTTAAAGAAAAAGGGTCTGAAATACATATCAGACACTCTTCTGTTTCCATGAGACCAAATGTAGGAGAGATGTGCACATTGTATTTACGAAGTGAATGTATCTTAGAATTCAATAACTAAGATAGCTGACATAATTACAAATTTGTTTAAATATGAAAGGGAAAAGAACCAATCTTCCAAGGAGAAATGATTATATTACTTTAAAATTATGTCTTATTATTTTTACATCAATGATAAAACAGTCCATGGCAGGACCACATACTAGATTAAGATGCCACAATTCTAAGCAACTCAAAAACAATTATAAATGTGTGGAGTATGAATTAACTACTAAAAATTCCAATGAAATGCAGGATAAAATGCAAAAAATTTTTGTTTGCTTCTAAAGAAAATCACTATAATTATATATTTTTTGAAGTGCAGATGAAATAGCCTTGTACAGGATTATTGACAACTCATGTGATACTAGCTACTTCACTATATTGCATTAGAAAGAAAGAAAGAACAGGTTTGTATTTTCTATTCCAGATATTGCCTAGGTCATCTGGCGTCTGTAAAACAGAGTGGTGGAGCTTCTCATCCAGCTGCAGATCCTTCTGCTCAATATGATCTGCATGAAGAGTGGCAGGAGAGGGTGTCTGTGATCGGGATCCAAGAGCAGATTGGATTGGAGAAGCACTTTCAGAGCCTGTAAATGCAATTTTTAACAGTTACCTTAAAAGCCTTTTCTATTTTCTTGAGCTACCGAAATGTTTAAACACAGCATTAACAGAAAACTGAGCTGCTCTTATGCATCAGATTGGGCCAAGATATAAGACAGTAAGCAGTCTGTAATGCTGCTGTAAATGATGTTCTGAAAGAAAACAAATTACATGCAGGAAAGCTGAGATGAACATCAAAACCAGACAGGTAAGTGGACTAACAGATCTCTCTTTTAGGTCCAAATAATTTTAAATGTGTTTGTTCTACAGCACTTGCAGCATTTTGAACCAGCCAAATTTCTCATCACATTCCCTCACCTAAATTTCTCTCCAGCAAAATGTTTAAGCAAAAATTTTCCTGGAACAAATGCTTTTCCAGGATAACGGATACATGCAAGTTAATTTATAAATAAAAGCTCAAACCAGTAACTGATAATCTTTGACATTTATCTACTGATTGAGCTGAGAAAAATCCATACGATGGCAAAGTTCTGTGTAGTTACAGGACTGTTATTTCCTCTAAAACGGGAAATCACAAGTGTCTGCAGTGCTGCAAAGGCATTTTTCTGTGATCATCTCTGAGCAGCCTCTCTAGGCAACTATGTGGTCTCTACAGAGAGATCTGTGGAGAGTGAGTAGGTACTTGCATTTTTCTTCTGCACTATCTTACTTGACTTAACTTGACTTTGTCTAAAGATCCTTATAAAAAGCTGAGTTCAGCCAGAACAGTCACATGGCAGACAAAAAGAGAACAAATATTCACCACAGACTTTCCTACACATCAGCACATGTTAACATGGAAGAATTCAAACCTATTAATTTTAACTCTTAGATAAATGTAACCGGAACACAAAAATATTATGTGTGAAGTTCCGTATTAGCGATAAACCGAACTTTAGGGACAGCAATGAAAAAGCCAGTCTTCTAAAATAGTAATTTTCTCAAATTATTGTGAGAATAATTGAGAGAACACTTCTCACTTGAGAGACTGTCCTCTCTTGTAAAGAGAACAAATTGTTTAAAGAACTTGACAGAAAATGTCAGTGTTATCATAACAGAAATGGCAGTAAACAATCTTTATTACATTGTTAAACCGCAAAGGTCTCTATCTCCTTTAAATGACTAAGACGATGAAGCTTTTACTATCAATTTAAATCAACATCTCTATGCAGGAGAGAGGAACACTATTGCTTTACACACAGACTATGGTTTCACACAACAGGTAATGATCCTCTCCTCTTGCTACCGATCACTTGTTTTTCTCACGCTTACAAATATAATGTAAAATACACCCTTCAAAGATGTTCAAAGAAGTATTTTCTTACTTCATTTCCATTCTGCTCATTAGTTGGGGATGGATGAAAGCAGTTCAAGAAAAGGAGCAAGAAAGAGTGATGGGGAAGAGAGAAAGTGAGGGACAGTGGCATAGAGAGGGAAGGAAAGAAAGAGATGGAAAGAAAGAGCAGGCAGGGCAGGCAGGGAGGGAGCAGAGGAAGGAGGGAAAGAGATCTTCATATGATGGAAGAAAATGGACAGAAACAATTATGGAAAATTTGCAGAACTACAGGAGTCTGACACTAAAAGATATTCCAGCATTTGTGGACCCAAATTTGACTGACACTCCCACAGGTTCAACTTGTTCTAGAACTAGTAAACAGCAGTCAATAGTAAATTTTATCATTTACTTAGAATATGAAGCAATGCCCATATACCAAAAAGAAATTTTCCTTCCAAAACCCTTCAGATTTAGAAAGAGCAGTTTTCTGATCAGCAGAACCACTGAAAACTCCTTTCCTATGAGTATGTTTTGAGGTTGAGTTTCTGCATTGATTTGCTGGCATCTAATATAGCACAATTCACATTGCAGCTTCTGTCATGAGAGTCTGCATACATGGAATTTTCAGTAGACAGCTGCCTATCTTTCATAAAACATCAAAGAAAATAATATCCTTCTGTTTTCTTATATGTCAATTTAGCAGAAATTAGACAACAGGCTTCAATATTGTTGGATGTGTGGAACAGTCAGAGACAGTACAATTGCACAAGTATTGCTTCCTCAGGAAACCCAGCTAAATGCATGTGACACACAAGAGCTGCCTCTCTAAAACAGTGGTCCAAGCAAGAAGAGATAACCACAGAATCTCTCAACTCAGTCACTAATTGCAATCTTATCAATTCAATTATAGTGCACACTTGGACAAAAATACAAAACAGTAATGGAATTATTAACATATAAAAACATACAAATGAACAGAAAAAGAACAGATCTTCAGCAAGGACTTTCAACAAGCACACAGCAAAGAGAAAAATGAGGAGAACAGAAGTCAAGCCACACATTGTTGAACAAGCTGAATAACAATGTCCATGAAAGCTAATACCATGCTTCTTTCAGCAGAAAGGCACTTTTAAAAAGTGAAAATTACGGTGGAGGAAGTAAAGATGTCTTTCCAAATCTCTGAAAATGCAGTTTGATTTCTAACAGAGAACAAGACACAGTATGTAGGTATAAGCTTTCACAGATGAATAGGTACTTGTTTTGCAACTTGTTCCTTATTACAACTAGGGTTGTAACAGGAATGGTAGCGTGTAACAATTACGGAAAAAGGAGTATGAAAATGACTATGGACATCTTTACTTCTCATTTAGAAAACCTGGCAAGAGACCGTTCTTTCAGATCATCCTCACAGAGAAGGATTCTTTATTTCAGAGAGGAGCCCATTCACTTTTGGTTAACTGCATCACTTTTAAGTTATACAAATGGAAAGTGATATTATGTGGCCAAATAACTAACATTTTGCATAATAAAAGCTCTCAGTTATACAACAGACAATATGAAGAGATGTTAAGATGGATGTATATAAAAGAATCCCACAATACTTCAGTGCGATATGCTGGTTTGAAGGAGCACTGTGAAAGCCTTCCAAAGAAAACTTTTCCTGAAAATTAGTTATTTAACTACTAGTAATAGGACACTTGCAAGATATCTAGCATACATTATGTGGTAAGAATTTCTCCTTGGTAATTGCATAGATTTTCTCATGAAGGGTTTAAAATACATTTAGGACCATGGGTAAGTCAGACAAAGGTTTTCCACTTGTGTTATTTCACATATTACCTTTCAATAGCAATCAAAAAATAATTGAAATAAAAGAATCATCTTAAATAGAATACAGATTCATGGCAGAAGCCAGAAGTTGCATTCTTCAGGATGTGGGAAAAATTTCTGAAATAAATACTTTTGGTTTTTAATCTACTTTACCAGTTATAGTCGCAGCTTCAGCAGACAATGGTTGCTGATTGAGACTACTTGTTTCTGAATCTATGTGGAGTGTAGTTAGACTGGCCACTTCTTGTTCCTCAGCACTCTGTTGCTGTCCCGAAATTGCATCAATGTCAGTAGAAGCTGGTGTCCCTGCCTCAGTGCCAAAGCTGAAATCTGTATGAGGAAAGCATTGTATTAACTCACAACATAAAAATACCACTAATATGAAAAAAACTCAAAGGCCCTGGACTCCCAAAATCTTCCACAGAAATCTTGTATGTGCATCTTCGATGCTACTAACACACTGTTGCAAAATTTAAATAAAATGTAACAGCAGAAACTAATTGACTTTTATGAATAATCTCTTTCCTGTCATAAACCCATGACTTTATGTCTGCAGAAGACATTCCTGTTGCATGTCTGCTTTCTGCTTAGTTGCTGTAAGTGCACCTACATGTGAATAAAGCAAAAATAATGGAATCATAAATTAAGGAATTAATTTGTAAAATTCACAAGCTGGAAGAAATATTCAAGTTTGTTGTAAAAGCACTAACTGCAAACTAAAAATATTACGGCAAATGATACTCTAACAAATTTTATTTTCAACACTAAAGAAAAAAGTGTCAGGCTGACACGTAGGTTTAAATACCATGACTTATTTGCATAATAGAGATATATATAAAAATTGTAATTTCATCAATAAATTCTACTATATAAAAATTATTTTTTTATCTTACATAATACATGAAGTCAATAATTCCCCCTTCTGTTAAACAACGGTGGGAATTTATAAATAAAATGGATGAAAAGCATTACGTTATTAAACAAAGCACACTAATTTTAACAAAGCATACTAATTTTACCATGATATTGCATTTAGTATCTTGATTAACATATAGCTACACAGACCAGAAGCCCTTCTTTATGTTTTACCTAGATGTCTTCAAAAGAATTAAAATAAATTCCAAAATAAGTAACCTTTAATTTTTATATTTTGTACAAAACAGATGGATACATTCCTCCAGCAAGCAGACAATATTGCTTTCTAACTTCTGTTCAATGTTGTTCTGCTTTTTACACAGTAGTATTCCAGTGCTTTTTAACATACTAAAAAACCAATAGCCTCTAGTAAGAACTTTTCTTACTCCATTAACTTGCTAATGATTTCAATGGGAAATCAAAATAATCTCTCTCAAAATAATCTTCTCTCTACAGAAAACTGCTGGCATCCAACTTTATCAGGGGGAAAAAATTAAAAAAACAAACAAAACCAGGGAAATTCAAAATAAATCAATCAAAACTTTTTAATATTTTTGTAAAAATATACTTGCTTTCAAATTTGCGGCTTTCATACTGGAAGGCGCTGAAGGAGTCCGAGTGGCTGTCTGAGCTGATGAGGTCACTGCTGCCCGCACTGGCAGGTGATGTCCACTCGGAAGGCACGCCTGGGTCATCTACAGGACGCATTTGGTTCTGCTTGTTCAATATATCAGGAAGGTCTTTAGGAACTTCCAGGCTGCCAGGACTGCTTCCTCTTCTTGTCACATTCTAAACATTGAAGATACATAAATTATCTCACAATCTCAGCTGCCTTGGTTACGTAAAATGGAAAAAGCAATCCCACACTTGCTGAAGTCAGAATGTAACAAACAGTTCTTAAGTACCTAAACCAGAAATTGTCATCATACTAAATACCAAGACTTTCCAAACCCCCAGACAGGAAAGAGCAACTGAAGAACTCATGCAGTCACAGAATTTCATTAATACAAATTTTATTCACACAACGAAATTTTGGACACATATCGTAAAAGGCTAGGATTCAGACTAGCACAGGCCACATGGTAGGTAAGATGTGAAGAGAGAAAAATAGTTAAAAAGTATATTACATCTAAATTACTAAAGAAAACTTGTTAACCTTGGTTTCAGACACAATCAGAAAAAGATACCAAGCAATTTTGTCTTTTCTGGCCTATAGGCCACGATGCTATAAGCAAAAATTTAATTTAGGAAATGAGCAAATTAATTTACTAATTCACGCATTAATCTTCTTATGATTAAACCACAACTTTGGTACTGGTTTGGAACACCAAAGACCACATATAACAGATGTGTGGCATGCAGATTTGCTTATGTACAAGGTGATGGTCTATTTGAAGTCTTTCTTTAACGCATATTTTTCCACAGATAGGGCTGTTTGCTTGAGAGGGAAGAGACAGAAAAGTAGAAAAGCCATTTTATGAAATGGCTTGAAATTTTTATGCATTATGAGACTAAAGATGCCTTCCTTCTACACTAGGCCCAGTCAGTCCTGCATTCTTTTACCTACTCTACTACTAATTACAGATTAACTCAGACTGACAAGCTTTTCATGATATGGTTTTAACATTCAATAGATATAGCAACCTAAAACTAATCTTAATAAGTTGGTACTGTTTTAAGAACGCATATCTATTGTGTGCTAATTACAAAAATGAGTGGCAGTGTCAGACTATTTACTCAAACTTATCTCAGCTCTTTTCTGCTACCTAAGGATTCTCAAAGAGTAATCCCACCCTTGCTCTCTTCTTCGGGAGCCAGCTGTGATGATTTCTGTTTTATTAATTTGCAGACTAAGTTAACCTTTTTCATAGACTAGAAGTTAGCGTTTTGTCACAAGACAAATCTTAACTCCAGACTAACAAGAACACTTTGTGCCAATAATCAAGTTTCATAAACATGCGTTCAATACAAAAGAGGAAAAAAGCATACATATGAACAAACTCTATAGGTCCTCTCTTGCCATTTATAAAAGATGATGATAAAGAAACAATTTTTTTAATCACTTTGAAGAATCTTCTTCTGACCCTTATCAACAACTCCTTACTGACAACTTTCTACAGGAACATGTCTAACAGGAGCATGTCTTAAATCGACCTTAGAAACTTCTAAGCAGATAAAAGAACTAAACAATTTTGAAACACTATCTTTAAATTGTTACCCATTCTGTTCTTAATTTGCAATTTTTTTTAGTATTTTCCCTCTTGTTGCTACTTAATAAGCACTTATCTCTTCAAATCAGCTGTCTCCTTCTGTAAGCATTCAACAGTAATCAGAAATTCTTGACTTAAAATTGATTAAAATTTCTTATTAGGAATGCCATTCCAAACAACATGACACTTCTGGAAAAGTGCAGGAAGAAAGCATATGAAAAGTTGGTTCAATAAGCAGAGCACTATTTACAAGAAATTATTCAAGACTTGGAAATGAAATAAAAAAATAAAACGAAAATATATATTTGAGTAGTTTTTTAGTCTGTTGCATTGACTATACCCATAGAGAACAATACTGTACTACAGCATGGTACTTAACTACATACCATGTCGAGGACTGCAAATTTACATGTCAGCCAGTATTCTGAAAGTGTTCATGTACAGAGATCTTTACAGGTGCAATTAAGGCTATTTAATTCAATGAGACTACTTATCTGACAGTAACTTCTGCATTGCTTCCATGATGAAGATTTAATAGATATGAACACACAAATGGTATACAATGGCATGAATCTAAACCAAAGGCAAGGAATAATTAAACAATATTCTTAATTCTGATTCATAGAAGCCAGAGAAATACATTTTAGTGAACTGATTTATCATGTCATTGACATGTCATTTATCATGTCATTGACAAGTTCACACATATATGGAGACTTAAGTATTGAAATGTAGCAAGTTTAAAGGCTTACCAGTGCATTACCACTGCGGAGTCTCTCAGCTATAAATTCATCCATGAGGTCAGGAACATTTGTATTGCTACTGCCAATATCACTATCAATAGGGTGCAGCTTTTGACTCATGTCCTCTCTATTAGCTAAAAGCAAATGAACAACCATTTATAGTAAAGAACACATCAAAACATTTTCAAAACAGCATGTAACACATGAAAAAACCTGCTACTTAACACAAATGAAAAAATCAAAATTGCCAAACATGCATTTTAAGAATGTCCCTCTTTTAAAGCAGATTCTACTTTCAGAATTAGTACGGCTTCTTCTTCCCACTAAGCAGGGGTTAGTCAATTTCCAATTCCACCTTTAAGAGCAGGAAGCTTATAGGTAAGCACTACTCAAAGTTGTTAATGCTTGCTTTAAGGATAAAGCATATGTTCTTCCTCCATATCACAAGTAGGTAACAAATTCTAAAAAAAATTATGTGATTCTTACAGGCTCCTTCTTCATTGCATTCCTAATGAAAAGCAATGTAGTGGAAAAAGTAAACGACGTTGTAATATATACTAATGACAAATGGCAATGTGGCACTGTATACAGTTAGTATAAATAGTGCAAAGAAAATGTTACATAATAAAATTACATGCTAGTACATGGAATGAAAGTTCTAACTCTGGATGATCAATGGTTTTGAACAATTAATGAAGTTCACTCATTTGTTAGTGTGGTATTTCTGATACAACTATACTGTTCATATTTAGCTGTGGCTGTTACACCTGACTTCATGACATTTGCCTTTAAAGTCTTCAAGTTATTCCATTAATGTTCTCTTAATACAATTTTTTCCTCAGTGTCATTTCTCATGAGACCACAGTGTAGTTTATTCTAACAATGAGGCTCTGCAAAATGTTGGATTTTAGATAACAGGTACTTCTAAAATTGGTGCTTCCTTGATTATCTCGTTTTCAGAAGTCTAGATTCTGAAGAGCAGCAAATCGTTTTCGTGAGACCCGTGACAGTAGTGCTCTCGGGTGCTGTGCTTACAGAGACTGCCCTCAAGTGGCATTAACATCTCGATGCAGGATGCATTGTGGAATCCTCTGTTATTCATGCCAGCATAATAACAGGGAAAAAAGAAAACCTGCATTACTGCTGAAAGTTAATTTATTGTTCATTTAAGGTTATGTGAACTAAGACAATGTATATTAGAGTCACAGCCTTCTTTCTTGATCAGTCCACAGAGGTCTCATACTTAGCAGGAAAAAGACTATCGCAAGACCTTCATGAACATCCATGACTCCAAGAGAAAAAGAAAGCAATGAAAGATGTTGCCAAGACGTAATTGCAGCCATTTTGATGAATGAATATAGGAAGGCCTATGACATGTTTTGAAAAATACTCAAACAAAACCTTATGATTAGACTCAGAGAACTGTTGTAACGAAATCATTCCAGTAATAGCAGATTGCTATTGTTTCGGACTATTTTTAAAAAACTATCTAAAATGACCTCCAAAGATAAATTTGAGGGGCTTTTTTTTTTTTTTTTTGGGGGGGGAAAAGGAGGAAGAGGGTGAGGAGGAAGAAGAAAACACACTAAATGAACCAGAAATACAATTAGTTCAACCTAGCTGGTTGGGAGCCAGGTTCTTCCGACAAACAAACTACACTCAGAGTGGAATAACACATTCTGATAAAATAGGCAATGCCAATCATCCAGTAGGCTGAATTTCAAGGCTTTGCATGGTAGCTGAAAATTCAGAAGTCTCAAGGCTTAATCCTTTATTAGGTCATTTACTGTCTCTTCCTCTTCCCTAACCTGATGATCTTCAGCAGCAAAGAGGTTCAACTAAATATCTTGAAAAGAAAAATTAGTAATTTAAAGTATGTAAATGTAACTTATGCTGGGAGAAAAAATCAGCTGGCTATAGGCGCATGCATAACCAAACAGGGAAAGCAGTGATCATCCCAAAGCCTTTTGATTGCTTATCAGAGCTTGCTTCAGTTGCATTAAGCCAAACTGGTGCTGCCTTTCTCCTTTTGCACTCTGCACACTGTTAGTGCTCACCTGCAGCTTTCCTTCCAAAATAGCCCATTACATGACTGTACAGATCCCTCAGTGGAGCCTCTGCTGGCATTCTGTTCTGCCTCTGTGGGGAAACATTTGCCTTCGGCTTCGAAAGAGCATGTACAACAGTTTTATAAACACCACCCAGGGAGCCCTGCTGTTGTGCTGACTCCTGACCTGATGCTCTAAAGGCGTTACGATATTGGAATTGGCTAACTGCAATACCTTCTTTCTGCAACACAGCTGCTTGAGTTTCTGTAGATTCCTTAATTTGCTTGCTGCCAGCCGAAGCAGCATTGATTGCATCTAGGTGTCTATATATTCCAGGTCTAACCAGCTCTGTGGCAGCTGACGAGCTAGTGCTTGCACTGGTACTGCTGTTGCTGTTGCTGCTACCACTACTGCTACTACTGAAGCCACCGAGTTTACGAAGTCTTGCTTTCCAAGCGGCCTCTTTGTTCTCAAGAGGATTGTAAAACTGAACCGATTCTGTAGATGGCCTAAAAGTAACATGAACGCTGTTTCTTTTTTTAGTTGTTATTTTCATGATTTTGGCCCTATGAGTTACGGTTTCAGATATACTTCTTTTAGTTGGTGCCAGTTTGCTTGTGCCTGTGATGTGAGGCATTTGAGGATCAACTTGTGCTTTAGGAAGAATTTTCTTTCCATGGACAATACGCGAGTTGGTAATTTTTTCATTAAACTGGGAACTTCTATGCTTTTCAGCTACCGCTGCTTCCACAACTAAATCTACATCAGCTTCAGTGGCTGCTTGCCTGTACAGATATCTCTTCCCTTCTTTGCTGCTAGGACTACTTGACCCATGTTCAAACATGCTTTCATATTGTTTATCAATATCTAACTGTCTGACTTTATTGAGTGCTTGATTTCTTGTAAAGAAGTCTACTTGAGTAGGTGCAATATTACTTATAAAGCCACTTGGGTTTTGTTCTAGGTGCAGCTCTGTGTTATCAGCTCTTTCTGTAACAGTGATGCTAGTTGTGCATTGACCAGTCTGATCTCTATTTTCTAATCCATCCAGTGGTAATCTATCGTTCCTACTTACTGATGTATCAACTTCATGAGTAGAAGCCTCACATTTATCTATCTCAAAGTTACCGCAAAGTTCTTCTTTTTCTTTAATAAGATATTCTCTCAGAGAGGAAAGGAGATCATCTTCACCTTCAAGGTCAACATATTGGCTTTGTTCAAAGGCAGTGTTTGCAAATTCTACCGGCCCTATTAAATGACAAAGATGGTCATAAATACTATCCCCAACTTCCAAGGAGGACTCTCTGCTATTTGTATCAGTGATATGGCTTTCAGTGGATCTATGCATTGAAGAGGTCTCAGTGGAACTCTGTAAGCCTGGAGCATGATGGGATGAACTGTCAATGACAGGAACTGCACCTTTGGCTCGTTCAACTGCGAATGGTTCCAGGATGTCAGAGGTGCTGCTGCTTCGTGGCAGTGGCTGTTCCTCATTTAATGCACCAAAAACTTCACTTGGAGCATCCTCACTCTGAGAAAAATGTCTGACTCGAGGTGGACGTGGAAGAATTTGAGCATCGTCAATGTCTGTAGGAAAAAAGTATATGTAACATGCACAAAAATTTACATATAGAAACAATATATATTTACCACTACATCCTAATTATGTGACTTTAAAAGACAGGAAAGTCCAGAGCCTTGTTTTCTTAGGTACAACAAAAATACTTTTTCCAATACTAGAGTGTTAAAAACACACGCGTATAATATCCAGTACAGAATGTAATATAAATGAGTTAGACCATCAGAACACAGTTTTAAATGTTAACATGCATGAGAACAAACAGTGAGGTCATGGAACGTTTGGAAATACAGTTAAAGCTAGAGCTGTGCCAATAAGTTCAATTATTCAACCAATATTATTCCAGCTAGCTTGTTCAGGAAATGGTTACTGGAATACAAATTAGTTTAACAGTAGTACTCCTTTTGTGGAATTTACATCTTCAGAAAAATGGGGAACTCCAGAGAGAAAAAGAATGGTTTTTGAAAATTTAGGGTTGTCTATCGTAGTGGTAAACCAATAATTAAAAAATATATATGACAAGGAAGAGCTGGCCCTAAAAACAGAAGAGATGACTATACGTAATGGACAATTTAAAGATATACCCTTTGCCCTAGAAGGATGTTTTGTCTCTCCTCTTCAAAATATGAAACTAAATACTTAATGAAGGCTTACCTCCCCCTCTTCTTACAGTTTTACTCAGGCAAATGTAACAGTTATGAGAATTACAGAATTAAGGACTCTGATACCAAAAAATATTCTACAGCCTCACAACAGTTAACATTAGAGTAAACCCACTTTTGTGTATGACAAGACCAGAACATTTGTTATGACCATTTAAATCAGTGATTCCTTGTCTCTACTGAGACTCTCAACATGTTAGTGTCAGTACAAATCATAGTTAACTGTAATGAAAGCTGCAGTTACAACATGGGTCACCTAGGAATTGTACAGAAGTATCTTCAGCTCATTTCACATCATCCACAAAAATAAAGAACCCTCACGCACCTCTTCAGATTTCCCGATATGTTATAGAAGTACTACATACTATCAAATCACCAGTGAAGGCAAGACTAAATATCCCTTACAGACAACTAACTGCAAGAATTTGTGCTATCCCTTGCAGTCTTTTTATGAGATAAGCACTTAAACAGCAAGGTAAAACCAGTTTACTCAATTTTTTGTTGTTTTTTTTCGCTAGAATCCTTTATTGCCCAGATTAATTTTTTACTACCTATACTTAAAATGCTTCAAAGTCAGGAATAACAGTAAATAGCTTAAATAACACCAGAAAGAGTTATTTGCCACAATAAACAGACCTACCTTGTTGTTCTTTCTAGAGGGTTTAACTTCTGGACTGCAATGGTGAATTTACTTATTATCAGGACAAAATTTAAGCCACTTTCCCTCCCCTAACTTTGATGTGTTACATCTAAAATAAAATAACTATGCTTATAATTATATTTTAAAATATTTCTATTATTACTAAATATTATGTATAAATATTACTAAATATTTCAAATTATTACTTCATAGGTCTCTCTATATACTTCAGTAATATTGTTTATTACTAATCTGAAGTCTCCTTAAAAACCTGTTTTGAAGTGCTCACACTTTTCTGAGAATGTTTGAGCTGGAGCTGCATTTTCTCATATTCTCCTTCTGAATAAAGTATATAAACTGGAGAAATGAGATATGTCTGTACTTAACTAAACATATGTGTTCTGAGAAGATGAAAAGTGGTATTTCCATGCTCAATTTTTCAAAGCAGATAAAATTTGAAAGTAAAAGTTTGACCTCATACAAAGTTTACTGAACTGTAGAGAAGCTATTAGACAGGAAATTGAGAGATCTATACTGGAAAAAGAGAATAGACATCCAAGCTATCTCAGAAAATAAACACGAACTGAAAAATCATCAAATACAACACAATCTATTATCCCTTTTCTCTTCAGCTTTGATAAGCATCAAATTTCCCATCATTGTTCAACTTATTACTACCTACATGAATTGACACCCTCTGAAAGGAATGGTGTTTTCTCTCTAGTTGGAACTGTTATTTCAAACTCCCTATTGACTCAGGCAGAGATTAACAGAGTTTATGCTAACATAGTTCCAAGCTATTTCTTACACCTGCAAAGAAAGGACCACACGATTCAGTCAAAAGTATGCATGGTGTTACATATGAGATGATAATATATGCAACTACAATACACCGATCTCATCTCGAGCCCTCAGTATTCATCTTTCATACCTACCAGAAACTCAACCTTATCTAAAGCAGCAGCTTAGGAATCGCATTCTATCCATAACTGGACAAAGAACTCACAATGCACACAAAGCAGCTCCACACATTGAAATAAATTCAGCTAGATTTATTTCAATGTTGATCCAGAATTAATTTTAGGCTCATAGATGCATGACAAGCACATACAAGTACACATTTTCAAACAAATATGTGCTTGTGGCAATAAAGATTTCTTTTTTGCAGGACAGGAAGAAACTAAGGAAATGAAAAATATTATTGCAATACCAGCACTGAAAACACAGACCATATTTAAAAACCCAAATGAACTGCTCCTTCACAACCAGGGCTCACCCTTGCACACAGGTATACAAACTGTGACACCATAAACTCCCAAGGAGTTGGTACATTGCAACCATGCGCCAGCAGGCTGACCCTGTGTACCTGACTGACCCTGTGCAACCTTAGGAAACACTGCCCTCGTTCCTCATATGGTACAGTAAGGAAAAGACTGAAATTAGTACATCTGGCCAATCTCATCCAATCACAACTTTCCTTATATCAACCTTGCCTCTCCTTTTGCTGCTAGAAGGCAGAATGAGAAGGTAGCTCTTCAGCATCAAGTGTGAGATAGATATGCTAACACACAACCTCATGGAGAGACGCATTCTGACAAGACAGCAGGAGTGCTAATAAAAGATTCCCATGTAACACTGGGACAGGTTTATATTGCATCATGGAAAGTGAGTTCAGGAAGCGGGGGGAAAAAAACCATTTTGCTTCCCAGCTTTCATTAGTTTGGGTTTTTTTATACGGAAACACACATTTTGTGAGTTTCTGGGATTAAAGAAAACAGCCATACTGACATCACGTTTTCTTTATACTTCATCCTAATGATTACTTACTGATTTGGGAGCAAGGTTGCAAAGGCAGAATATGCATCTCCATTTCATGTTAATACTTCTTTGACTCTTTTAGTCCCAGTGGATAAGGAAAAATCTCCCACCTGCAATTAATTAGTTTTCCCACTGCTTCTAGGAATCTTGCCTACAGCTCACTGACACTTTGTTTCACAAGTGGTTTGCACCTGAAAATCCCCAACAGTTCCAGAATGAATGGTCATTTCACTAGTTATCTTGTAAATATTATCTTGTAAACTGGATTTCCTATGATTCTGACAGGATAAAGGAAAGTTCTCTTTAGAAATATTGCCGATTCGCAACAAATACGTTATACCAAATCACTATACTAAGTAAACACCTTAAAGTTTAAATCACTTCCACTTTCTGGATACTATTTGGAAAGTTGCAAATATTCTGCATGTGGAAATACAGCATAACAGAAACTACATGAAGGAATTACAATCTTAGGAAAAGCATCCTCTATTATGCTAGGTGACTGGATGTCAATATCGAACTTTTGTAATTTATCTTATCAACCTACTGAATGATCTTCAAGCAGAAACATTATGTCTCAATAAATAACAAATTATAGTCAGGTTTTCTGCCTTACTCTTGAAAATTAATAAACAGTATATAAGGTAAAGGTTTGGTCATAAATGCTTTCTGTTAGACTACCTGTCCAGATGCACCAGAGTTCAGTGGGTCCACCTTTCAATGACAAGTTTCACAGCTAAAAAGAAGCTGACTACTACTTCCAAAAACTCAATATTAGGCATCCTATTATTTTGGAATAATTTGAAATGTCCTCTCCTTCAAGTTGTGTTGGATCATAAAGTCATTTTGGATAACAGGGATTTTCATATAATCATATAATAAGATGAAGGGCTGTCACAGCTAGCTAAATATCATTCATTACCTAGATAACACTTATGACAGAAACAATTTGATTACTTCACAAATTGCATGCTGTACTTCTGGAAACAGAAGGCTTTCAGAAAATAATATATTTAATGGAAGAAGAAAAGGCAAGGAAAATGATAAAACTTCATGGTTAAAAAAAAAAGAAAGAGAGCACAATTAAGAATGCAGAAAATTAAAAGAGCAAAGTGCACTCTGATCCAGTGGACAGTGTTTCCCTTACTCTGCTACTTCCCCATCAACACTCAACAATCAACAATGAAAAGCTTGCCTTTCTTCACTAGAGCTTTTTAGTTTTCTGGCAATGTTCAAGATTCTTGGGCACATCATGAAGCTGCTGCAACACCCATCTGTTTGAGAAGACACCAAACCCAGGAAGGGCCTATGACTTTTTCTATGTTAGAAGTGCAAAGGTCTGTAACATCATTTTACTTTTATAATTACATTGGTCACACAGTTTTTGTATTGGATGAGTATCAACATAAAGGATAATAGCAAGAAAGCCACCAGGTTTGGGACACATTAGAAGTAATATGCAAGCCAGGACGTTTCAGAAACATGGATGATAAAACTGACTGCAAAAGCACTTTTGCCTTCTTTAAGACAGGATAATTAAGTATCAGCAATTATGTGATGAAATAATAGTTTACTGTGAAAGCTCATAACCCTTTTGTAGGTGTTCTTAAGGTCTTCATTAAGCATTGACTATTTCCAACAATGCTATAGACATGTAAAATCTATTTTCTAATAGGTTGTTCATGTATCATCCCTATAAAAATATCCTTTAAGTTATAATAATTTGTATCTCAGAAGAGATACTCTTTGCACTCATACATTTATTAATTTATTACATGTAATTTGTATTTTATTCAGCTTTGTTTGTAGTGTCAAGAATTGCATTCAAATACTTTGTAATTGTTCATTGTGAAAGTCTGGTCTCTCTAGAGTGGGTTCCTTGAACTTTCCTGATTCTCCATTAATGGTTTCAGACTGAATACTGAGGCACCAAGTTTCTGTTTCACAACAAGAATTTTGTGACACATGACACATGACAAAATACAGTTATGAAGATACAGCCCTTGGTACTTCTTCAGTAACAAAGACAGGCAGGAGAGATGGAAAAGAAAAAAAAACCTTTCATAAAAACATTACTGCCATTAAGTCCTTATATTTGTATGCCATTTGGCTATATATAGTCCTCCCACTGTGCTTTCCTTTTTTTTCCCCACTCATTGATACAAAGGCATAACATGACTGTCAGCCTTAACACATTACTAATTTATACGTATGTAATATCTCGAAAAAATACATTATCTGTAAACATGCATTTTTAAAATCTGTGCTAACTAATTGTTGAACCTATTTGTTCAGAGAAAAGTATCCAAAGAAAACTACTGTCAAACTTGTAGCCAACCACCCTACTGAACCAAACAATGTTGAGGAAAACCACAATCCTAAAAAATGGCTCATTGGGAAAATAACACCAAAACATCATACTTGAGAATTCCAAACTACAGATTTTTTAAATGTTTTTATATATTAATGAAAAATAGTCATTCTCTGAATCATATTATATGATACCATATTGTTTTTTCATGGGAGCTAAGTGTATCATCATGGTTGTTCACACAACATCTATGACACTGCATTCAAAAATTCACACGAAAAGATGTAAATGGCAAATTAAAGTAAAATTAAGTTCTTCCTTTCCCTCCCTCACTCATCAAAACTAAAAATTTTATATTAGTTGTACTCTCTGGTAGACAGATGCTATATTGCTGCTTACCAATAAACTGGAAAAGTGAAGAGATTTCTCTAATTTTCTCTTTTATGATATAAACATTGGCACAGCACTAACTTCTAACAGTTCCAGAATGAATTGTAAAATAGCATGGTATCTTACAAAATTCAAAATACTAATTCTTAATCTCTTCCCCTCTCCCACCATCCCCAAAGTATTTTTACTTTGAAAAATTTAATGGTTTAGCAGAATTTGAAAGCAGAAGATTTAAAAAAGTGATAAAGGGGGTGCAGAAATTAGCAGAGGTGGCACTACCTGAAAGCTCATCAGAAAGGGGAGTGAGAACAATATCAGGCAAGAAGGGTTTGGAAGTATGGATCAGAACAGGAGCACTTTTAGCACTGCGTATATAGGCCGATGGCAGAGCACATTCACCAATGGATCGGCTTCTCATGGCTTTAAAAAGGAAAAGAAAGAAGTGGGGAAGGAAAAAAGAAGAGTGACTATAATGAAAGGCTTGTGTCACAGAAAAAGCAGCAACAGAGAAAACAAAGATAAAAAGGAAGAAAATTCAAAAATTAAAACATTTCAGCACGGCAGATATTGGCAGAGCTGTAAGAAAGAAAAAATCAGTGGACACATAACACATTCTGAGTTTTCAACTTTTATGTAAAGCAGCAACAATGCTTTTATTATGACGATTACAGAGATTTTGCATTCAAAATCAAGAAACTAATTAACACATTTTCCCACTGCATCAGGGGTTGAAAAATCAAAGTTAAAGTTACTCTGCAAGCACTCAGAATTTGATTTTTTTTAACAGAAAAAGTAACTTGTACTACATTTGCATTTTTCTAGTTTCCTTTGATTGAATTCTGAAAATGCATCTTGGTATTATACTTATACCCATACTCTTGAATTCATGTTCTCCACAAAAGATTCAAAATCACAAGGAGAAAAGAATCAGTTCTGTGTGGAGAAATTTGCAATAAAACTTGTTATAGTTCCACATTAAAAACGAAGTGAGTGAAGTTCAATGGTTTGACAACAAAAAACATTTAATTGTTTTATCCATGGGGTCCAGCTTTTAATCAGCACTCGATAAATACTGCTAAACTAATGCTAATTCACCTTTTCATATCTGGCATCCTGCCAACAGTCCTACAAAACAGGAAACTTACATAAGAATTGCGGTATCACAATCAAGGTTTCATCTGCAGCTTTTCTAATATATTTAAATGAATCTTTGACATTTGTTTTTCTTTGTCAGAGTAAGACATAGCCGGAACTGATATTGCATTCAATCTCAAAGTATATTGGGAGTCCTTCAAAAAGTAATATCCATTGTTTCAAGCAGCTTCCTTTCAAGCTGTTGTAGATTTGCTAACTTGATTTAAAATTATTGCTGATAAAACTCTTTAAGGAAACTTCAGT
Organism: Ptilonorhynchus violaceus; assembly: GCA_013397565.1. NCBI lineage: Eukaryota > Metazoa > Chordata > Aves > Passeriformes > Ptilonorhynchidae > Ptilonorhynchus > Ptilonorhynchus violaceus. The sequence continues at coordinate 91,153 of VZRJ01005451.1, forward strand.
ACCTCTTACATAAATATTGTCAGTGCAATACTTAATCAGCCTTTGAACTTTTCTCTCTCTATATATATTTCCAAAACAATGTAGAATATAGACTTAGAATCTTAGTGCTCCTGATCTGCATGGGAATCAAATGCACATGAATGGAGTGCAGTGAAAGTTGAGCACATGACACTTCTAAACCAAGTTAAAGAATTGTTGCTAATAACAACATGCAGATGACCTGGGTAGGTCACATAGAGCAGAAAATACTTTTGACGAATGCAGCACAACTTAAGTGGAGTCTTAAATTCAGTTGGAAAAAACAATTCAGAAAGATAGACCTTTTAAGACTGAAGCCATACTCTATTAAACTTCGTAAGATAGAAACCATTTTTTTTGAAAAAGTCAATTATGTGTAAAGCTTTAGTATCAGTTTGTTTAAGACACACAGTAATAAAATTCAGGATATGGTTATAGTTAGACACATTACATTCATCACTGTGAATCTTAAAATGAATGTAGGCAAGAGAAAAAAAATTAGCTACATAGTAAATATTAGGGGTCTTTTCCAGCCTAAATGGTTCTAAATAAATCAAGCTTTTGATATTGGATAATGTGTTGATCACAAATCTTAACGTAAAGTGTTCCTTTTAATTTGACTGGATCTTTCCCACCATATTACCTTCAATTAAATAGTTAAGTGGAGGCACACTTAATATCAGAACAGGGACTAGATATTTGATAGTTTATAACCTTCCTCTATTGTCTATACAAAAGCAGAACAATAGTTAAGCAAATTCTTTCTGATACGATATTTTTATAGGACTAGAACCTGCTGCCTAAGCCAAAACTTCTGTATCTAACCTTATGGAAGATTTTTCAACCCATATGCATACTGATTTTTCAACCCATATGTTTAAAGGCCCTTTCCAAAAATTACTTTACATAAGTTCAGGCTAAAAATGTACACATTGCATATCCAAAAAGCTGTGATTTTTATTTGAGTAACAAGCACACACACATATTTGGTGCAGGAATAAATGTGTGCTGGCATGATGATGGTTCAAAAAATAGAGGTGCACAGATGTACACAAAAATGTGTACAACATAAAACAGATGAAAAAGAAACCCCAGCTTTTTATTACCATGGAATATTCAACATGCACAACTCTCTACTCAGATATTAAGAATATATATTACTCACAATCAGAATCACTACATATCAGACATCATGCAACATATTTAAGGTCTGACTCAATTCCAGACTTAGCTTGCAGACCTAATGATAAACCGACGGAGAAGATCTGACCAGCAAAATGCTCCATAGAAGATTTTACTTATTGTGACTATTTTTTTATTATTTGACCCTGTATTAATGGCACAGATTAAGCTCTCTTTGCAGACCTGAGAGGCAATAACAAACTGTCTTCAGGCAGTTAAGAGATACGTAACATTTCCTTGTTAACATTTACAACAACTGAAGAGTTTGGGATTCTGGCTCTGGCAACTCTTTTCGGGCTTATCATCTTTTATAATCATCCTAGCAATGCTGGGACACTTGTCCACAGATGGTATTTTACAACATGAATAGAGCTGAAATTTTAACTGGTTGCAGTAATGCAAACTTGGCTTATTAATATCAAATATGTAAGATAATTGGAGGAAAGGAACAAAACCATGGAAGCTAAACTGCAGTGAAACTAAAATCAGATTACTTTGCTGCTAACAAGGTCAATATATAGCTTGATTAGGATAAATTCCAGTCATTTTAAGGCTAACATGATATAAATAGCCATCTTTCAAATTGCAGCAAAACAAAATCATTAATAAATTGACTAAACAACATAACCTTCAGACAGAATATCTGAAATAGTAACAATTTGTAAAGGAGAAATTTTAACATGAGCTTTATCTTGTTAAGACAATTACGATTTAAAACAAAACCACAACTGTTAATCACAGACTATCTACAGAGAAGCAGAAATTACAGTATCTGTGAATACATGATGAAAACTAGGTGCTGTCAGCATGAGATACAAGAAAAGCTGTGTAGCACTTAAATTTGCAAAAAAGACAGGAAATTTTGGAGTAGGGATTTCATTTTCTCTCATTTCTGTATGCCTTACAGGACAATAAATTCTCCCACATCAACAAGGGCCTTAGGAGAGAACAAATTTTTAAAATGTGGAATTCTGAAGAATATTCAAATAAAAACATCACCTAAATAACCTCTGTGACTTAAAAAAATTAATTTCAGATATTTTTGGAAAAAGAAGGAAAATGTTAATTTCTGAAAAGCTAGCACAATTATATATTCAACTGCCAATATGCATCCCCAGTTTCTGAAACTGTCAGAATGTACCTACTTCCAAGAAGTATCAGTGAAGCAATAACACACAATGAAGCCACTACTACTACAGAGATAGTAAAAAAGAGATATTCCTTAAAAGGTTCTTCTTTTAAATACAAAATTAGAATCAGCTTAATTTTCCTTCACATAAGCAACAGCACTGAGATCATCAAGATGAGACACAGACTAAAGATATTTGTAGTCCAGTTCCTGTTAACAGTCTAAGAAAATCATATGAACATAAATGAGTCTTCTTTTGAGGAGTTCACCTAAAGCGTTGTTCAGTGTAACTCATTTATAACACAGCAAAGAGCATCTGCAAGTAATAAAATCCAGAAATAGATGACTTCAGAAATGGAGAACTGCACACATCTGTGCCAAACTTTCATTATTGCAATATTCAGTGTATATTCAGCACATTTTATAAACTATGCAGACTTACACATATTTTTCACACTTCCCTTTGCAGTTTGAAAACACTCAACCCATCTTGTGCAGTTTATGAAAACACACACTTAAGAAACCTTCTCTTACCCACCTATCCGCACCATTGCTCAAACCATTCCAGCTTTTTTGTCCTTCATATACACACAACAGTATTATTTTCCAATCCAGCATAAGCATGTGATCAAACTCATTAAGAATTAATATATCAACTGCATTACTTTCATTTGCAGTAACTGTAATTGTAGTAACCACAAGCTATTCAGCTAGCCTCAAAGCATATAAGGCTGCACAGTTTACACATTTCACTAATGTGTAAATCATTATAGCTAGCATACTTTTGTGGAAAGAAGCTATCCACATTGCTACAGGAGTCAATTATTAACTCCTTACCCTTTCTCAAATATCACTTTTATCAGCTCTTACAGATACTTACCAACTGTTTTCTGCCGTACTATGCTTCTCGCCTTTTCTGTTCCTGGAGAGCCAGTGGTTGTAGCACTGCGTTGTCTCATTGGTGCTTGTCCAGGCTGATCACGGCTCCAGCCTCTAGAAAAAGATTTATCAACAGAAGACTTCGGGAATTCATGCCCAACTCCTGTAAAAATAAAATTGCAAATCTATTCACTTCTATTCTGGTATCAGCAGATAATAGATGTGCTCTTTCAAACAATTTTAAAGCTGGGTGGAATAAATTAAATTACCAAAGCAAACATGATTTCAAAAGCTCAGCCGGCACTAACACTGAGGGATACTCAAACTTTTTCAGAAGTGTTGGTGCTATTAAACTACTGTAATTTTCTTTTCTGAAAAAAATGGTTTACAAAGGTTGTATCTGATAAAATATGTAACTTTTCCTTTGCTGTTCCTACTAGATAAGACACATGAAGTCATACATCTCAAAACATTAATAGAGAGGGGTTTTCCAAATAATTTTGCAACATTGAGGAACATGAAATAAGGATAAAGTATTTTTATGTCGCTATGGTGCAGCCCGGGGTCTGTAAAAGTGACTTCGAATGGACTGACTTCCCCTCGCAAGATTCTGTCCCTGAAGGCGGATCAAACAAGGAATCTGTGGCATAGCAACATACACCCCTTACATGTCACTCCCATTACGACTTCTCCTCCGTCACAGAGCCTCAGGCCTGTGACAGGCTAGCGTGGTTTGAAATTCCCTCCAGCTATATTGTTATTAGTTAGTTTAAGTTTATTCCTCCCCTGAGACTTCTCTATTGGTTTTGTATCATGTATCATCACTTTCTAATTGGTTAGCTCTGTTATACCTACCCCACTATGTAACTCCTTAAAAACGGCAGAGAGAGCGCGAGAAGTTGTCTCTCCGCTCGGCTCCCCTCCAAGCTGCTACCCTGCCTCCACAGGGCAGAGAATAAAAACTTGGAACTGCAGCCACAGAGATTCCGACTCTTTCTTCTTTTGCCCTCGCTACTGCCTTGTAAACAGCTGAGAACTGCTTGCTGTAAACGGCTTTCAGGCCAGAGAATCTGAGGCAAACCTCAGTTACCTTAAATCGAGTGGTCGCTGTTTCGTGCGGGCTTTGAACCCGCGGCCGCAGGCCAAGCCAGAGCCAGGCACGGCAGCACGGCATTTTTACACAAAATGCAAAAGCACAAAAAAAATGGCATGATGGGCTCAGAGAACAAGGCTCTTTGGAAATTGACAAAAAATGCTACGGTAAGATTAAGATGGAACAAATTCAGATTTGGCATTTATATTGAAGTAAATAAAGCTCGTGTGAGAAGCTATCAAAAAAAACTACATGTAAAAAAAAGAAGTGAAGTAAAGAATATTTGCAGTATATCTCCTTATCCACATTGAACCCACTAATAATCCAAAGGGATACAATTACAATCATTAAAAGGGCACCTTTTTGGAAAAAGTGAGCCCTAGTCCAACAAGTTCAGTATTATTAGCAAACAAACAGGGCCAAAGAAATTTGGTGTAATTTATATGATATCTATTAATTGTACAGCTGGACTTGACTCTGCAACTCACATTTAACAAAGAGGGGCATTCTCTGGAATTCTATTACCAAAGGCTAATGCAAACTTTTCTCATGTGGCTCAGATTATTCAAAATGCTTTTTTAAGCATATATTGAAATAACTATACACATTCTTATCCTGTGTATAAGGAAAAAAAAATCAAACTGTTTTTTTTTTTAACTCTGTTTTTTTAGCAAGAAAAATAAAAAAGCTGTATAATACAGGAAAACAAAAAATGCATGGTCTGGAATGACTTCTCAAGGTCAACTACAGAGAAATGTATTTCTGTCCAGCTGTCACACCACAAAAAAACAAAGCAAAAGTGTGAATAATGATTCTGCTCAAGATGAGCCATAGAAGCATGTGAAACGTTTTTAGCAAAAACCAGGCTACAGCAACATCCTCTTTAAGAGAGATAATCCATACAGATTACTTCTCACTGACAAATCCTAAGATAGTAGTAGGAAGTACCTTCCCTCAGGTTTGACTGCAGAACCACACCAATCAGAACAGAGAGAGAGAAAAAGTAGACTGAAAATGACATGTTTTTACATCTTTATTACTCACCCTAAATGTAATCCTGCCTCTCACTACTAGATAACAATGCACTTTTTAAAGGAGAATATGATCATCATTCATGTTTAACAAAAGTGGAAACAAAGAAGTGATTTCTAATGGTCACATGCAGAAGGTCAGTCTCTGATCTGAGAAACGAATCCAGGTTTTGCAATTTACAATCCAGCCCTCTATCCAGGAAAACAAACTTCCTGTGCCTTACCAATTCCAGAACTGTACCATTATAAGCAGCCACCTTCTCTCCCCATGTTATGTCTTACAGAGTATTTTCTGCATTTTTTAGGAATCAGTTTAAAAATAGATATCACTCATTTGGATTATTAAAACTATACTTTCTCTTAAATAGCCCACAAGGTCATCTCAACAAAATCTGTCTTCACTATGGGCTAGTGACCAATTAGTACCAAACAAAACTATGTTTACCTTACATTTCATCTTCTAACATTTCAGGATCAATATCCAATTGTGCTTGCAATGGCTTAATTTTCACTATATGAGTAGTCTTTCTTATTTTCAAGAAGTTATGATTGGGACTTGACTATTTAATTGCTTTGAGAAAAGGAGAAAGTCATAACCCACTACAGTGTAACAGTTTAAATTCAACACACCTTTAAGAACTACATTCCATATGTGCCTATTTGGAGAAATGAATCTTAATGTGATGATTTTGTGGTAGTTCTAAAAGCAGCTTTACCTTACAGAAACTGGGTTATTTCCTGTGATAGAGATGCCCAATTAGGTATAAAAAAAAGGGTGAGACCAAAATTATCCTGTGCTCAACGCTTCATTACACCAGTTCAAATTCAAATGATGTCTACACAGTGTTGTCTTACCTTTGCCTTTGTGTTTTTTCTGCTTCTGCTCACTTAATTTATCCAATGGCAGGTCACTGAGGTCCAGGCTATACAAGTTTCTAGCTAATACTTTAGTAAGTGTCTCCATTGTCAGTGACCACTCAGTGGCCAGCTCTTCCCAATATGTCAGTGATGACATTACAGACAGCAAGTCATCCCAAAGTTCTCGAGAAATGTACACATTTAGATTTGCTTTGATCCAAGCTACTATAAGAGTCTAAAAGAATAGAGAAAAGTTGGATTGTAAATGTAAGTTGACAACATTCAAATGTTACTACTTAAAAGGAAACTTCTAACTGCCACAGAAATTTCTGTGTAGTCCTGACATTCTTTTCCTCACCATTACACATAGATTTTTAATGAATTATCAAGTGTTTCTGACTTAGATAGAGGAACAACTGGTTTGACTCAATATCTTGTGTACTCTTTTTTGTTCTGCTAAAGAAACTGAAAGTGTCTAAAGTCTCTACAGATCCTAGTTACCGAGAACCTACCACAACAGGACTTTTCAACTATAAACTTTGAAAGCATTTGCTACAGCTTTCTGTAAAGAATTACAGAATTCTCTAGGAAATAAAAAAATCCATTGGGTAGGCACGGATAACAGAAGATTTCATGCTGACTTGAGCTAATTTTGCTATGGGAGCAGGCTAAAACTGCACAAACTGCCAGTTATCCTTGCCAGTTGTTCCAACTCAACTGAAGGACAGCAATTTTTCAAATTTACAGTACCTCACATACCATTGTCACAGTGTCATTAAAATACAGGACAGAAAGTAACAAATGTAACCAGATCTTTGACCCACACCATTCACATTATCTGGGTAACATATCAGTGATGTACAATGACAAACTATCCAACAGTGGTTGCTGTATCTAATCTATTTGTGAAAATTAAGCTGAATTAATTAAAGTGAATTTATGTTTACTTGCCTGGAAAAGAGGTCCTGCAAGTCTTCCAGCTAAAGTGGAGTTTTTTCTCCCTTGATACTGCAAGAAAGTTTGGGGTGGTATTTTCAGCACAGATTCAGTTACCCTGAGCAGCACAAGTAGCATCTGCTCCCTGCAAAACAGTATTAAACTTAGTCACCATTTTGTTATACTTCTGTATATACCAAGGTGTTTTTAAACGTAATAATCAAGCCTGATTTGCTCAAACACATTCCAAACAGGACATAATGATTACAAAGAGCCTAACTTGGTTCTTGCAAAAGGAATTACTCCAATCTTTTTTCACACTTAACAGTGAGGAATCCCTGTTGCCCTCTAACATCTTCTTCCAAGTAATTAAATTGCTATCACCTTCAATGGTGTGGAATTACAGGCAAAGTTTTAACTGTATTTGCAATCTGAGCTTTTTTTTTCTATGAAATACAGATCTTGGCAATGTTACATTATCATTAGCATACTTCATCAATAATTTTGTGTGGCACAATCTTTGCTGTCATGGCCTAGAGTCACTTTACATTGATGAGAAACTGGGAAAGAAAATATCCATCTATCAGAATCTGTTTTCTATTATCTCTCCCAAATTTCCCAGTGGTTAGCTTGACTGGCTCCTCAGAAGAGCAAACAAGCTTCACACGATGTGTAGTGTCAGCTTTACTAACCCAGAGTTCAGGAAATACTACTGACAGATTGAATGCAAGTCAAGTTAAAACGGAGTAAATCACATATTTGAAAGCCCCTTGCTACTTCTTCCTTGCAATGGTGAATGGTGGCAATATACTACCTGATTACATTACTACCTGATTACTATTAAAAGAGTGGGAAATAATAGAAATTCCTTTAAAGAAGGATCCCTTGTACCTGCTACGCACCATAAGCATCAGAAAGGAACAACACAATTACACAGTACAAAGACTTCTGTATACAATTACACATCAAGAACAACACACATCTGATTGTATTAGTTATCCATGCTTATCCAGGGATTTTTTTGTTTATTTTTAAATAAGTCTGTGAAGCTTCATATATTTTCGTATTTTAATGCTTTGACACATGAGTAAAATGCCCTGGAAAAAAATCATCAGTAGCTTCTTAATAGCAGTCTGTATATCCCAGCTCAGTCCCTTTTTCACTGAGGGCTAAGATGTCGCAAATTAACTAGGAGCTTACTGGAGGCTTTAAGAGAGCAGATAACCTCCCCTGTGCTAAGTTGTCTGTGATGTTCAAGTTCATGTATTTACCAATTTAGAGAAACTGGTTCGTATAACAAATACCACCCTACTGTGTTTCCTACCAAGTAAACTTTCACATTTGTCTTGTGAACTACTAATCTACGATAAAAGCATTAGCATTTTACCATGTCTTCTTGTCCATAGTCACTTGGACTACCATGTGGCGATAGATATTAAGAATGCGTTTGCACATATCAGTGTGTTCATCCAGCAGAGCTTTAAATTCATTTGCAGGTTCAAGAAAGAATATATTTGAAGAATTTATTATAAAAACCTGTAAACAGAAAAGAGTGGACACTATAAGCCTGGAGAACTTTGATGTTTTCAGCAATTCAATTGATAGAACCAGGAAGAAAAAATCTATAATAGAAAATCTTTATCATAAAAGGTTGCCTATGCACACAGAAGTATATGTTTAAATATGTTAGCTTGAAGTAGTGATTAAGCAACAATAAGACTCATCTTTTCGCCATTTTTTCTACCTATTTGTGTATTTTTGTTCTTACAGACAGATGGTACAAAAAACTACTCAATATGATTAGTTTAATATGATGGACAAAATGTCCCAGTAAAGAAGTCCACTGCACACAAGTTCCGCCTGTAAGCCAGCAACTGACTAGTACAATATACGCTAAGCTACTTAAAAAGTAGGAAATGGGATATGTTCCCCAAAGTGACTGACTTCAGTGGACAGTGAATTAGGGCCTTCAGAATGAAAATTATGAAAAAACAAAGCAGGCAAGGACATTGTAGGAGTTACAGGAGCAGCTACTGAAGTGTTACTATACTTTTATGTAAGTTTAGAAAGCACTTGAATCTCAGCACTAGATTTTCAATTTTTTTTTGTCTTTCTTAATCTACATGTACAGGAAATCATTGACACTAAAGTCATAATTTCCCTCTATTGAAAGCTTTGGATTTTTAATAAATAAGAACTATTAGTAGGCAGCTTTATAATCACTAGCCTCAACTAATGAACCTAACCTACTTTAAAATGCCTAGAAATGTCTATGCAAGCATTATATGGGAAGAAAACTCAAGACAGAAGTCTTGGATTATTGATTCACAGAGAAAGTCAAATGTGGTTCCAGGCCAGGAAATCTCTCAAATTGAGACATGGTACTGAGTTAGAATGACGTCTTGACTCTGTTTCAGGCTAAAAAAAAAAAGATATTTGGTAGTCAAATGAACCTTTGTCTAAAAAACTTCAACATGAATAATCTTCAAAACATTCTCAGATGTGTAAGCATTGGTAATATATAGCAAACAGATACAGATACTTCATACTTCTTTTCTCAGTAACACTTCATATTCTAAAAAGTTGTTGAAAACAAAGATTATGAAGCTTAAATTATTGTAACATATCTGAACATAAAAGTGATTTCAATTACAAAGTTTATTTATACATATAACAGTGTACAGCACAAAAGAAAACCCTATTCATAAAATCATTCAAGCTGTAGTAAAAATTAGCTTTACTTAGCATGGTGACACACAGTAGAACTGCACACAGTAAAGTGGCAAACGCACATGTCTATTTTATTTTGTTCAGAATCAATCTTCTGTGGGATAAAAGAATATTATGGAGGCTAGAGTCATCTACCCACCTGTATGAATGTATGTGCACACACATATACATAAAATGCATACACTTCATATGACTTTAAGAGCATTCCAAAAAACCTCAAATTATAGCCGTTTGATTTTCTATAGCCTCAACTTCAGTGAAGCATTTTGCTGAACATTTGAAATTAGTGCAATTTCTACCCTGTCAGATTTCTAGAAGCAGTTAAAAAACTTCTGTTAGAGAACAACTGCAACTCTTGCATTCCTTAATGATATCACGGGAGAGTTATGGTGTCTCATCAAATTTTTCAAACACCTACACTGTAAATTCAGAAAAAGATGAGAAAATATCCCCGTACACCTTATTCATTGGACTAGAAAAACTACAGGATTAGATATTTTGGTTTTGGTGACTAATAGTGTAAAAGAAAAAAACCCCTAAACATTCTCACGAACACTTAATTAGAATTATTTGAAGATGTCGCAGTCGCATGAGGATTATGTTTTCTGTAATATGATGCAGAACAGAAAGCATATTCTGATGCAAAATGAAAAGATTTGTTTTTATTGTGTTACCCAACACTGGTCCATACATTCTCCTACTTAAGGTTAATAAAGATATAGTGAACCACTGTTATTATTCGAACATTTATCATCATACTTGGTACACATTAAATAATTTAAAATTCAGAGATGCTTTACAGATGCATGGGATTCCCCGGCAGAAGTATTGCATTAAATTCCATTCTTTATATGGTGATAACAAGAGTTTTAGATAATTTTAGATAGATAACTTAGATTAGATAAGATATCAAGTCTATTTCATACCTGTAATACTGACTGCACTCCAGCTCGTACATTTTGCTCTTCAGTATCAGTTTCAGATGGTTTATGCAAAGTGTCTTCATAACAGCCATTTCTTGCCCAGTTTGAATTTCTAACATGACTGGAGTTCAAACCTTTTTCCTGAAAAATATTTTTTCTTAAAATTCCACAGATTTATAGACACGTATTTTGGCTTTATATTAAAGGAAAACTGATATAATAGAAATTAAATAAAAACCAATGGCAGACAAAAGCATGTAAAAGACACAACATTTTTGATTAAGCTTGTAGGAATTACCTTGAAGTACCTGAATGAAATCATTATTATTTTTGTCATCCTTTTATTTGTATATAATTTTTACATGGTTGAAAGCTGGCATACTGTATAACCCACATCTTGAAAATAGTTCATAAAATGATATTAAATTTTAAATTGAAGTAACCACATAAAAAGCTACAGATAATGGATAAAATTGGCACCTCATCTATGCATTGTTTTATCATTGATTTTCCCCAATAAATGCTCTGACATGAAAGTAAACCACATACAAACTATCAAGGAAGCCACTTCTCTGTCTACTGGCATATTAATGCACAAATATTAACCAACAATATTTTACCTCTTCTCTTTCTTTTCCTTTCTCTGATGAATTATGATCAACACTTTCATCACAATCTACAGTTGTGCACTGCATTATTTCTTCAGGTTCTTTCATAAATAAAGGTTTGTCTTCTTGTTGAATCCATTCCTGATACACCTTCACCACTTTCCTCATGGCAGCTGCTTCACATATTGGCAACAGAAACGCCTGCGAGTAGAAAAAGAAACAAAACACAGTTACAATACCGAAATAAGTTGTGCTCTATAGTTGTAAGAGTTCTAATAAGTTCTAAGAGACAAGGGAGGAAAAATACAGCCACTGTAGGATCTTAACACACAAATTATTCCTAAACCTAAATGTTTGCTCACTTTCTACATATGTAAACTGAAAACATGAGAAAACCCCACATTTAAACAAGAAAATTTGTCAAGAAATACTTTGAAAGCTTCATTGTCAAAGAGAGAGAAATAAGAATCCATGCAGGCATACCTACTTAGCACCTAGCCTTGCTGAAATTAAGACCCAAACACCCATCAAAATACAAATGAAATGAATGAGTAGAAGTTTCTATTACAACATCTTCCATTCAGAGGATTTGGAAGACTGGGGTTAAACCAGTTCTAAATGACTAAGAAAAATTTAAGTGACACACAATACTGGTAGTCATCGATCTTATTTTTAGCTAAGTGAGATTTTACAAAACAGTATCCTTAAAACAAATGACTCCCTGAAAAGATTTCAGAATTCTTGTTTGTAAAAATTGTGCATTTGAGTCGGTGTGATGGCTGATCAGTGCCCTCTTCAGTAGCTTTTCTGTATCTGCTGTGCTGGTAACAACTAGTCATAGACCAGAAACTTTTAACATTAGTCAGATTTTAACTAACTATAAATACACTTACCAAAGACCATTATGTCCTAATTATATTTTTAGAAGAACAGATAAACTACAGTAACACACAGCTTTACTGAGTCAATGCTGTGAATGCTGAAAACTAATTGCCCATGTGTTTAAGGAGGGCCCACTTAACACAAGTTGTATGTTCTCTCTGGAAATAGACATTTCATACCATTATCACACTAAAAAGAATTCAGCTGTGTATTACAGAATCAAACTGACAAGTTCAGTCATACACTTGCTCATCAAGTCTGACAGTCTTCTGCAAGTCCACATACATTTTTGTTGTACCCTGAAGTCTAAAATGCATAAAACTTGTTCCCTACAGGCAATCTTTTCACCACTCAGTACAACTGAAACCTTCTCTTGACTGGAATAACTTAGTCCTAATGTTTTAGAAGCTTTAGAAACATCTTGTATATTAGAAGTGAATTTACACTGAAAACTGCTGTCTAAATAATGATGTAAATAAGATGTCATAATTGCACATGAAATCCAAATGATCTACATAACTCACGGAGTGTCTTGTGAAAAGAATGAAGAAAATTGCCTTTGCTTCTTTTCACTGTGAGGACAATTTCTAGATAGATCATTGATAATTTAAACTCTACATTCAATGTGTCAGACTCTGTAAACACCTGAGTGGCAGCTGAATTCGAGTGACTCTGCTATGTCCTTCAGTAATATGTCCAAACTCTTCAATACAAGGGAAGTGGATAAGCTTCTGACATTTTGTCTTATTCAAAAATATCCATTTCATCCAGATATAAGAGTTGTAAAATGTTTAGCTTTCTGCTGTTTACAGCAATTAGTGTTGTGCATTTAACTCGAAACTTAGCATATTTTTCTTTACTATTATTCAGAAAACTCTCTTCATCTTTGATCTATAGCACAGGGCATAAAGAAGGTTTATCTTGTTCTATTCTCCCACATTGAATTCAAAGTTACTACAAATAAAGACTCCATATTCTGGCATATGTTCTCAGTTTAAATTTAATAGTTTCCAGTTGAGAAACACTATTTTGAGTGTGCTCAGCTAATATTTCTGGTTGCAATGAAGTCAGAAACAGAAGCTGTTTCCTTCTATAGCCACCAGTCATACTCTTCTGATGAACACTATCGACGTCAGGACATTCAGGTGCTCCTAAAACAGCTCTTTAACAGCTGCAGACTCTCACAGGAGGCAATATGGTTGGTTGGGAGTTCTAATACCTACAGCGTTGATGTATGAAAAGACTAAACGTTCCCATCTCTGGGGAACTGTGAAGTCCAAGTTAAATGTTGTCAAACTGGTTATTAAAGATATAAAACTAGAAAAATCAGGAACTGGGGATATTCTGCACAGAATATTTCAGAATTTTAGCCTTTCAATTTTAAAGGCAAGATGACAGAAAAAAGCTAAGTTGGTATAATGTTCTGCTTAACAAGTGCTCTTAAAAGAAAACCATGACATAATGAAAATTTACAATATAATAATCAAAATTCTTGCATTCTAAAGAGAGTTTTTTACCTGTCGAAAAATCTCAGTTAGAAAATTAACATTGTTTCTTTTAGAAGAAAAGACTTTCCGGACAATTTCAATATCAGTTAAATGCTCTTCATCAATGCTGCAGAGGCTGGAAGAACTTGGTTCTCTCTCTGTTAGAGTACTTGTATTAGAATGAGATTGTTCTGGTTCTGCATTTCTATCCTGCTTATCAGTACTGTCATTTTTGCTGTCCTCCCTTGAAGCCATGCTAGCAGCTGCTCTCTGAAACAAAATTAAAAAATATTCCATAGCTCATTTTTAGTACAGCAATAAAACAATACAATTTAAGTTATACAACAGTACAATTTAAACAGCACAAAAATTAAAGAAAAAACAAACAAACAAAAAAGGATTCACTGCATTTCAAGGCTTCTAATGTCTAGTTGATTAAAAACAAATCGCAGCATTTGAAAAAAGAAAGCACCACTGCAGGTCCTTCTAAAGTGAATTCAGAAACATTAAATCTGTTTAGAAATTACTTTTTTTTTTAACTTTTCATTAGTTGTAATTATCAGAGGAGTGCAGACTCCTGACATAACAACTAAGACAAAAACATGAAAATGAACACATTTCTGTGTATTTGTTTTTACCTGAATATTCTTTGGCACATTTTCACCTTCCATCCCAGGAATATGAGGTCCTGTATGAGGTTTTGGCTCAAGCCAGAAAGACACCAACCATCGAATGACAATAACACGAGCCTTAATGAAAGGTTCCTTTGTGCAATATATTGCCTCATTGGTTTCAGCATCTTTCTTAACTATTACATAGTGTGGCTTTGGTCTCATTTGTGGTATATCTGTAAGGAAATACAACATCTTAAAAATACGTGCAGAGAGAAAGCTCTGTAAAAGGAAGAAATCCTAAAACCATAACCAATACACATGAACCTTCAGAGGTGTAGTTTTGTTGCATTCACTGTTGCACAACTCCTTCCAAGATGTGCTGAAATGGGTGCAACAGAGAAAATGTCAAGAATTAGAAGACATCAATTACTTGAATTTTCTCCTGGAGGGAGACACCACTGTTGGTCCAAAAGACAGAAACTTATTTCTGCTATGCAGAATCTTTAATTTTTTATCTGAAAGCAATTTAAACAATTTCTCTATCCTTACATTTTTGCTTGCATTTTTTTTCTACACAAGTAAACACACTTCATTATTTTCAGGTCCTTTTAAGCTACGTTATATTCAATATTTAAAGATAAACTTCAGCAAACTCACTACTTCACATTTTCATTGAAAACTCTATAGAAGTTTCAAGTAGCAAAATAACTGTCAACTAGATTATGACCTATACAAGAAGACTATTTTCATATAAAATTAATATATTGTCAAATCTAATCATGCCTACAATGGGAGATACATAATTCCAAAATGCAAATGCAATAAACACAGCCTCTTCTGGCCCTGCAATAGGTGAAAGATGAATAGAACAGAGAAATCATGCCCCAGAACTACGTGAGCTTTGCAGCTTCACCTAGTGCCACACCTGCACTGAGTAATTTTGCTGGACTTTGCTACCAGACCAGGGGCACACACATCTTCCTGTGACTTCACTGAAAGATGACTCTGTGGCAATAGCTTCTGTACTGGCTTGCAGGGAATGTAGTGAAGGATATTCAGGGGCATACCAGCTGACAGAAACTGTGGTTATCAGGGCCTGTAACTGACAACTCCGTTTTCGCCATCCCATGTTCTACATGATGGTTCAGAACTATTTAGCTCTTCTCGTTCTCTAATGTGCTAGAGTTATCAATATTCCACTTCAGAAAAAAACGTGACAGTGCGTAACTCAATGTGGATGGTATGAACATGTGTGGCAAAAGCATTACAAAGATGGGGACACACATGGATACCATTTTTAATTTGCGCATTTTTCTGTGACTCAACACTGCAAAATATAATTTCTGAGTTTTACAACCCAAGACATGGTGCAGAACAGTTCTGCATTGCCAATCCTCAACCTGAAGCAGCAATGGTACTTCCATGTGCAAATGACATTTCTCTGAAAGTGGCATGCCAATCAACTCTAATCCTAGTTCTATAAGGGCAAGTATGAGATATGCTCCAATACAAAAAGAAGATGAGTATTTCTGTGAGGACTGATTAGGATACATGCTGTCAGAACACTCTGATGCTGGTGTTTCAGTATCATGATTTTCATCTAGTGACAGCATAAAAAATCAAAAAAACCTCAAACTAAAACACAAAATAATCAAAACTCCAAACCAAAAAACCAACAAAAAAAAGAAGGAAGCATGGAAAAATGATGGTCCTATTCAGATACAGTGATAGATTGGACAGATGGTATTTCAGCACTGCCTCAAATTTTCTGTAGTCTGCAGTACATGAGCAAGAGAGAAGTTCCATGGTTTTACAGGCCAATCAGAAGGCAGTTCAAAGACACTAATGGTAAGAGTCAAAGAAGATCTTAAAAAGTCACACTTAACAATATAAAGATGTTCCCTGACTGTATCTTCCTAATGTAAAATCAAGAGTTGTTTTAAAGGATCCTGTGCAACTTTGCTAGTTTATGGTGTTAGAATCCAGAAGGAACAAAACTGGATAGCAGTGAAGAAATAATCAACTGTTATCTAGGCAACAGACTGCTGTAAAGATTTCCTTGTTATCATTACAAATACACAAAGTCCAGCACCAGCACTGAGCATATCCATGCTGATCTATCTCGGT
Source organism: Ptilonorhynchus violaceus (assembly GCA_013397565.1). NCBI lineage: Eukaryota > Metazoa > Chordata > Aves > Passeriformes > Ptilonorhynchidae > Ptilonorhynchus > Ptilonorhynchus violaceus. Next base: position 107,650 of record VZRJ01005451.1, read on the forward strand.
GTCATTTCAAAAGCCACATTTCAAAAATAGCGATAAACCCATCATGATGCTGCTACAGTGAGGAATGTTTCCAGTACAGACTTCAAAACTACATGCACACTTTCTAGTGAAAGCATTATTTTTAGAGGAAAAAACCACATGATTCTTGCATACCATCTACCTAAGTAAGTAACAAATGCACAGAATACACTTTGAAAAGTTTATAAATGGTTTATTTACTACAAATAATAAAACCCTAGTACATTGTTTTCATTCTGTGGAAAGCAGCAGGTTAGTAAGAAAATTAAAAATTAAGATATCTTAAACAAGCATATATAACAGTACAATCTGTGAAAAAAGAAAGCAAATGCCTGGTAGCACAGCATTTAAAGATGCAAAAATCAGTTCTCTATGCAATCTACTAGCATTCCGCAGAACACAAAGGCTGCAATACTGGCAGTACTTTCAAAAGTACTAAACATGCACTAAACATGTCTTTGCAGCACACTGTCTCCTTCTAGTTTCATTATATCCTCTCAGAACATCCTCTTTCTATATTTTGTTTCAACTGCATTGCGTGCTGCAGCTGCTTCTCAAATGTATCCTCCTTCAGCCATTTCCTGTATTTTCATATTTCTGTCCATCTTGGAAGTAGGCATCAAGGCTTCAGATGAGGATAGACATAAAACCAAAGTAAAAGAGAGCTTGTTAGTTGGACTCAAACAGCACAAGAGGAAATATTCCCTTTCCCCAACTTTCCATTTTTTCTTTCTGTTGTGTTTTGGGCTTTTCTCATCCCCTGTCCTTCCCCCTCTGGGAACCTGACGTGAGCTGATGACAACAAGGGGAGGAAGCTGTAGGTGGTGGAAGACACACACAGGGTAGAAAATGAACAAGCTAGCAAAGCCACAGTTATAATGGTGGACACCTGTAAGCTTTGACCATACTGAATTTTTAAGACAATAAAGGGTTCATAAGGAATGAAGAGCTGAAGACAGGTGTAGGACAGCCCATTTTAGTGTTTCCCTGTAAATGAAGGAGCCTATCTAAATGCCTTAGAAATGGCACAGAAAGGCACATTACTATGATGGAAGAAGCAATGCCCCTGGAATCTTACTGCCCTATCTGCCCTTCTTCCTAAACAGTTTCTAACTCAATCTCAACAGATGTTTAACAAAGACATCACAATCAAAATAAACGTTAAGGCAAAAAACCCCCAAACCAAAACATAAAAACGCAAAAAACTTTATGCAAAACCAAACCAAACTAAACCAAACAACAAAAAAAGCCCAAACAAAACCCTTCAAAAAACAATCTCATGAACTTTTCTAATGCTGTATTCCTCTTCTAAGTCTGTAATACTAAAGCCAGAATTTGAAGAAGGCACAATACTAGCCTTCTTGTAAGTTGAATGCTTGGTGCTTATTACTGTAACCAACATATTTATCAGGAAAGAAGGAAAGAAATCTCAGTCCAATATACTATCTCCAGTAAAGCCCTGTATCAATGCTTGCTTACTAAAACTATGGTTCTGATTTGTACCTCATGACTTCTAAATTAAACACTACGCCAGTAGAATGAGAACTGTTCTTAGCAGCAAGCTCAGTGCCCAAGTTTGCCCTCCTTTCAGCCTAAAGACTGTAAATTCAGAACACGCACAGGATTATTTTCAAATAGGATGGGCAGATGCATGCCACAGAAGAACTTCTTAGAGAAGAAAAGATTATTCTACTTACCAGTGCTTCTGTTGTTTCCATCACTATATTGTCCCAAAAATCCTCATCACAGTTGCTGATTTTGCAGTTTAAGGCACCCACAGTAATTTTTGAGATCTGTGCACATTTCTTCTTGTTTCCCATTGTCTTCTTCTTTACTAAGGCCTTTGAAGTTTCTTGTTTACAGTTCACAGAAAAATAGAGGACTACAGTAACACCTCTATGGAAGACTCAATCAAGATCTTCACAGAAAGAGAAAACAGCATTTCCATATTTCTTGTTCTAAAGCTTCAAGAAATGGTAGATTTGCTTTCTCAGCACTGCTTACCATCCCTTTTGTAGCTACTTTATCACTGAACCTCTTCAGCATCTCCACAATAACTCTTATTCTACTGTTATTTATGGCTGTATTTATACTGGTTTTTCTCCCCTAGATGAGAAGGTCCACTATTTGTCTTTCCCAAGAGAACATAGTTTTGACACAACCATCCCTGAAATCTAAATAAATGTACAAGGACTGGAAGAAACCAAGACCTTTTCAACAAACTTCCCTGACAGCATGATTTTAGAATATGGAATTGTGTCTGGAGATCACTACTAGTCCTTTTGAGGTGCTGCATCAACAGATAAGAGGAATGGTGATGCGACTGTATTACTCAAGTGATGCAATGGTACCTTAATGCCTGTGTACATGGTATTGCTTTGCAAAGAAGAGTCTCGAACTCTGCTGGCCTACAACCAACATGTGCATGAGTACATGCAAACCTGAGATAACAAAATCAAGATTTGCAAACAACATTCTGGTTTAAAATAGGCTAAAAACTCTGAGTAAAACTCAGGTTTGCCTAGCAAACACCTAACATTCCACCCTCTATATGGAAAGATACATTCTAGCACCAGCTGCTTTAAAGACTGTGTTAAACCCTAGCTTCCTTTTTCTACTGCAAGCTCTTGATAAAATGCAGTTGGCACAAAAACCTAACTTTGCCCTGTCAGAACTATGAGCAAGCACTGTATAATCCAAACACTGTGATTCTGTACAAATAAAGCCAAAACACCTGAAGAAGAGCACACTCACAACTTGTATTTCAGCAGCAGTAGTTTCTCTTCAGAGCACAACTGAGCTCAACAGTACAGGTCACACTGAAGAACGGTTTTACAAGAACATTTAATTTACCTCATTAAGTTAATATAGCAAAATTGACTCTAATGAAAGGGTCAGAGGCTTCCACAAACAAAGAGCTGAAAACCGTAAACAGAAACCATAACACGTTCTTTCATGACAAATACTTTTGGAGAATGCTTCATGGGCAACATGACTCAAGCCAAAAACTGCTCTGCTATACTCTCTTGTTAGGAGTTAAAGAGCACAGTTACCTGTCTCAAACACTGTTAAGGCCAGAGAAGGGAGGAATTTGTGACAGGAAGGTGCTAATTCCAGGCCTGGCAGGGGCAAGATCTGGTTAGCACATCTTTGTTAACACACCCCCACTGTGACAGACTGTGTGGAAAGAAGCAACTGCTTATACGCCTATCACCAGTCAAACAAATATCATCCCAAGTTATGGACAGGCTGCATCTGCGACCACCAGTGGCCACCAAAGCTCCCCTGAATACACCTCTGTGGATGCCCAGAACGTGGACAGTATGAAGGTGGTACTGTTGTCCAGCTGTTAGTAATGCCTAAAAACCTAAGGTATCATTAGGACCTAGGGAGAGGTTAACCAAGCTTAGGAAGAACGATGTATCGCTGGTAGTGGATACAAAGAATGAAGAACTTAGCGGCCACAAGGACATTTGGCAGAAGATAAGGAAGAAGCTATTAAAACCAACTCAGCAACTCTGCTGAAATCAGCTCCAGTTGGGTAAAAGGTAATTCCACAGGGGGAGATCTGCAACCACTGACTCACCAACCCAAGAAACCCATTGTCTCAAAAGAAGGGAAAGACTGAGCATGCGCACTAATTAGCATAAGATGCAAGGGAATCATTTAGCCAGTAGAAGATGGAATACCAACTAATAAGAGAACTCTATTACTTGTAGCCAATAAGCATTAATTCCTTTGTTTGCTAAAATGTATAAATAGTGAAAAGATTTGCTAGTCGGTGGCAGACCTTGTGGACCCAGCACCGCTTTCCAGGCAAAGCTTACTAACAGACAAACAAACCGGGCCCCCCACCCCAGCACCAAGTCCAGGCTGAAGAAGGACCAACAAGACACCGCTAGATCCACCAGCAGTGACCAGCTTCTGCTTGCACTCTCTCTCCTTTTCCCCCTCTCCCTCTGTCTTTTCTTTCCCCTATACATGTAATGTTACACAATAAAGTCAGTATTGTTGAACCAGCATTTGGTCTCGTTAGCACCTTAATTTGGGCAGAGGCATCTCTCACTAATTGGATCATAATATCTCTATTAGATAAAAAGTAATGATTTTATCAGCTGTGTTAACACTTACCAAGTATTGGGTTATACAAGCTGGTCTCCTTACAGATGTTTGGGAAAATAGAAGGTAAGTAGTATTTCTTAAAATTTGAGAATAAAAATGAAAATCCCTTTTCCTGGTTTTCCTTGTTCTTCCACTCTAAACTCTTAACCTTAAAAAAAAGAATTAGGACAAGGTAAACATAAACAAGTAGAAGAGAAAGGTAACTGATGAAATGTCTTCTTTGTAAGTTATTTCTTTGAAACAAAATCATATATATTTTAATAAACAGTTTTAGAAAGATGAAACAGAAACTAGTTAGCAAATGTCAATGAAACAAACACTGTTCTCTCCCAAAATATTGTTTCAAAATGAACTTGAACACACAAAATACTGATACCAACAGAAATACATCTGCTTTTGCAGTCATCTTGCCAAGTCAGGAAGTAAACCCAAACTGACTGCTTTTAATAAAACAGTTTTTATATTTCAAAATGTTTTATAAAAAGAAGAATAATTACCCATACCATTCCAAATATTTCTTTGACAATTTATTTAACACATTTTGACTAGCAAATGTCCGTACAGTCATTACAACACATACTTGGATTCATTTGTGTAATTGGCACTATGAAACAAACAAACTTTTCAACTACAAGCAGCTGAAGATTCAACTTTAAAGCTGAGTTACACAAATGTACTTTAATGGACTGTGAGTGCTAAGCATTCCTCATTATGAAATGTTTTCCTATATGATAAATAGTACCAAGTATGGTAAGTTCTCCTCAAGAAATTCAACATGCAGTTTCCATCTTTGTTCCTGAGAATCCATCTGCCTGCAGAGCTGGGTAATCTGCCAAGTCTATCATATATAAGATAAAGGAAGATTTCCCTCTCTTTTTTTTTCCTTTCCCTGTCTACTCCTCCATTTCTTATTCAAAGGCTACAGTTCTATTATGATCTATTTTCAGGGCAATGGATCTGTAGAGTGGAATACCCATGCATATATTTCATCCCCCAATATAACTCAATAGGATGGGTGGTACATATAATTTAGTGACACAAAGTCCTTTAGCAGAACTCAATATCAAGGAAGTAACTATTCAGCTTGCAATTATCAGTGCCTCTAAAGGGACTTCAGCAAACGACTTCAGCACTCACATAGTGAACAAGCTCTATGACACCTGTCTCAATGGCTTATCTCAATTTAAATATACTACTACCAATTTATTACAGAAAAAGCAGTTGTCTTCAAAAATATAAGGGCTATTTTTCTTCAAAGTGAATAGCCAGCATTAAGCTTACTATACAAATCACAAGTATGATGACATCTATTCAAAATGAGAGATGCTGGAAGCAACAAAATGAGGCTGTAAATTATTCCAGCATGGCAAGTTCACAGAGAAAGACGGATAAGGGGAAGCCATGAAATGTTTAACATTACTCATATTTGTACACTGTCCATCTTCTCTAGCAAAACCTGCAAAAGCATGAAGAAAAACTTATCAATAGATACCCAGCTGGGATCTGTGGGACAAGTCTGACCCAGAAGGCAGGACCCAGGAATACCTACCATGTCAAGCAACAGTTTGCTATGCACATGAGAGCACAGTAGGCTCAGAAGCAGCATGTGCTAATTGGCCAGCAAATCAATTACATAACATGTAACAGCTAGGCCACAGCTTTTGACAGCTGTTCCTATGCCCTGTACTGGCTGAGATCATGGAATTGTCAAACTTCAAAGGGAAGGACACAGTGTGTGTGCGAGTTGCACGCCATGGACTAAATACTCATTGAAGTCTTCATTTTCTGCACATAGTTGATCCACTGGTTGTAGACAATAGGACAGAGAAGGAGAGGTGAGAATGAAAAGGGAGCTGAAATCAGCATTGCTAGAAGTGACTGACAGATCTTGCTTTTTCTCCATGCCACAATCTGACGAAAGATCCTGTGGTAACAAATCTAGGAATCTTCACACAGAAGACAAGGGAAGATTTTTCTGGGAGAATTTGCTTTTTACAAAAAAGGGAGAGGCAAGGAGGGAACCTTTAAAATATTTTTATATACATTTGCAGTGCTACAAGGAAAAAACTTACTATAAAGGACAAAGAAGTGTTGTTTCATATTTGTTTGCTTGAAAACTATAGAACATACCTGAATTACCATGTACTTCAAAAGTGCTTCTAAAAAATAGCTTGTTAAATCTTCTTGTCCTTTGTCTCCTGATTGTGGAGGAACAAGTGGAGTGATTTCTTCTATAGTCACTTGAGCTATTTAAAGAAAAATAGAAGTACATCTAACATTTAGACCATTTCTTCTCATGCATAAACATCCACCAAGCTATGAAAGCAGAAATGCACTGTGGTAAGCAGAGACAGTTACAGGTAAAACAACCCATCCATAGATTAATGAAAATCAGGAAATTTTAATTAACAAACCATCACAGAACTAATTTCTTACACATATAAAAAGCACAGCAGACAGTAACTAGGTTTTCTCTATGCACCTTTGGAACCTACCTGCCAAGCCCCAACTTTCCCAAAAGGTGTAATCCATTTCTTTCAGAATTTATGCAAACAATAGTGTAACACTTATGTTACACAAATGCCAAATCTTTATTTACATCTTTCAGAATTCTCCCATTTAGTAGTTGATCAGTTGCAAACTTTTACCTGCAGAGCTATCCTATCATGAAACTTGTCTGCCAAGTTTCAGCAAATTTAATTGCTAGTCACAGAGACATTGCTTTTCTCTACAACCAATAAAATATTCAAATACTAAGATGGAAAGAAGGCAACAGCACTTAACATTCAGGGGAAATAGTGGTTAAGTTCTCATTCCAATTTATATGAATGCACAGTTTGCACTTACTACCCCATCCAATTGCAATTCATTAATAAATGGGCTTCAAATCCCACTCTCAAGAATAAATTGAGTTAGAAGGCACTTAATACTAGAGTGAACAAAGGAAAAACTGTCGTAAGAATTATCTTAAGAGAAAAATCATCCTCACTCTATTGATTAGAGTCAAGATAATAACCTTACCATTAAAAAAAAGCCCTTCCATAAAGTATAAAAACCTTATCTCAGAATGCTCAAGCTTTTCCACTGATGCAAACCTTTAGGACTTCAAGTTGTGCAATTTACAAGGTGCAACTCTTTACAAAGGTTTCAAGTTGCAAGAATACCACAGCCTTAATTGCCTGGTCATACACAGACACATTTGTCCTTACACACTGCCCTAATAACCACTCATTCTCTTGAAGGCCACACCAGAAACTGCTTTGCATAGCTTGCTCCCTGGAGTATGAACAAAGCCAGTGCAAATGTTCAACACAAGCAGAATCCACCTAGGCAAGTTTGTAGTAGATGCAGGATCCTCTTGCAATTCTTAAGAACTACATAAAATTGGTCAGCTTATTTTCACCCACTATGTGCTAAGCTACAACAGCCATACTTAAGGGGAAAAAACCCAACAACCACAAGAAACAACTCATCCTGGGAAAAAAAAAAAGACAAAAATTGCTACAGAAAGGAGACCTGATGAACTGCTAAGAAACTCATTAACAGCTCCATCATCTCCCTGGGTACATACGTATGTTAGTCTTTGTTACTTCAACTTGCCTTGTCTGTGATGAGATTTGAATTATGTGGAGGATTGAGTAATATTACCAAATGACTTACTTTCTTGAACATTAAGTGGAGGGTTAATGAGATTATCTAGTGTTCGGGGGCCGTATTCAGACTGTGGTGATGAAAATCCAGGAATCAAGCAGGAAAACATCCATAATTGTTCTTTACTACAGTTATTTTGAAGTGCTTGCAGCCACAAAAGAAAGAGACGCACACCCTCTCGACGTATCTTAAAGAAAAAAATATGGAGTAAGTTATCTTGTCCCAGAACACATAAAAGCATTTCCATTTGTCCTGGAAGGAGAAGGAGGGTGATAAAAAAAATGAGGACGGAGAGACAGACAGATAGTACGAGCCCCAGCAATCAGCAGAGCCAAACTAACACATCTGCTTCTCCTGATGAAATGCAAGGGCAAGCCTGGCACCTTCACTGCTGTTTGCCTCACAGAATTTTTCACAGGGGTTTCTCTGAAAGAAGAGGAAGAAAACCAACACATGTCTAATCGCTTGCTTGACTATAGCACTACAAGATGCCACGCGAATTTTTCAGAAAATACAAAGATCGACAAACATTTCTAAGCGTGTTCATGAATTATAGCAGAGTGAGCATTCTGTATCAGAAGGCCCAATTCTCCCTTCTCCCATTTCTCCTTCAAAAAAGGTAACAGAGTCCTACAGCACTCCCTTCTTGGCTCTCACACTGGAGAATTTCAGTACCACACAAGCCTGCAGGTGGTTTACAGAGGACTGGTGCAGCTGTTTGCTGCAGTACCAAAACTGCGTTACATTTGAGTGGCTTTTGTCCCTTGGTCAATCATTTAAATTACTCTACCCACCAGCAGTCTCCCCAGCACAGATAATCTCCCACTTCCAAGGCAACCTGAGGCCCAAAATGAGCTTCCTTGCCCTAACAATGAATGGTTAAGGCTTACTACCACGTAAACGCAATATCCTTTAAACCACTGGCTACTCTATATAAACACATTACTGCTGTGGGTAGTTTTACCGAGATAAAGCTGATGATTTAAAGTCATTCTTTCATGACACACAAGTCATGATCTGGTTCTTATTCCTGTGCTTTTACTAAAAATTTGCCGTTATGTTCTTATTTGTATTTTAAAGCATTGTGGACAAAAGTGCATGCAACTTTTTGCAATACCTTTAATGAATTTCCAGTGTGAAGAAGCTTCTTTAAAATCAACCCTAAAAGAAAGGAAAAAAAAAATATTTGTGTGCTTTTGTTCGTTCTTTCTATATTAAGTAATATGTCAGAGTTCTCGGTCAGACTTGATAGTCACTTTTAAACAAGTCCTTGGCAATCTCCAATTTAATCTTGGTGACTTTGATACCTTCAAGCAACTGACTCAATGCCAGAAGGAAAAAAAATCAAATATCACCTTTCATAGCTTCCTCATAACATGTAATATCTTTCCCCAAGGACTTTTGAGACGTGTACATTGAAAGTAAAACATTCTCAAGTCATCACTATGCATAAAATCAGCATTCCCTATTTACAAATACACACATCAATTTTGAAATGTACTACTAAGAGAAAAATATAAGGAAAAAAAATTAAACCTTTAAACTTGTCACCTGTTCTTCTTCTTCCTCAGCCACTGTTCTATTTCCAGATTTTCAGATTTAATTCTATCTAGAAGAGTATTCATTACATTTGTTTGGGGTTTTGTTTGTTTCTTTTATTTTCTTTTTTTTTCCTTCACCCAGCTTGCAAAATTTTCAAGACCATAATCCCTGTTATGCCACTTACAGTTTAAGGAAATGAGTAACATAAGCTACTAGTAGCTACTAACAAAGAATAAGATAAAAAAAAAAAAAGGAAAAAAAGTAAGCAGGAAAGAAAATCAACTTACCAATACTATGAAATTGCCACCTCTGATGAATCCTTTCAGGAAGGAGTTGTAAAATTTTCTATAAAAAACCAGAACCCAAGTATGTTGCAGATACTGCTCTTGGAAGACCAAACAGTGCTTTCACAATGCCACAGATCAGAAGCTGAAGCATCAACTTAGAAAATTCCCACACTGCCTTCCCTGAAAGCATTATTGTCCTTTCAAGATGATCCCATTCCTAAAGCTAAGAAGCCCAAAGACTGTCTGACAAGTCCTGCATTAGAGACTTCAGATGTTACTGTAGGTCATCTGTCTCCAGTGCCTCTCTGACACAGACTGCTGCTTACAGCATAGGGAAAGGAATGAGATGAGTGCCTGTCTCAGTTGCTCTGATTCACAACAGAATCAACTTAATTGTATTAAGTTATTCCACCTTTCTAATGGCCTAAGCTAGGACGTTCAGCTGTCATCTTTCTCTGTGGCACAAGCAAACATTTGCTTCAGCCTTCTCAACCGAGGGGTAATGAGCTACAGCAAAACAATGAAGGCGAGACATCTACAAATAGGTTAAAGAAAGATCTCCAGACAGCAAGAAACAGAGCAGAGTTAGTAATGAAGGTAGTTAAAAATCTTAGTCTGAAACAGTTAAAAATGTTGTAGCACTTGCAACATTTACACTAGACGTATTTGCAAGTTGTAAATAACCTGATTTCCCAAATGAATTCCTGGCTGTGGCACTCCCAGCACTCCCTGCAAATACTTCCAAAGCACAGATCCCCTAACATTCCTTTATGCAGGAACTAGTGGACAAATGAACTAGCTCTTTCAGATTCACCAATGTACCTCACTAATAAATAAACAATAATTGAATTTGTATTCTACCATGTGATAAGCACTGAGCAGCTTTTAGTTTTGCATATTTTAAAAAAACCACAATCCTTGTTCTATAATTAGAAGCCTCCATCAAAAAGGAAAGACAAAAACTTGATATTCTAACCTATTTCTAAACCATAGTGTCTGCTCAGAAATGTTCTGATTGTATTAAATTTAATTAGGTCCTAATTCATCTTAATTAAGTCAAGATATGCTTCTGGAAAGGATATTGTGAAATGCTATTTTCAAATAATGAATCTTTTTTAAAATAAAAAGGATCTATACAAAAAAATTTTGCAGTAGCAATCTATTCTTAGAAAAATCAGAGATAACATGCAATCAAAAAGTCAAAAAGATCATGACTAAACAGAATTCACCTTTATAAGAATTTATAAAGAAAGTGTAAAATACATTACGGGGAAACACTACCACCAAAGAGTAATCAACTATCTAGAGATACAAAAAGCGTCTTTTTCCAGTTTAGACATCTTCTTGCAAAACTGCAAGTCAAATTTTTATTTTTCACACAAAGCACATAAATTTAACTCTATGCAAAAGAAGGAATGAAGTTAAATGCAAAGTGTATTTACAGGCAACTGTAGAATAATAGGATTTAAAGCAAAAAACCTTATTCAAATAATCTTACCTCAAAAATAAAAAGAATAGAATCTAATTCTTCTCTCTGAGATTTGTGACCTAGATGCAATTAAAAATAAATAGAAGATGCACTTTCATAATCAAAACAAAGATCCTTAAATGTGTAAAATGAAAACATGCATTTATACAACCATAACTTCGCATTACTTCTGCAAATAAAATTTCATTCCATAAACACAGTTTACAACAGCTACAGCTCGTATAACTTCCTACTATGGCATCTACAACTGGGAGAGATTAAGTTACACAATACCTTGTTAAAGAATAATTCTGCCGAACACAAAGTATAACATCTTAAGAATCCTCACTTTGCAAAAGGGTAAACCCAGGCATCAGAGAATAAACACTTCTTGCTCACCTCCACTGCATGCACATCTCATTGCTCTGCCTCTATTTGCAATGTTAGTGCTTACACATACTTCTGCACAGCTAATGTTGCCATTTGTGACCACACAGAGCTTTACTTATAGCACCCTGTTTTATTTTATAGTAAAAACACAAGCATCAAGACAAAAAGAGTTCTATTGGAAATACTTACCTTTTTGTTTAAGGCCTACTTCAATAGTCACAAAGTTTTCAAAGAACACATAATATATATGTGAAAAATGTAGGTCGAAAAACTGTTTGAGATCAATTGATTCCGCATTCTCTGAAAAACAGAACATTGTTTATATTTCTTTCAAATATTCAGAGTCAATCACTACATACCATTATCCAGTAGTAAGAATCGAAGATATTTAAAAGAAAAATTATTATCAGTAAAGAAGCTATTGAAGTTTTCATTCTTTATACTGAGGCTAATGAAATTCAGTATGGCATGCCATAAGTGCCTAGTGAATTTTAAAACAGGAAGCAGCATCTTCTTGCACACCCATTGTTTGCATGACAGTAATGCCAGCAAGTGCCAGTCATGAACTCGAATTCCATCAGGACTTGCATTGTACAGATGAATCTGGTTTTATTGTTAATTTAATAGAACTAAGGCTATTAACACTGCCCAAACTCTACAACAGAAAGGCCATCACAATCCCCAACTGTAATTACTAGACACAACTAAGCTTACTAAAGAAAGTGGAAGAAGGATGGTAAGCGAGGAACATATCTCTGTCGAGAAACAAGCTGTGAGGATGCAAACAGTAGCACTGGATTCCCACTGTTGACCCCTTATTCTCTCCAAGTTCCAACATGCACTTTACTTTCTAGTCTGGCTCAGCCCCTTACACTCCTTCGATTGTGTAGTCTCAGGAGATCAGAAGACAGGACCTCAGGGATACCCTGAGGTGGAAACATCACTAAAAGTATAGAGGAATGTGTTTTCTTGTGTACCCAGGAAGGTTTTCAGACTCTCTTCCCAACAGCTCTTTGGATGGTTTTCTACAAATCCCCAGTAAAGAAATACACAGTGATTTATCTAGGTTAATTTTAAACTGATCATTTTAAACAATCCAGCCTTAGTACACACTGAACTAAAAGATGCTTCCTGTCTCGTTACTTAGCTATGTAAGACTTGAGAAACTAGGTGGACAAAACAATATCATGGAAGCACGGAGAAACAGGAAGACAGAGTTTTAAATGGCAAAACTGTCCTCTTTCAGAATACTCATGTGAAACAAACAAAACCAAACAAAAGCAAAACAAGAAGAAAGGTGAAGCAAACAAAACCTTTATACCCTTTCACCAGCAGTACACACTGAGACATCATCTTTCACTGTAGATATATCTTCTAAAAAACTTCTTATTCTGCATTGGATCACAGGGTTTTTTAACCCTTTTTAAGAATGACATCCATCTTTATCATCTCATGTGACTGGATATACAAGTGGTGGAGTATAAAACCACCCTGCAAGTTGGCTTTATACTTTCAGGATGGCTTTATAATCAACTCAATTTTATTACAAATTTTGCTATAGAAGTTTCCAATACATGTTTAATTTGTTTGTATCACAGCATTCTGCCAACATCTTGCATAAGGAGTGTAGTAGAGCCAGAGTCTTCTTGGAGCAGACAGCACTCTATCATCAGCTAAGATTAACGCTTAAGTGAGGGAGCTGAGCTAGGAATAAAAGTGGTCCAGAGCAGCACGCATGCGCCTGAGCATCTACAGGATTGCCACACCCCCGGGTTTGCAGAAACTGCCACACCACCTACAGATCAGCAGCTGAACTGCTACAGTTTAGAGATGGAAATGTTAAAGGACAACAATTCCACTTCAAACAAGCTGAATGACAATTTTCAGCCGATCAGGGAAATGCACATGAAATGCAGCTATGACTAGAGCGTTACAATCATTACAACCACTTCCACTCACGGGGCAGCACCCTAAGTGAGTCATAGGCTAGGGCCAAGAAAATACTGGAAGAAAAATCAAAACAGTTTCAGATGGGAGGATTACAGAAAAAAAAAAGAAAGCAGTGATTGAGACTTTCAGGAGAAAGAAGGGTGACAGAAGATATCTTGTAGCCCATATCTTTAACTGCTGTATAGGAGTTGCACATAGAAAGCACTGGAATGGTTCACTCGATGCAAAGGTGCAGAAAATACTAGTTCCAAATACTAAAAGGATAGGAAGCAGCTAAACAGGGCCTCTTCCAATCAAAACACAGGAATGCTGCATTTTTGCAGGTATGTTAAATGTTTCAATTCCTGAAATAGACCTTCATTCTTTTCCCAGACATGGCTCAACTCTGAAGCAGACCAAAAGAAAACCTCAGACACCTAAACTAAACGTATTCTTTAAACACCCAATCTTAACGCAACAGTCCATAATTCTTGGAGACACTATTCCTAGATTCTTCAGTCAACAAACTGAAGGCTTGTCTACATAACCAGCTGAACAGTGACTGTCATTTTACCACATAATTGCATATGTACAACTGGTACTGTGGTAAGGCATTCTGCCTTTGGGGTGGAGGGTACAGTGGAATTTCAGAGGCTTATTGTTTTTTCTTTTAATTTTTGTTTGTTTTGTACTTATTTATTTAAGAACAATATGGTGTCAATCACCTCAAAAATGGTTGGAGGAGCAGTGGTAGACCTGTATTATTACCACTAACACCCAACTAATATTAAAAGCATGCCTTCAGAATACAGCTATAGCTTGCAAGAGTAGCAGGAAAGTAAAAAATTCCTTGACTTTCCAATTTCTATAGCAAACACATTTCACTCTGATTCCTTCCTAGGATCACACCTGATAGCATAACCCAAAGCAAGTTTTTAAAATCGAAACCAGTTAACAACAACTGAATTCTTGCTATAAATACTACTGCTTCAGATGGAAGAAAATATAACATTTTATTTAATGGGAATTTAATTCTTTTATTATGTGAAAATAGCATTTTTTTTTAAAACCACAAACTATTTCTGTTAATGCTGAAAAACAGTTTTCCTCCTAAGGGAGGGAAAACACAGTTGTTCATCTGACAAGTTTGCCACCTAGAGCAAAAGAGACCATCTGCTCATCATCAAAGGACACCTATAGTGATGCAGCAAGCTGCTGATGCAGAAATTTGGAACCTTGCATTGGTCAAGAAGTTTGGAACTCATTATGAATACCCTGACATGACCTTTGGAAAGAAGGAGGAGAGGAGAAAAGAGCAAATACAGCATGGAGATAACGACGTAGACCTTAAAAGTGTTTGATCTGGCCACCTGTAAACATCATTTCATTTCACAGCTACCTCTATACTGAACACAATCCACAAGACTAATACCTGCATGGAGAGACTACTGCTCTCCTTGATTAGCATACCATTAAAACTTCCAGTTATATGCTGCTGTTACAGCTTTCTTCCTTAATTAAGGATCTGGTTTTTTCCCTAATGTCTCTAAAATATTCAGTTACCTCTATCCTTCTCATCAACTAAAGAAACAGTTCCTCAATTCTCACATCATAAACCATTTTCTCCAACACTAGGTCACTGTCTCTTCTCTACGCTCTAAGTATCATGAATGTTGCATACAGAGGTAAAAATCATTTCCTCTACAAGCAGCATATCCTTTACAGCATCACCCTTTCAGCCTTGAACTGGGAATTTGAGGAAGTTACTTCTCTACTTTAGCTGGTTAAGTATTTTCTGCCTTTTTAAGAAGAGAGACATAGCCTTGTTTTTATGTAAAGTGGGATAAACAGAAACAGGCTTTCCTCTACAACTTCCAGTGCGGTCCTTTTTTTTATTTTTAAACAAAAGAACTTTATATTCTTCTATAAATACATACTCCTTGTGTTTTTGCTTCTATGTCCAAACTGGGAGGAGGGAAGGACTCAGAAACAGATCTGGCACCACATGAAATAGTTGGAAAAGTTCCTCAGAATGTGAGAGGGAAAAATGGTTTACTACTGTATTCCAAAGGGATGTAAAAACTAAAGCCTCTACTGTACAAAGCATAATTTCAGTACACTAAAATCCAGATTTTCAGCATTTTTTGAAAGCTGTTTGTCAAGAAAATGCAGTTTTCTTCATGCTTTACAACAGCAAGAAACATGGATCTTTGCTGGTTTTTCCTTAATAATTTTCTGTAACTTCAAAAACTGGTGCAAATCTCATCTCCATACTGTGTTCAGTGGTGCTTTTTTTTTGTTTTCAGGAGAAAGTTACATTTAAGCTCAAACAGACACCATACTGTGTAAAATTAAAATATTATAAAGCAAGTAAGCTAGTACTTTTCTCCACAGGACAGAACTTTAAAGGTAAACAATCAAAATACTGAATTTAAAACAAAACAAACCCCATCAAAACAGATCTTAGACATATACTAACTTGTCTGAAGAGAACTTCCATCAGTTCACACTGCATTGCAGAAATTTAACAAAATAGTCTACATCATTACAGATTAAGTTGTGGTGGTTAATTTTATGTTCTATTTTAAGAGTTTTAGAATTTAATACTATGTTTATACATAAAATTGTCAGAGCCCATAGCATAATGAAAACATTATCCTGTCTCATTCCAAAACTTACTGGCTTTTAAGTCACTTTCCCTCAAAAAAACCCCAATACTAGTGACAACTGCAGCAAACAATGACCTTGAAGATGGCCAGACTTCTGGATCTAGTTCTGTAAAGCAGAGGCCTGCTATAGAGTGACACGTTCGGCCTCAATTCTTGTAATAAACCAATGCCACTGGAAAGCAAAGGTTTCCAAGTGTCCTCATTGGGTAATCGAACTTATTAATTCTTAATTCTCCATGCTGAAAAATTTAAGAGTTTCTTTACAGCAGAACAGTAGATAGATTTGGTTACATAGGGACTGTCTCTCAAATAGAAATCAGCATGTAACTGGGAAAGGTTAAGTGGAAAACCTCAGGAACTAACTGCTGGCTCTGGCATTGTTAACAGACTGCCAAAGAGAAAGAGCCCTGATAACAGACCACAAATGCAAATCTATTAAACAAAGGCTTCACATCAGCCCTTATTGTTTCAGATCTAACTAACAGCTATTTAGCAAAACCCAAATATTTTTAAAAAGGTAATTTTGTCAAAGAAAATATTCTTGAGGTTTTTGGTACTGAAAAAGGAATGTAACTTAAAGAAATCTTCGAATGGACTTTTATTTTGCATCAGACAAGTCTGAACTCCGGATCACAATCTTTTAGATACAAATTAAAAAAATAATCACAAATGAATAAGCAGGTTAATGGCACCAATCAACATCATCTGCATACAAACTGTTACAACACCAGTGCTTTATAGGAACGAGCAGAAGCAGCTACCAGCTTTCCAATCTAATTCTCTAAGGCTGCTTGTAGACTTCGAAGGTATTACACGAGTAAACTTTTAAGAAATACTTCCACTAAAATTCACACGTGTTCCAGAACTTATGCTTTTATTTAAGAAATTTGAAACGCTTCCATAGCAATGTACTTATTTTCATTCCACACTGCCACAAGCTAAACCTATACAGACCTTTTCTTTGCAACCAAGTGGTCAGAGCCTCCCCTTTGTCTGTCCTGAGGCTTTGATCTGGCTCCAGCCCTTAGCCTGGCAATTCAGCAGCCTCGGCCACTGCTGTACTCTGTAAGTCGAGTGTAATATTAGCCAAAATACCAAAGCAAAGTAAATCCTCCCCTCTGCTCCTGAGCAAAACATAATTGGTTCAGGGTTAAGTCAAGAGTGACAGAACATGAAGTCTAGTTTCTTAAACTGCATGCAACCCACATCCAGATCCGTGAGTTATACGAGCAGTGATACGTCCTTTGCAGCTAGCCCAACCAGGAAAGAAAAAAAAACAAATCTACAACTCTTGCCAAAAATAATACAGCTTTGCACATCCACAGAAACTCCAGGCAGCTAGTTTTGTTGTAGCTTCTCATTTGCTGTCACTTTAACAACGATAAAACATTTTTCATTTATGACTGATGCTGATGATGTGCAACACCAATGAATGCCATCCAGCTGAAGCATTAGGGCTAACTGCCAGTGAAATAGATTTCTTAAATTAAAACCCCTTTAGATGAATGCAATCTCTGTTTAAGTATATTGTTTAATATTAAACAATATATCAGAATGGATGTCCAATGCAGTCCATTTCATTCCATCCCATATAGTTTGACTTTTCCCTTTCAGTGACTGTTTACATGAGAGGTCAAGCACTAACCAACCACCAAGAATAAAAAACCAAAATATTAAAATAAACACCCCACACTTTAGATACTGTGTTCTCTTGCATTTTATAAGTATTCTCTCCATGGTTCCAGAGACAAAAGCAGTATAGATATCAGATGCAAATAAAATAATTCATGAGAAACAACATATTTCCTTTTTCCTTTACTCTGGATTAACAGATTATAGGCCTGTAACTTCTACTCTACAAAAAAAGTGAAAAAGCAGACGGAAAAAAACCCAACCCAACAAGAAAACAACTATCTTAAGAATTCAGCCTTATAAATAAATTTTAAACCAAGTATATTCATTTGACTTAGTTGCATACAATAGGATTACACAGAAATCATTAAATATTTAGAAGTTTTAGCTTTTTTTAAAAAATACTTATATTTCCAAATTCTGACTGAAACTCCAAATTCAACAGGTAGCACCAACATATTCAATACCAAAACAAAAAGACGATATTGCTAAGGTATGACCTTATGAAGAGTCACATATCTAGTTGCCTTAATTATTTATAGAATGCTCAAAGCATTGTTTTAACAAAAGGACATAGAAACCAAGATCTGATGCTTGAAAGATTACTAGAACAAACTTTTATAAACTACCACTTAAAAATCATAGAATTTTAGTTTAATGTTGAAGTCTGATTAAACAGGGCGACATGATAAGAATAATGCCATATTATTTCCATGTTAATTCCACTTTAATGATCCTAAAAATTGCAATTAGCTGCTAATTGACTGGGGACTGCTTAAAAAAAAAAAATTTCTGGAAAATCATTCCCCAGGCAATACCTAACTCTGCGAGGTACATGATGTGCCTCCCTTCCATCTGCTAGAGAAGTCTCAGTGATCACACGTGCTCCAGCTGCAGCTGGCAGCCCCCCTTACAGCAAGGCCTTGTTTCTGATAAGGCTGAGCTGCTGCCACACAGACCTCACGGGAGTCCCATTCGACGTTCCTGCTCAAGGTTCATATTCTCCAGCTACCGCAGCCACACACAGTAAACAAAACTGTTACTGCATTTCCAGCATATAGGAACAAGACAGCAGAATAGTTTGATAAAAAGTCACACACTCTCCGAGTCATCACCAGGGAACTCTACGAGACTCTAAGACCCCCTGAAATGAGAAGAAAAAACCAAATGGAGCAGGGTGGGGTAAACACTTCCCTACAGGAAGAAATTAATACATCTCAAAAGAATAAAGTATATTACAGCAGATAGTTCCAGTTGTTTCAAGAAATATACTGCAGCAAGATAACAATGAAAAGCAGATTATCTTTGCTCACATACTGCTAAGTCCCAATATATGAGACTTCAATCTCTTTCCAATTTTTCTCAGCGTTTCTTAGCAATAATAATATTTCTTACTACTTAGAGGTCTCTTAGAGGCTATAACTTCTACTAAAAAAACCTTATGCCTGTGACACGCATAAATTTGTCGTATTATTATATTTACTTTAACAAATAATTTAATCAATTATGAATTAGTAACCTGAATTTCACAGAATTTTCTCTGCTTCCTGAATTATAAAAAGGCTGAATGGAGCCGAACTGAAGCAGATCAGAGAACCAGAGACAGGACACTGGACTGAAGTGGGAAAGAGCAGCTATCTACTAAAGAGTTTCAGAAAACAAAAAAAAGAAAACAGAAGAACAAAACCAAAACCCAAACCACAAGAAATGCATTTTCTCCCAGTGTGCCCATATCTGATCACTACCCCAGCACTCAAGAGCTTCCTAAGACAAAAATCGTTTACTGTTACTCGTAACTTCAAATTCAGTAAGCCTTAACAGATGTTATTTCCTAGTCTTTTTCATATATGTTTACATATTTTTCACTATCTGTCCCTACAGAAAGGAATTTTAAAGCTTTCAATGTCTTTTCACATTAAAGTTTTACTCGAGTCATTCCCACACTTAAATCTTCTATACACTGACTATAGCAACAAGACTCCTAAAGCAGCAATGATTTGGTACAATGGTACATCACTGCTTGACAAAGACACAAAATTTTCTCTATATCCTTATGCAGACTAATTTGCATTTTTTACTAAATTTAAACGGAGTTGTCACCAATAATAGGATATTTTTTCCTAAATGAATATAACCCACTGCATTCTAAGCTATCTTGTAAAAGACATTTAAAAAATTCCATGTAATGTACGCTACTTTTAATTTGTTAAAAACAAATGTCACACGTCTTTGTACTATCCATTCACTAGGCTTCATATTAGGTTCTTTGATATTGTTCAGTCTCTTCTGATCCTTACTAAAAATGACATTATACTAATTTAAATATTTTTAGACAATGCCTGACTTGCACCATCGCCTTGCAGGATGCAACTCTCAGTCTTTTACCGTAATAATATTTTTTAGATTTCTTCTCTTTGGCTAATAGACAGCCAGCAGTCTTCACAAAAAAAATTAACTCTGGTCCAATACATCTCGCAGGCCTACTGAAAGTATTTTAAATTAAAGAACAAGAGAAAATTCTCTCCTTGTCCCAGATGTGAAACCGCAGAAAATTCTCTTCTGGATAGTCTTTTAGTCTCCAATGTGCAGAAGCTAAGAGTAATAAACAAAATAAATCATTTTTCATTCATGAAGATGCTGAACAGAGCGGACTTGAGATTTCCTGCCTTATCCCCTCAGATAGTCTGCTGGCAATAGCTAACCTGGCTCCCCTGAACACATGGAAATACGGCAATTATTATTCTGGGGGAGTTGTCACTGAGGACAAAATTATACACCGCACTACACTGCTCAAGCTACCTCAAGGAGCAGTCTGTCTTACGTCAGCACCTTAATATTTTTAATCTGGTCCTGCAGATTAGTCAAAGAAACAATTGGAGAAGAAAGGGCATAGAGCTTGTGTTTCGGAAGCCACTTTAGGCAATAGAGAAAGGAATAAAGCAAGGAGGTGATGACAGCAGAAGACAGACCTCAACTAATCTGCTATATACTTCTCTTGCATTACAGTAGGAATATGTATGGAAACACTTTACTCCTCTGCCCTAAAAAAGGATCTTGTTTTTGTATCTCATGCACCTAAGAATATGCGCATAACGAAAAATCTTGTAGATGTATCCAAAACAGAGAAGCTGAAGAGTACTGTTACACCTTTCCCTACTTACACACTCACACACTGTATTCTCCCAAACTTGGAGAAAGGATACGTGGCAGCTGTGCTTCAACAGCTGAGGTACACACATGGAGGGAGGGCATCATATGAAAACATCCCCGGCAAATTTAGTCTGTCCTACAGCCAGTAAACAGAAACCTTAGATTAGATTAGATTAGATTAGAACATCTGCTTGACAGAGCGCATGGATCGCAATTTACAGAAGGCATCCAATTATTAAGAAAGCTGAAGAAAAAAAATTATAAATAAATTGCAAGCAACAGAAATACCAAATCTGGAACAGATCAGAATCAATCAGAGTGTTTTGCAGACTAAAGCAAAACTAGAAATATTCAACATACTAAAAACATTTAGAATGCTTTTTCCTCTTAAGTTTCAACCAAGGAAGTAGCTAAAAATCAACACAGAGCAAGCCACAACTAGCTCAGTGCAGCTAGCTAGGAAGAGTGGTACATTGAGGGAGACAAGAGGATGCATCTGACTACTGAAGTCTCTTAGATAGCTAGCTACACAACTGTTCTCCATTTCAAGTCTACATAATTACTATGTTGCAGAAAATAACTCATGCAGCAGCAGATGGTGCAACATGGGAACACCTGTTCCTTCAAACACCAGTACAAAAAAGGGAAGCAATAGCTGTTTTCCTTCGAAAGGAAAGAATCCAGCTTTGGAGGACAAGATACATAAATACCACCAGACTGTGGGCAGAACCCAAAATAGTCCATTCAGCATTCTGTGCTAAACATGGAATGTGGTTGCCCTTGACCCAGCCCTGCACACGTGTTGATAAACTGTCAGAAGCAACACATGCATTTACAGAACTGAAGCACCCAAAAGACACTCCAGAGCAAACTTCTTGTATCAAGGACAGCTTGATGACAATGACTTTGATTTTTACAAACACATTCAACCAACAGATATCTTGGAATGGTTAACTCCAGGTTTGTTTTTGTTTCCCACTGTTTTTTTTCATTAGGCAACTGTGCCGTATAATCACAATTTCTAATTCACCGCTCACGTTAAATGGCTGCTCACATGGAACTGCGGCAGTACTTAAGGGCTTGTGTGTCCTCCTTCACCAACTGGCAAACCAAAAGTGTTTTCAGTCTGGCTGTATGGATGCCCATTCACATTTGCTCTAGTGCGCACTTACTATCGTAGGTCTCACCTTGAAAACGTACACAAACATAATTTGTTACTGTGAGAACGTAGGGGAAATGGATTAGGGAGTTAGACACCATTTGCGCTCACAAGCCACTTTTATTCACGCACACCAATTTAGCAGCTTGTGTATTCTAGAGAATAATTCACATGGGACGCACACCACTTTTTCGCCTCCCTCCCCAGTTGCCAAAGGAATTCGACCTTCAGACGCGATGGAAATGTCCGTGTCTCAGTACAAAAGCGAGGAGAGAAGCATCCCGCGCTGCGCCCGCCGTTTCCCGCAGCCCCCGACCCACAGCTGCAGTCTCGCCGCCGCCGGCCTCGCCATGCCGGGCGCGGGTCTTGCCCCGGTCGCCGGGTGGGGTCTCTCGCCGTAGCTAAGCCCCGAGCGCACCTCCCGCCCCAGCGCCCAGCCGGTCCCTTCAAGTTGCTGGTCCTTCCCAAGCCGGGACCCGCGGCCCCCGCTGACCCATTCCCTTCCCCCCTCCCGGCCGCCTCACCGATGAGGACACGCAGGTGCTTGAGCCGGGTGAGTGGGTCCTTGCGGGTGTCCAGCACCTTCTGCGTGGATTTCCGCACGTCCCCGTGCGGCTTCTTGGAGAACATCCCGCCGGGCCCGGCCCCGGCGCCGCGCTCCAGAGGCGAACAGCGGCCTCCGGATCTGCCCGCTCCGGGGCCCCCTACATAGCCAGAGGCGGCAGCGAGGCCTGCTCCTCCTGACTCCGACTGCGATGCGGCGAGGGCGGAGGGGCGCGGCGCGGAGCCAACTCCCCGCGGGCCGGGGGGCCGGGCTCGGCCTGAACTCCCCCTTCTTCCTCCCTCGCTTTCCTCCCGCTGCTTCACGACAGCCGTCAGGTACGACCCCAGGCGTCCCCATGGCAACCGCGTCGTGACGTCACGGCGGTGCTGCCCAGCGCACCTCTGGCGCGGCGGGCGGGGCCGCGCCGCGCGCGCTGCCCTTGGGCCTCTTGGCAGAGGATGGAGAGTAGGCGCTGGAGCAGGACATTCACGGGCTCGCTGCAGGATCCTCTGCGCAGCTCGGCGACAGTAACTGGTGTAGGAAACTGTACTTAAGCTATTTGTAAGTAAAATGTAAAGTTATCCCATTACACAGCTACTCTGGCTATACAGAGACACTGCAGTGTGAGGGGGGGAAATCCTGTGAGCAATAAGGAAATAAAATCCAGGCGGGGACCGTATTCACCACGGCAGCAACTCCAAACCTTTACTCAAGCCTTAGTTGTGCAACCAGCAACGATGTATGTCATAGTTCTGCTTTCCACACTGGTCCTCAAAGTGCTGCAACTCCTCACCCCGAGCTCCTGCCCAAAGCTGCTTCTCCCTGATTTCACTGCCTACGCCTTCAGCTGCAATGCTGGCATCGAGACTGAACCGTCAGGCGTGGCTGGGTTCAGCACGACAGTCTGGGGCATCATTTCTTCTGTGCTCTGTAGGACACTCATGTCCACAGTGCTCCTACAGCAAAGCCAGAAATGGGTCCAAGAGACCACATTTGTCCCAGTCCCATGCACAACCCCACCAGGGAGGCCTGCAAAAACAGCCATAGAAATGTATGAGCTGCCGTATCTTTTGCTGAGGGCTGAATTACTAGCATTGAAAAAATCCCAAGTTCCTCCTAAAAGTTTGTATTCAAAGACACAAAGTGATAGAAAATTCTTGGACTTTCCAATAGACATCTGCTGTAGTATCATTTAAGACTCATGATTTCCAGTATCTCTTTGCTTGGACACTTCTAAACAGTCACTGATGCTCTGTTTTGCATTAAGGATATCCACTTCTGTGAGCTAAGAGTCTGGTTGCCACAGCTGGAATTTTTAATATTGGCAATATTTAACTATCTGAGATCTGTTATAAAATTGCAAGACTTGTCAACATTTACATACCTGTCAAATAAATAACATAACCCAAGTGTTTCAATCAATGACGGATAACAGTTAATATTAGTAGCACAAGGGCAATGGGATTTAGTCAGGAGGACATCAGTGAATGGGTCAGTGTTGTCTGCCTGCCTCTGTGGTCTGCCCCAAAGTAGACATTTCATAGTCTACCATCTCTGTAAACGAGATCTGAAGATTAGCAATGTTAGGTAATAGCTAGTATTAGAATTCTTTATTTTACTGTAACACAGTACATTTAGGTCTCTAAGATCTGACAATGATACATTGATGTACTTTGTTTCCTAAATTTCATTAAGTCTAAACATGTTTCTGCATCTTGAAAAACTTTAAAAGATATCTTTTCTTTGGAGAATTTGCTTGCTTTTCTGTTAATTTTTGGATCTTTAACTCACTAGGAGCTTAAAAATAATAAACAGAGTAAGACATCACTAAAATATTAAATGAGGAGTAGTGTTAATCAAGAGTGTTAATCATGGCTTCTATAGAGAACCCCCTTGTGCAGACCACACCAGGCAGAAAGGGCATGTTCTGTGCACAGGAAAAGCCATGATCTTGCACAGGCTTGACTCTGAAGCACGTGACTTCAGTTTCTTTGTATATGCATGAAGGACAAGGTTAGAAAATAGCAGGATTAGTTAGGGGGAGGTTAGGTCCTGCTGCATTCCAGGCTGCTATTACTATACCCAATTCTTCGCATTTCATATATTTTTGTCCAGATGTGAGAGGACTGTCATAACTAAGTTTAACTGAACTTTTAGAGGAGTACTGTAGAAAATTAAGTGCTGCAGAACTTTTTTCCCTCCTTCTATTAATTGTGCTCAGGCCTGACAGAGTTCAAGAAGCCTTTGGATAATACTCTCAGGCATAGGTGTGACTCTTGGGGATGATCCTGAGCAGGCAGGGCCAGGAGTTGGACACGATGATCCTTGTGGGTCCCTCCCAACTCAGCATATTCTGTGATTATGTGATCTATAGGGTCCCATAGGATACTCAAAGTAGTGGGGGGCAATTGGATCACGTTCATAACTTCAAAAAACTTCTCCCAGTTCATCTAGGATTTATGATTTCCTAAGATTTCAGCTGTTGCCAAGCTTCAAAAAACATACAGGTATATCGAAGAAAGCACAAACCCTTCAGTTGCAGCCTGATTCAACAGTTCACATTTCAAATGGATAGATTATGTTTTGGATTCTTGCATATACCCTCAGATATCCAAGTTTCTGGAGCTCTTGCCCTACTAATATTTACACCACGTAAGGGTACTTGATTAAAAGTGAGTTAAAATCACTCAGAATTTCACTAAGTATTTCCCATCTTTCAGGTAGCTAGCATAAATCTTAAACCTGACCCCTCTGAGATGCATGCACTGAAGAGATATTTGCGCATATGGTCCTTCAAGAGAAAAGAAGAAATTTAAAAGAATTTTTAAAAAGTGTTCCACTGCTTCTGATCTTTTCATATTTAGGTTCACAGTGCCCTTCCTATGAGGGTTGTCTTGCTTTTGAGAAAGAAGCCTCTCTAAATTGTGCTGTGGCCATTGAAATGGTGTGCTGTAAACCTCTAGGTATATGGCTTTGTCTGTGCAGCAGTATTCCTGTTCATCCTGAGTAACAAAGTTTTAGTTAACTTAATTGGCAACTATTTACTTTGTGAAAAAGACCACCAAAACTAGATATTTAAGGTTTGAATAGTCAAAACCACGGTTCTGTACAATTTAGTACTCTAGTGTAGCATATTGATACTAGAGATGTTTGCTACTTTCACCTAAACAGTCAAATATCAGGATTCTGTAATATATTTCTAGTATAAGACTAA
The DNA here is from genome assembly GCA_013397565.1 of Ptilonorhynchus violaceus. Classification (NCBI taxonomy): domain Eukaryota; kingdom Metazoa; phylum Chordata; class Aves; order Passeriformes; family Ptilonorhynchidae; genus Ptilonorhynchus; species Ptilonorhynchus violaceus. The sequence goes on from VZRJ01005451.1 coordinate 133,425, forward strand.
TGGAACAGCTAGCGATCCCTTCAACAAAATTCTGTTCCTGTGAAAAAACCCCATGATTTCCCATTGCATTTGCACAACTCTGTGTCTCACAGATGAAATCTGGAATCTGTATACTTCTGTGTTTAAGGGAAAGAGCTTTTCATGACCTTATACTCTGCTTTTGTTTCGTTAAGCAGTGTATGAGCATTAATACCTTTGTGTGAGCATCTGATACAAAGTCAGACCACTGCAGTCTTTCCAACCACCAAAGATGCCAAGTCTGAATAAATTTTTCCAAGAACTACAGAACTCATGAAGCCAGATTTCCTCTGAATTTGTACTCTAGGCACTGAAAGCCATGTTAGGCTTTCACATTCATAAACCTTCCTTTGTTTAGTCGTCCCCTACCTATTGGAGATGGGCAAGAGGCTGGACTGCAGTTAAGTCTTAACTATGTGTGTACAGGTTGGCAAGCTGACTGTTGTCCCTTGGACAAAAGCTAAGAGAACACATATCTCTCTCTGGGACATTAATAGTGGTTATTGGTTCCAGATACTGTTTCACAAAACATGCAGAAACTTGGTATCTTTAATACTCATGCTTTCATGTAATATTAGATCTAAATCAGACAATGGCTTCAAAAGTAGCAGGGAGAGTGCAATTGAAAAAAAAAGAACCAACAAAAAACAAACCAAACAAACAAACCACCAAAACCAACCCAAGTATCATTACCTAAGCTTTGTTTTTGTAACACGCTAGGACTGTGTGAACCATGCTCAAGGAACAGAAGGGGGTTATATACACATATATATATATATATATGGCCTATCATGAGGAGAAAATTTCATACACGTGACAGTTATTTAAAACTAGTGTAATCATTACTAATTCCTGGCCAGCAGTGCCAGAGAATTTAGACTTTTGCTATGCAAAGTCACCTCCAACTCACGATGTTTGTGTTCTAATGTAAGCACTAGCACCCATATCTGATATGAAAGAGCTTTTGAAATGTGAATACACCAATACAGTGGAAGTTGCAACAACTTTTCTTTTAACCAAAAGTACTCAAACACTCTCTCAACCACTGAGATGTTTTATTTTTCTTTCCCAACTTATGAAATAGTTTTGCAATATTGACAAACACACAACAGAAACTCTGTATGTCTGCCAACCTCTATGGGAGGGACAATTTTGTATAAATTATTTCCTTTCTATAAAACGAAATATTTTGCCCCAATCTCTCCCGTTATGTCACCTGTAGGAGTAAACTGGATATTTTAGAAATAGGTCATATCTCTTTGGTTTTATTTTAATTAGTAGTTTTAAGCTTACTTTACACCATTTGCAGCATATATCAGAGCATCTTGTCTAGAAAATACATGATCTGAGGAAGGAACATGATCCAATAGCCTTCAAACATAGCTCATAGCTTGCACTCCGTGACTGCTACTTTAAATTGCTGCTGATCTTGACCTGCACGGGAAATATTCTTTTCAGAGTTCTTGTGACTCACCTCCTAATATTGCACTTTCAAGTTGAGGGTGAAGAATCAGATTTAATTTGATAAAGTATTCATTTACCATTTCTTAGTGATAGAAAGTGGGATAATTTGGTTTGCTGTAATCCAAACACCCCAGGGCTACCACTTCTTTCTGGCTAATATGTTGCTGTTCTGTCCCCTTTGGAGGACCTCACCCCCAATGGCCAAACCTGTGATGACCAGTCCAAGACACACTACATCTTCGAAATGAGAGAGACTCCTGATGAGAAGGTATTTCAAACTCATTAAGATATAGTGCAGTATATTGCACACACGGTAAAAGCTCTTTCATCCTGCTTCTCCTTCAAGGTTTCATCTATACCCGTATCCTAATGACTTACATTATATATATTTTTGCCTTGTCCCTTTCCAATCTTCTTCTTGTCAGAAATATTCGGTTACTATGCAGTTACTCACTACAACAAAAGCTGGCAATCAGGTTTATAATCAGAAAGTTAGTAACTGCTTTTCAGATTCTAAAATGATATATGTTTCCACTCACTGCCTCCATTGAATAGATTAGGTGTTAAATTACAGCTTTACTTCCTAGCTTTTTCTAATGATGTCCCAAATTGGGACAGGAAATATCACTATCTGTACTAGCCAGCATTTTATTTATAATGATTGTTATTGCATCCAAATTTTTTCAATACCAGTTTTCAACAGAATTTCCAGTTTTGAATTTTTATATTGTTGCCAACTGTCCCTGTTAATGGTCTTTCTAATTGTTAAAAAATACCACATAAAATACCAGCCGTTAATCCCCACTTCCCCATTAAATGCAAAGCCGAGCAGATGAGGATGATGACAATCACCTTCTTCATAGTTATTTCACTCTGATGAAGGGCATAAGTCATGATCCAGAAAAAAAACTAACTATACCTTTGTAGGCACCTAATGCTTTCTTTCACTTATCTTGATGAAATGGTCAATCTACAGACTGGTCCTCTGGTAGTTGACTGGATTCATAGATGTATATATACACTCTAAACACAAATCTTTGCAAGTCCTCTAACAGCCCACACAATTTCTTCTTTCCCCACTCCTTCTAGCATTTGCCTCTAGAGAGCTGATTAAGATAGGTGTTGCCACTTTATATGTTAAGGACTTATAGGTGATCTGATAAATTAACTTTATATTCTGGAAATAACTGATAAGCTGTCACTAGCACTGTGCCACCATATGTAGCGCTCAGAAGTTCCCTTTTCTCTTAGGTTTTCTAGCACTCCATTTGGACAATTAACTTCAATCAGTACCTTTTTTTTCTCCTCATGACAGTAGATGTTCATATTGCTTTAGCTGGGTAATCCCCCCCTCTCTTGGCTATAAACAGAATAGAAGCATGTAGAATTGTGTGTTATTAAAAAAAGTCTTTAGCTTAACTCCTCATCTTGGTTGCTGATTTCCACCAGGGCATGGGAACTTTGATTTCCTTCTGGGGTTTATTTTTAGCTCCTTTAGACCTAGTTCCAACTGTTCGAATAGAAAATTACAATCAAGCCAAAGGTTTCCTGTTTTCCTGCCATTCCTTTCCCTGCAGCTGTTTTCAGTAGTTTTTTTTCTAGTCCAGAACCTTTGATTTCTAGTGTTTTTATCTTGCTAGTCCAAAAGGCAACACTTGAATTGGGGATTGTTAGACATTTTTATTTGTTGTCTTTTTTTTCTTTCTATGGATATCTTAAGAGAAATTTCAGATCCAGATTGTGAAATTCCCTGGTTTTCTTTTGGGATGTCTCCTGGTCTTGTTTCAGGCCGTTTCCTAGCTCCCTTCAGCCATTTGAGTATCAGTTATCACTACAAACAGTTTTACTGGGCTACCTCAAAAGAATACCGGGAGGGAGGGGAGGGAAGAAGACAGCTGCTGTTGTTTCATTAAAAAACCAGAGACGTTCAAAAACGCTAGGCCAGGCATCTCCCTTACGCCGAGCTCCCGCCCGGCGGCCGGAGCATGCGCAGCCACCTCTCCCCCGTGCGGTGCTGGGAGCAGGGCAGCGGAGACCTTGAGAAGGGGCTCGGAGGAGGGCGGCGTGCTTCAGGGAAGTGGAGGCAGAAGAAAGAAATGTCTTTGGGAACTACAGCTGCCAACTGCTGCGGGTCTAGGAAAGGACTCAGGATTCCCACGTGGGCTACAGTTCTTCTACAACTCGTAGGTTTAGATTAGATATTAGAAATTCTTACTGTGAAGGTAGTGAGGAACTGGAATGGGTTGTCCAGAGAAGTTGTGAGTGCCCCATCCCTGGAAGCGTTTAAGGCCGGTTGGATGTGGCTTTAAACAACTTGGACTAGTGGAAGGTGTCCCTGCCATGGCGGGGGGGGGGGTTGGAGCCAGATTAAGGTCCTTTCCAACACAAACCATACTATGGTTCTATGAAAAAAATGATGAAAATTGTGATAGATATGGAGAAAGGATGCCAAGTTTTTCTGGGTTCCTGGCTGACTACACAGACAACAGAGAGAGAAATAACAGAGTTTGCACACTGAAGGATGGGAAATTAATTTTGTCTAATTTTCTCAATGTTCTTGGAGAAGAGGTGGCACACCTACATACACTCCTCTTGGGGAAGATACAAGGAAATTATTTGTATACAGAGATGTGGAGCAAAACAGTGACTAACGTACAGCGGTGGTTATTGTGGTTGAGGTGCACAGCTGTTGCTATGGAGGTGGAAATCTATAGGGACACTCAGAAGTTATTAACTGCCTCACAGTATAGCCTCCATAACATTCATCCAGATAGCAGAGAATGGCTACTGCCAGGCACATACTTTAACTTCCTTGGAGCAGCACATCACATCACTGAGACATACAGTGCTTCTCTACTACTCTTTCAGCTGGCCCAGATTTCAAGAGAGCCTGTGCAGTAAAGCAAGCTCACCTTTGCCCCAAAGATACCAACCACACTGACTTGCAGGCCTCAACCAGCTCTGTATTTCAGGACTCTTGAGAATTCCTGCCAGACTTCCTTGTACGTGCATATGTCCTGAGGTGAAGCTAATCAGTCCCTTGGAACAAGGGGACAGTTGGGACAGCTTCTTCCAGTAAGTGTCACTTGTATTCAGTACATCTTATGCAGCACAGTTAACAGCAATTGGTGAATGGACAGAAAAGCACTGGTATTCAAAGCCAAAAAAGCTACCCCAACCCTGCACAAATTGCACCGTTTAGGATTTTTGCATCCCTTCTCATATCCACTCTCAGTGGACAGCTGTCAGTTTTAGGTAAGTCTGATTTAATTTAAAGCATATCACACTGGGAACAAGACAGCATCTGACACTGGAGAAGAAGCAAGTGCTGCTGGGGAGGCCACTATTCATAGAATCATAGAATGGTTTGGGTTGGAAGGCACTTTAACGATCATCGTGTTCCAAGTTCCCTGCCACGGGCAGGAACACCTTCCACTAGTCCAGACTGCTCAAAGCCCCATCCAGCTTGACCCAGAACACTTCTACGGATGAGGCATCCACAGCTTCTCTGGGTAACCTGTTCCCGTGCCTCACCACCCCCACAGTAAAGAATTTCCCCTTAATAATCGCAAGGACCTCTCTCCTCTGAGGTCCGAGCCACAAGGGACGCCTTGTCAGGATGCAGAGCTCCTTGGCAGGAGCCAGGCGGGTGATTTGGGCAGACGCGAGGCCCCGCGTCTTAGCTCCGCTGCTCCGGCAGGGAACTGCAACGACCGAACCCCTCGCCGCAGAGGCCCATAGCCCCGCCCAGCCACTTGCGGGAGACGCAGGCAGGTACAGAGCGCTCTGAACTCTGCCCGGCCGCGATGGAGCCTCTCTCGGTGACGAGCAGTCCTGTCAGCGTCCCGGACTCGGACCCTCACGGCTCTCCGCCTGCCCCCTGCTCTCACGACGGACCACAATTCCCGGAACGCTGCGCGCGTCGTGGCGTCAGACGGCGGCGGGACTCGGCCAATGGGCGGGCGCGCAGGCGCCGGGCAGGGCGGAGCGGAGCGGCCGGTGGCAGCG